>ML661897.1:5647713-6046575 GCA_007570785.1 Antilocapra americana
AATCTCGCTGCACCAGCCCCGAGCATCAGTCCTGGGCTGGCGATTGATTAGACATATGAAAATTAACATGCTTCAATGCCCTTCTCCCATATCATCCCACCCTTACCCTCATCCACAAAGTCCACGAGTCTATTCTATACATCTGCGTTCCTTTTGCTGTCTCGTATGTTGGGTTCTCGTTACCGTAATGTTAAACATATTTATGAAGAAACACTTGTCCATTTTTTAAAGTTCTTTTGATTACTGAACCTATGTTATCTAATTTTCAAGCCAAAAATAAAACAGTATTTCTTAAATTTCCACTCTATCAAATAAGGAAATTATCAAACATTAACTTATTCCTACCCCCTGCCATTTTTTTAAACTTTTTATTTTGTATTGGAGTATAGCTGATTAACAATGTTGTGATGGATTCAGGTCACAGCAGTGATTCACTTATGCATTTTCCCATTTAGGCTGTAACATAAATATTCAGCAGAGTTCTCTATGCTATACAGTAGGTCTTTGTTGGTTATCCATTTTAAATATAGCAGTGTGGACATGGCCATCCCAAATATTTGATATAATCTAGAATTTTGGACCCAGATTAGCATTCTAGTTCAGATATGACTTTTAACAATTGTTCAAGGTTTTTAATTCTTATTTACTAAACATTTTATATTAATGGTACATTTGTGGTTAAAGTTATATAATACAGATAAACATCTTCAACCTTCTATTTTAAAATACAAAGAAGGGGTAATTTGTCATACTGGTGCAAGATAGGAATCAAATGTAAACATTTTTCCATTTGTTTAGTTTATATAACTAATTTTTTTACCACCTCTTATTGTATATATTTCATGTGCTTTCCTTTGCCTAAATATTATACTATATCACAATAAAGCTCACTACATAATACTAAATTATAATGAAGCTAAAATACTAAACTAAATACTAATACACTATACTAGACAGTGCTAAGATTTGTTTCTGGATTTTCATTTCCACGATTGGTTCTTCAGTTACTCTTTTAGTGTCACTGTGATAGGTGCATATATAAGCATATATATGGGGCTTCCCCGGTAGCTCAGATGGTAAAGAATCTGACTGCAGTGCAGGAGACCTGGGTTCAGTCCCTGGTTCGGGAAGATCCCCTACAGAAGGGAATGGCAACCCTCTCCGGTATTCTTGCTGGAGAATTCCCTGGACAGAAGAGCCTGTCAGACTTCAGGCTCCTCTGTCTGACAACGAATTGGACATGACTGAGTGACTCACACACACATCTGTGTGCATGTATATCTATACGTGTGGGTGAATATATACATATACACGCACAAAGTCGATTCTTGTTTTTCATGGCAGTTATGTTCTATAAAGTCCCTGGAAACATTGAACTAGCAAATACTAGAACCATTGCTTCTAGGAGAAATACAAGATTGAGTTCTTGTGAGCCTCCAGTTCATTTTCATCAACTGATCGATACATAGCCTTATTTTCTGTGTATTTTTGTTTAAAGACATACGCACTTTTCATACACACACACACACATTTGATAACTCATCTTGTGCTTAGGAACACCAGACAGCACCTCAACACTACACTTGGGGGACATTTTAAACAGTGAAATCATGAACAAAAAGCACACACGGAAAAGCAAAAATGTGGCACTAAATAAATGTGTTGCAGAAAGAAATGATCACACATGAACTTCTCCCTACCCCCTGCCATTTTTATTAACCTTTTATTTTGTTTTGGAGTATAGCTGTTTAACAATGTTGTGATAGTTTCAGGTCACAGCAGAGTGATTCAGTTATACATTTTCCCCATTTAGGCTGTAAACGATTATGAGAACTGAAAAAAGGCAGAACATTGCCTTGTTTGACCTTAGCTGGGGATAGGCAAGTCAGATTACTCAGATTTTTGCCACCCTCTATGAATGACTGTGAAAAATGCTGTGAGTATCAATTTAAGGGTTGCTATTCATTTTACTGAGCAGTGGAATTTGTAAATAGTGGATCTGCAAATAATGAGGTTGACCCTGTGTGTGTGTGTGTGTGTGTGTACACATAATATTAGAAGGCTGATCTTGTCACATTAAAATAAGTCTTGGCTTTTTTTGAAGGTTTATTTTTAGAAGTATTCTTTCTCTGACTCATCTCTTTTTCTTTTTTTAATTCCTCAGTGTTTTTTTTTAATGTTTTTCTTCTTTCATTTTATGTATACACATAGACTAATCAGCTCACTTTAGTTTGTGTCTCTTTCCCAAGGTATATATTTACTTTTCTCAGTCAATGTGGAATGGATGGGTTTAGAAATCAAGGATAATGGCTTGCCTTTGGTGCCTTTTCTGCCTTTTGGTGGTAAGCACAGTCCTTCCTCATATCTGTCACTGGTGGGCAACTTGATGGAGACATGCCCTGGTCTACCTCTCAGTGACTAGCAGTTTTTTTTTTTACCTATTGCAGTGGTTCCCAATGTTAGCCTTTAGCGCAATGCAAACTTGAGATGACGTGTTCACTGGCCTACCATAGGTGGAAAAAAAATGGCCAGCACTGCACTGAGAATAAATTTGTTTAATTGAGACAATTTTATATTTGAGATTATTTTTCTGTTTTGGTAATTCCTTTTGTTCTTATTTTTTTGACTGTTTGACTCATAAAAGCAAATTGCAACCCAATATGATTCCCAAAATTTTATTACTGTATGAAATCCAGAAGTCAAGACACAGTATACTCTGTTCTAGCAGTGTTATCTTTTCCTTCCCCAAACATCTTTCTTCTTGCAAAGATAGATAGCATAGTAAAAATAATAATTATAACTATATGCCAGGACCTATCTAAATACTCATATGAACTCTTTTAATCTCTGCAATAACTCAGCTAAGTAGGTAGGTATAGTACTATTATTATATCCCCATTTTATAGATGGAAGAGTTAAGGCACAGAGAGATGTTCAAGTTCACCCAATTGGTTTGTGGCAAGTTCAAGATGAGAGCATGGGCAGTTTAGGTTGAATCCACTCTCCTAAGCAGCCCAGAGTTTTCTTCCTACCTAGACCACTTGCATTACTGGGCTTTTCCTGTTCCCGCTTCTGTCTTTAGTGCTCTCCTTGTAGACAGTGACATTTCCCACATTCCTGACACATTCCTGCTTTCCCTGATGGACAAGGATGGCCAAGACTGAAAGCCAAAGGTACACGGGAAGGAATACAATGTTGCTTGATTCTTAATACAGTGCAAAGGAGAGAGAGCCCATTTCCTGTTTGCCGGAGATGCGGAGTCTCTCATCCCAAATAAGACTATGGAGAAGACATGAACAATATTCCATTTTTAGACTTTCTTTTCTTTTTAATGCTAGAAGCAATCTGACCTTTGCCATGCACTTAAACCTGGGTATGTTTTCCTTAATCCATCTCTTTGTGTCTTCCACATTTAATATCTTTCGTATTTTAAGACATTATTCCTCAGTTTCAGCTTTGAAGGCTGTTTGGAGTTTTGTTTTTGTTTTTTTGTCTTTATGAGTATATTGGCAAAAGCTATGTTAGTCAACATTTCAAATTCCAAGCAGGTTCTCCCTAATTTTTTTTCCCCTGTTTGCTTTAGTAATGTTTTTCCAAAAATAAGCTCTGCCTCTGAAACTTGAGTGATATGTTTTCCTTCTTTTATTTTTGCGGCATCTTTTCACTGCTTCCATTTTGGTTCTCTCTCTGTTCAGTCAAGTAGAAAGAGAACACATTGTACACAAGACTGATGTTTTCTTATAAACAGGATGGGTGTATCCTTCTTGATTCCTCTCTCATCTCTCTTCCCTTCCTTCCTTGGCTTTTAGAAACCTTGTCTCAGATCCTTAACTAGAGGGGTGACTATATTCCTAGCTCTCTGCTATGACTCCCTGAGCCAGGGAGGTAGGCATGTTGGCCTGGGCATCCCTTATGGGACTTGCCCCTGCGTTTGCTCCTGCCACACCCACAACTCTCTCATCCACTGCAAGGCACATGTGCTCAGCCTGCTTCCTGCTTTGTGCCATTGCCCATGACCATGGGGGAGCATCCCTGTCTGACGATTCTCCTTGGTAGCAAGCACCTCTGCAAACCTATTTTGGAATGCAGTCAGTCTATAGCTGTAGATGGGCCAGGGGTCGGGGGGGACCTGTTTATTCCCTATACTGTAATGTTGCCTGACTGTGTCCTCAGTCCTTCTTTTTCTAATCAAGAAAGCTTCTGCCAAGGCTTCCCACTGTGCTTGGTAACTTCCCTTATTCTGGTTCAACTAATACTCTTCCTTTGAGCAATCTCTCAAAGCTTGAAGAATGTAGCCAACAACTTTCCTGAGTTTTCAATACCAGTGCAGAATTGTTGGTATTTTTATTTTCCTTTGGTTTGGTCCCTGGGTCAGGAAGATCCCAGGGATGAGGGCATGACAACCCATGCCAGTATTCTTGCATGGAGAATCCCCACGGACAGAGGAGACTGATAGACTATAGTCCATAGGATTGCAAAGAGTCGGACATGACTGAAGCAACGTAGCATGCACAACCGTATTTATGGGCTTCCCAGGTGGCTCAGATGGTAAAGAATCTGTCTGTAATGCAGGAGACCAGGGTTTGATCCCTGGAGTGGGAAGATTCCTTGAAGAAGGGCATGGCAAGGCAACTCACTCCAGTATTCTTGCCTGATGTATTCCATGGACAGAGGAGACTGGCAAGCTATACATTCCATGGGGTCGCAAAGAATAGGACATGACTGAGCCACTAACACTTTCGCTTTTGGTCATATCAATGGGATTTGAAGAGGGCCTTTCAGAGACCTATGCTCAAGCCATCATCTTCCATTAACATCTTTAACTCGTATATATATATTTTGGCTGCAGATGGGGGAAATTGCGCTGGGCATGTTCACTTGTGTGGTCTTATTTAATCCACCAAACATCCCTTTAAGGTGTTTTATCATCATTCTCATTTTTCAGGCAAGTAAACTGAGGTTCAAAGAACATATTTAAGTCTGTAAAGCTACTTAGAAGTGAACCCGGTAGGAAGCAGACCCCAATTTTTCTAATAAAGTATGCTGCTTTTCTACCACCATGCCTGGCCTCTGCCTAAATGATCATGCTGGGCAGAGGAATGCAGAAGCACAAGTCCAGTCCAGTCTTTGATGGTATGTGATCTTGTCACTTTCTTGCTGTGTGACCATGGGCCAGTTATTCAGTTTCTGCTTCGGTAAAATGGGAATAATAAAATATGTGCTTTTAGAATTTGGAGAGAGAGTACCTGTCAGGGCTTTCAAACTCAGATGCCTTTAGGAACTTGGCAGGTGGCATAAACATGTGAGGTGGCCTCATGTAAGATTATCAGGACTGATGGGAATTATGAACCCTGCAGAGGGCCTGCTCTGAAGACATCAAAATCTATTTGTTAAAAGTCACTAGGCTGACTGTATGCCCACCAGAGGGGCTAAATGGAAAAAAAAAATGTCAAAGATGGGGTGAAATTGGAATTTTCATAGATGGCTGGTGGGAATGTAAATTGTATAACCTCTTTGGAAAGGCATTTTGTAACCTCTTTGGAAAGGCGTTTTGGAAACCAAAGGAATACAGATGCCCACCGAAAGTTCTGTATGTTCAAGAATATGCAAAATAGCAGCACTAATAATAGCCCCAAAGAGGAAATTGCCATCACCGTGACAATAGATTAATACTTTGTGGAATGTTAACATAATGGAATAATACAGAGCATTGAGAACGAAGAAACAATTCCAGGCAACAATATGGACACATGACTATAAGTTTGAGCAACAGAAGCTACAAAAGGAAGAACATAACATTGTATGATTTCACAGGCTGAAAAGTAGGATAAACGAACCCATGCTGTGGATAGAAGTTAGTAGAAGGGAGTTTGAGAAGGGCTTCTGGGGTTGTTTCTGCTGTTCCCTTTATGAAAATTACCAAGTCCCACACTTGGGATCTGTTGGTTGTGTGAAGCTATATATTCTTTAAGCCACTTTTATTCTTGAAAGAAGCTTTACTGATAAAAGATCAATTGAAGAGTTTAAATAAAAGGTGGATGTGACCAAGTAAAGGTATAATGCAGGAATGAGATGCAGAAGACATGGAGACCAGTAAGGAAGCTTATAATAGAGTAACAGAGAGCTGAATCCACACATTGAAAACCTACTATGTATAAAACAGTAATCTGAAAACATCAGTTACCCTGCTATCATCTGTAACATCTTTATCCAATATGATTTTCTTTAAATAGCTTATTTTTCAAATAAAAGGAATTGTCCATCATAATTTTTATGTACTAATTATTTTTTCAAATATACAATAAATAAAGGATTTTTTCCACTTTAGATTATGACAAACTAGCCTTTATGAATTAATTCTCCTCTTGACAATGACTAGTATCCTGGATAAAAAATATTTCAAAATCAGCTCTTGAGGGTTCAGGATCCTAAAGAAAATAGGAACATGGAAACATTCTATGACGATTTTCCCCTTGAGGGACTTACCGATTCATGGGTGGCAGGTGTGAGTGTTAAGAAGCCAATACAAACTTTTGGTAGCCTCTCAGGCTGAGGAAACTGACAATCTGAGTTTGAGGCCTTGCAAACAACCTGGATTTTCAGCTGGGACTGCTGAAGGGCCCGAGGCACAAGAGGAAAACAGAAATCAATCTACCCTCTCAGTGACTTAAACCAGTGTTGAATCAGCCTAATATTTGATCTCAATAAAGTGCATTCCCAGTAGCCTACTTAATATTAGTTCAGAGACTTATTTCTTCCTTGGATCCTGCAAGTCTGCTCTCTCCAGAGGCAGGTGAGTGGTGCAAAAATAACCATGATGCCCACTGTTTATTAAGCATGTGTTATGTGCCAGATTCTTTCTACTACACTAAGAGAGATTACATTATAATCCCAATTCTCTACTAAGAAAACTGAATCTCCGAGTTAAATAACTTGCCCAAGATCAAAAAACTTGTAAACTTTAGAAATGAAGTGTGACTCATCTGTGGCTCCACAGTTGGTGTGCGTTCACTATACCAGCAATCTTGGGTCAGTTCGTAGCTGGCCTTGTATATGCCTCATTGACAGTGCAGTGGCATCTACATCTCATGGCCATTGAGTGTTTCCAACTGGCAGGTCCAAGAGCTTCCTCCTTTAGGCAACAAGATGTACAGGTAAGTTCTTGGGACTAGGTCATAATTCTCAGCTCCCCTGCCCGCTGACTCTAGGTTCTTTCTGAAGTTTCTTGGCACCTGTGGCTTTATGTCATCCCATTTCATCGGTTGTTTTCTCCTATGCTGTCAGCAATTTTTTACATCTGACCTGATCTTTCCCTGCTTTTCAGTAGGCCATTATCTTTCCTGAGTCCATCCTGTTAATTTTTCTGACTTTTATTTCAATAAAACTCAGTTCATTTGGCTCCAACATTTAGACTAAGTGGTAGTCTGTTTTCACTTCTGATGTCATCTGCAATCAATTGATAATGGCTGCCTGGAGCACCGTGGCGGAAGGACAGTGAGGCTCATTCACATTGAGAGGTAGTGTGTGCCTGGCTTGATGAATGATGTCTGATGTGAGCACTGGGTGTGAGGGAGGGGAAATGGGAGCTCCACACCACACATTCCTCTCTACTCCTCTCTGCTCTGGCCACTGTTCACCTTCCCAACTACTCCTATTTTGTTTCCAGAAGAATGAGATGAGTTCTTGGTTTTGAAATTCCCTTCAAGTGCAGTTCCATAAGGAGGGATGCCCCCATGGGTCATGTTGAGGTCCTTTTAAACTCATTTCAGGTCATGTTTATAGAGGTTCAGCTGCTTATTAGGAAATAACGGAGCAGAGACATAAACCTTGGATCCTAAGAGCAAATTTTCCTCTCTGCTGTATTAAGTCTCTATCTAGGTCTTTCTACAGCTTATTACAGTTTATGAACCAAGAATTTATACACTTGACCTGATAAGTTTTTTTTTCTGAGCTGTGACTATTTTTACATGAGAAGCCTAGCCAGGTTATAAAATAGGAATCACATGACGTTACACAGTTAATGAATCACCTTCTTTATTGAAAAGAATCAGGTTACATGAAATTGGGATGGTCCCAACAACATACCTTATGCATAAAAAAAGTTTTAAAGTAGAGAACTGACTTACATCACTCACTGGACAGTGGTTGTGGGTACCTTAGGACACAATTTCCTTTTTTTTTTTTTTTGCCTTAGAGATACTTCTATGCCTGTCTCGACTTCCAAGCTCTTTTCTAACTCCCTTATCCTTTCAATTTTGCTTTCTCTGCAACGTCTATTATTCCTTGTCTCTCAGTGAGGAGTTTCAGTCAAATTAACCACTTCTAGTCCCAGAACTTCCAGAAAAATAGCTTCATGTCTATAAACTGACTTCTGCCTTTCAGCCAGGAAACTGAAATTGTTCACTTACTTATACCATGTGGTATTCTACATGTTAATCCATGGGAAAAAGAGGTTTTGCAGAGAGGGTATTACAAGCTAGCTGAAAATGCTGAAACCTTGGGAAGGTGAAACTTAAAAGGAACCGTTGAGGTTATTTAACCTACCTACTCTTGAAATGAGAGTGCAGAGGAGCCCAGAATGTTAATAACCTCCCAATGTCATGGGCTGAACTGTGTCTTCAAACAATTCATATGTTCATGGACTAACAGCAAGACATTATTTCCAAATACAGCCAGAATATGGTTATAACTGAATGACAACAACAGTGGTTATATCTGGAGATAATGTCATTTAAGAGGTACTTAAGGGAAAATGCAGTCTTGAGGATGGGCACTGCTCCAATCTGACTGGTGGTCCTTATGGAGGAAAGACCACATGAGGATACCTCAAACAGACTTCCAGAGAAACCAAACCTGTTGACACTTTGGACTCTAGCCTCCAGAACTGTGGGGAAATGCATTTCTGTTGTTGGTCACCTAGTCAGTGGCATTTTGTTATGGCAGCCCTAGCAAATGAATGCACTCAGCTAGTAGGAATGGGATTGAAACCCAGGTCCCTGAATCAAACTCTAGGTGCTTTTTCTCTGTCTGTTCTGCCTATAATGATCCCTAACAATGTTCATGACAGGATAATAGAACACAAATCTGCCTTTCCTTTAAGATTTATGGATTGAAGATGGCCATCGAAATTAGGCTGAAATATGAGTAACAAAATAAGAGAGAAGGACAAAGAACACAAAACTGTCATTACTTGACAATATTTCTAAATAGAAAAGATAAGGAATCTACATATGAAATTTTATAACTAATAAAAGGTTGAGCAAATATATCTGGATAAAAGATCAATATAAAAAATCTCATTCTGATCCACAGAAATCATCAAATATAAAAATCATATAAAATAGTAATTAGATATCAAGTAAACGTTTATATTGTTGAATTCTAATTGCTAATATTTTCTGAAGATTTTTAAATTTATATTCATGAGGGATATTGGTTTGTAGTTTTGTTTTTGGTGTGATTATTGTTTGATCTTTGTATCAGGGTAATTCTATCAGAATATCACGTAATTATCAGGGTAAAATGGACTAGGAAGCATCCCTTCTATTTTTCTGGAAGAAATTGTGTCATGTGTTAGTGCTAAGCTGCTTCAGTCATGTCCTTTTCCTGACCCTCTGGACTGTAGCCCACCAGGCTCCTCTGTCCATGGGATTCTCCAGGCAAGTATACTGGAGTGGGTTGCCACGCCCTGTTCCAGGGGATCTTCCTGACCCAAGGATCGAACCCGCATCTCCTGCAGCTCTTGGATTGCAGGTGGATCCTTTTATTGCTGAGCCACCAGGGAAACCCATAAAACTGGTAGAGTTCCCCAGTGAAACCAGCTGTACTTAAACATTTTTTTTTACTTAAATGGTTTTGAGAGGAGAGTTTTTAAATTCCAAATTCAATATTTTTTATAGTGAGAGAGCTATTCCAATTATTTCATATTGAGTGAGTTAGGGTAGTTTATTTTGAGGAACTGGTCCATTACATCTACAATGTCAAATATGTAAATATAGGCTTGTTCCTGAAGTCTCTCATTCTTTGGACAGGTGCAGGGCTTATAGTGATGTACACTGTTTCATTTTGTGTACTGGTAGTTTGTGTCTTCTTTTTCCCTTTGTTTAGTCTTGCTAGAGGTTTCTCAATTTTATTGCTCTTAAAAAAAAGTTCTCTGTTTTCCTGGTTTTTCTACTTTTGTGTTTTTCATTTTCATTCACATCTGATCTTTTATTATTCTCTTCTTGTTCTATGTTTATTTTGCTCTTTTCCTTGGTTTTTGAAGTAGGAATTGAAATAATTTATTTAAGACATTTTTTTCCTTCTTAATGCAAGTGTTTAGTACTATAAATTTTCCTCTCAGCACTGCTTTAGCTATGTTACCCAAATTTTAACATGCCACAGTTTCCCTTTCATGCATTACAGTGTATTTCTTTTATTTTCCTTGACACTTCCTCTTTGACTCATTGGTTATTTAAAAGTGTGTTGTTTAGTTTTCAAGTGCTTGGATATTTTTCTCTCAATTTTTTATTGATTTGTTATTTCATTGCAATGTATTCAGAGGACACACTCTGTATAATTTCAGTTCTTTAAAGTTTGTTGAGGTTTGTTTTATGCCCCAGGATATGATCTGTCTTGGTGAATGTTCCATGTGTGCTTGCAGAAAATATGTCCTGTACTGTTGTCAGCTGAATGTACTACGTATGTCAGTTAGACCCTTGGTCAATTGTGTTGTTTAGTACTATATCCTTGGTGATTTACTGTTCTATCCATTTCTGAGAGTGGGGTTGAAATCTCCAACTTAAATCATGGATTTGTTCTTTGGCTCCATCAGTTTTTGCTTCATGTATTCGAGGCTCGGTTGCTTGGTGCATGCATGTTTAGCATTGTTTTCTTCCTAGTGAATTGACTCTTTTATCACTATTTAATGTCCCTATTTGTCTTGACTGTCCCTATAGTCAGTCCGATATTAATATGGCACCTCGAGTGTTTTCTGAAATTGTTTGCATGATATAACATTTTCTGTCCTTCTATTTTCAGTCAACTTGCATCATTTTTTTGAAGTGAAAGCGAAGTCATTCAGTTGTGTCCAATTCTTTGCAACTACATGAACTATACAGTCCATGGGATTCGCCAGGCCAGAATACTGGAGTGGCCTTTCCCTTCTCCAGGGGATTTTCCCAACCCAGGGATCGAACCCAGGTCTCCCACATTGCAGGTGGATTCTTTACCCACTGAGCCACCAGGGAAGCCCATATTTAAAGTAACTATTGGCTTATTAGGGCTTAAGCATGCCATTTTATTTATTTTCCATTTGTTCTTTCTGGTTCTCTTGTTTCTGTGGGTTACTTAAGCATTTTTATGATTCCATCTTGATTTAGTCATATAGTTTTGCATATATCCTTTTGTAAAGTTTTCTGATATACGTATTAGGGTTGGAATTTACACACATGTTATCAAAAGCTGCTGGTATCAGTTTATCATTTTGAGTGAAGTGTAGAAAACTTATTTCCATTTGTAATACTCTTTGTACTTCAAAGATATGTGCTAAGTGGCTTCAGTTGTGTCTGACTCTTTGTGTCACTACAGACTGTAGCCCGCCAGGCTCCTTTGTCCATGGGATCCTCCAGGCAAGAATACTGGAGTGGGTTGCCCTGCTCTTCTACAGGGGATCTTCCCAACCCAGGGATCGAACCTACATCTCTTATGTTTCCTGCATTGGCTGGTGGGTTCTTTACTACTAGTGCCACTAGTTGCTAAACAGATGGGATTTATTTTTCAAACATTGGGAGTTTGAATTTGAAGTTGTGTATACAGAAAAATTTTTAAGTTTTTTGGTATAACTTCTCCTTGTTGATGGTTTTTCTGGTTGTTTAATGATCAAATTGCCCCCTTATAACTCTGTCTGTTACATATGTCCCTACGTTTAGAATTTTCTAGCCTGTCTTGGTACATAAAACACACACACATACATATACACACGCCATCTTCAGGATTTTGAGAAGGATGGTATTAACCTTATAACTTAATGTGAAAGAATTAAAGTCTTAATAATATTTGGAAACATATACCCTTCTCCCCTGGATAGATAAGATATATAGATGATATAGATGTTACATTTTGGTAACATTTTGTCGTTTTCCTTGTAGAGATCCTACAAATTTCTCATTAAGATAATTTATAAGCATTTTATAATGTATGCTGTTCTTATGCATGCTATCATTTTATCTATTATAACTGTTCACTAGCTGTCAAGAAAAAAGTTGTTTTTATAATAATAATAATAATTATTATTATAAATATAAATATAATAAATATTTATAAATATAATAAATAATAAATAAATAAATATTTTTATAATAATTATCTTGATTCTAAACACTCTTTTCCACTTGAAGTATTTAGGATTAGTTCTTGAGGCTTTTAGGTTTATAATTTGATACATTCTTAATATTATGGAAATAGTTTAAATACAGCTAGTTTATGAATTTGCTTTCAAAGAGAAGCAGTATATAAAAGAAGGAACATAGATTTTTAAATTCATGCAGATCATGACCCAAATTGCTTTTCTGCCATGACTGTCTTTATGGCACTTAACTTCACTGAACTCATCAGTGTCCTTAGTTGTTAAAAATAGTTAACACTAGTTTACATCATAGTGTAGTTGTGACAGTTAAATAATGTAATGGATATAAAGTACCTAACACAGTATTGATAAAGATGAATATGCAATAAAAACTTTATTTCTCTACTTAATATTTACCTTCATACCTTTTGCTTGTGTTCTATGATAGAGAATCTTGAAATTGAAAAGTAGGAACATTGTGTATTTGCCTCTTTTGCTGGACCATAGGATTCTAGAAGGCATGGAGTGGCAAATAATATCACCTGACACAAACTCTGATTATAATTTTCTGCTTAGGGATAAAGGTTGAGAAGGATGAATATTGGATGGATTGATCATGTCTGCCACTAGTGTGTACTGGGACATGTACCAGGACATGTGACAGGACATGTACCATATACATCATGGCTCTATACTTTGTCTGATTCACTTCTAGCAAATGAAAAGCACAGAGACAGTCCCTAAGAATGAGTGAATGAATCTCCTACATTTTGGCATGAAACAAATAAACTAAACTCATATGTAAAGTCACGCAGTCATGTCCGACTCTTTGTGACCCCACAGACTATAGCCTACCAGGCTCCTCCATCTATAGGATTTTCCAGGCAAGAATACTGGAGTAGGTTGCCATTTCTTTCTCCAGAGGATCTTCAAACTTACATGATCAATGTTAAATTGAGAGGCTAACCTTCAGATTGATCAAATTTATCATATTTTCACATAAGGATTTTATGCAAAACAGTATGTTAAAAAGAAGGTGAATTCTGGTATCAAACAAATTTGGATTCCAACTTCACCTTCACTGCTGTCTAGCTGTGTGTCCTTCATAAAAAATGACTCTTTGAATTTCAGCTTCTTTTTATTAAAAGATATAATAATTTTTGAATTCCCTTAGTTTTCCTCTTTTCAGAGAATGTCTTGATTTCTCTTCATTTTCTACTTTGCTTGGATATAGGATCCTGGTTTGAAGTCCCTATTTCTTAGTACTTGGAATAGATACCATTTCCTCTGTCACCATGATTTCTGATCATAAGTCTCCCCTCATGCAATTTTTTTTTTAAATGTAAAGGTAAGGTGCTATTTTCCTTGTGTTACATGAAAGATTTTTTTCTTTGACTTCAGTTTTCATAAGTTTGATGGTGATGATGAATGTTGGAGTGAATTTCTTTAGTTTTATCTTGTTTGGGGCTCACTTATCTTGGGACTTTAGGTTTTTGACAGAATTTTAAAGCTCTCTCTCTTCAATCCCTTAATCCCTTTTGCTAATCTCTAGTTTTTCAGCTTCTTGATTATTCTGTATGCTAGTTCCCAATAATCGCGAAGAGTTTATTTCGGTCCCTTCCTGTTCCTTCCACTTCACTTTCGGTTAGTTCTTGAGATTGATGAGTTGCTGTTTGAAAAGACACAACCGCTACCTTTAGATGGTTGAAATTGTGTTTATGTTTGCTGTCCATATAGACAAACATTTGTGGGTCTGTGCTAGTATAGTGGCTCTGGATAGATTCTTAGCCTATCCAGAAATTCTTTGGGGAGCTTCCATGCATGGTGTGCAGAATTCATCATAGCCTGTAGTTGGAGTGCTTCTTAACAGCTTGCGTAGACCCTTTTCTCTACAGAAATCTGGTATTTCTGGCTGCTACAGTGTGATACAGTTGGACTGTTGAATGCCAAGCTCCAAGGCTGCATCAAGGACTGAGAATCAAAAAAGGATCTTCTTCTTGCCGTTTATCCATTCCACTTTACTTGCCAATCTGTGCAGAAATCATCTCCATATTCTATACTTGGGAGATGTTAGAGGAATCTCTGTATCTAACTCACCATCTCATTTCACATAAGAGGATAATGAGTCTCAGATGAGGGGAAAAGATATATTTCAGGTATCCCTTTATGACAGTAGAAGGGGGATAGCACCCTGGGCTCCAAAGTCCACCTTTAGAACTCTTCCTTGCAGCATGACATGTATTATCTGTCATGTATGTCTT
The DNA here is from genome assembly GCA_007570785.1 of Antilocapra americana. Classification (NCBI taxonomy): domain Eukaryota; kingdom Metazoa; phylum Chordata; class Mammalia; order Artiodactyla; family Antilocapridae; genus Antilocapra; species Antilocapra americana. The sequence goes on from ML661897.1 coordinate 5,662,300, forward strand.
GCCCTGACAAGTACTCATTACAGAAATGCGATGCATATATGACAAAGCTAAGCTGCCCCAAGATGGAGGTTGGCAGACCTGTCAGTGGTAGCTAACACCAACCAGCACAGAACTGGTGACTATTTCACTTGTATGGGCCATGTCATAGCCACCCTGGCCATCAAATGAGAGCCAACCACATCCCTTAGGCACCATACAGTGGAGAGGACCTAGGGGGTACCATCCATTACGTCACATACTTGACAGAGTGTGATGACAATTATGCAGTCCAGTTACATCAGGAGTTAAAATCTCCCCAGAACTAAGGCTCCAGAGTCCTGAGTCTTCATCTCAACTCTGCTACTTACATGCTTTGAAACCTCTGACAATAATACACTTCTCTTTTCAGGTTCTCAGATTCAACATCTGATATAGGCAGAACAATGCCCTCCTTACCTGCCTGGTATCCACATCCTAATCACTAGAATCTGTTAAGTTATCTTTCCCAACAAAAGAGATTTTGCTGATGTAATTAAAAGATTAGAGATAACTAGCTGTACCCAGTATAAACACATGGGCCCCTGAAAATAACCTTCAGAATGGCAATCATCAAAAAGTCTACAAATAATAAATGTTGGAGAAGGGTGTAGAGGAAAAGGAACGCTCCTACACTGTTGGTAGGAATGTAAATTGGTGCAGCCATTATGGAAAACATTATGGAGTTTTCTTAAACTTAAAATAGAGTTACCATATGCTCTAGCAATTTTGAAAATGAAAGTTGCTCAGGCGTGTCTGACTCTTTTCAACCACATGGACTATACAGTCCATGGAATTCTCCAGGCCAGAATACTGGAGTGGGTTCCCTTTCCCTTCTCCAGGGGATCTTCCCAACCCAGGGATCGAACCCAGGTCTCCTGCATTGCAGGTGGATTCTTTACCAGCTGAGCCACAAGGGAAGCCCAAGAATATTGGAGTGGGTAGCCTACCCCTTCTCCAACAGATATTCCTGACCTAGGAATCGAACCAGAGTCTCCTGCATTATAAGTGGATTCTTTACCAACTAAGCTATTAGGGCATATATCTGGAAAAGTTGAAAACTAATTTAAAAAACTATATGCACCCCATTGACAGCACTGTTTACAGTGTCTAAGACATGGAAACAAATTAAGTGCCCATTAACAGATAATTGGCTTAAGAATATGTGATATGGCAGAGAAGGCAATGGCACCCCACTCCAGTATTCTTGCCTGGAAAATCCCATGGACGGAGGAGCCTGGTAGGCTGCAGTCCATGGGGTCACTAAGAGTTGGACACAACTAAGGGGCTTCACTTTCACACATTGGAGAAGGAAATGGCACCCCACTCCAGTGTTCTTGCCTGGAGAATCCCAGGGACGGGGGAGCCTGGTGGGCTGCCGCCTATGGGGTCACACAGAGTGGGACATGACTGTGTGACTTAGCAGCAGCATGTACAATGGAATATTACTCAGCCATAACAATGAATGAAATAATGTAATTTGCAGCAACATGAATGGACCTAGAAATTATCACACTAAGTGAAATAAGTCAGAGAAAGACAAACATCATGATACCACTTATATGTGGAATCTAAAAAATAATACAAAGAATTGTATACAAGACAGAAACAGACTCACAGATACAGAAAACAACCTTATGGTTACCAAAGGGAAATGAGGGGAGGGGTACATTAGGAGTATGGGATTAACACATTTTAAAACTACATAAAATGAATAAACAACAAGGATTTACTCTATACCACAGGGAACTACCTTCAGTATTTTGTAATAACCAATAATGAAAAATAATCTGAAAAATATATACTCTGAATCACTGTGTTGTATACCTGAAACTAACCCAATTTTGTAAATCCCCTATAATTAAAACATAAGCCAATATAAAAAGCTCAAGCATCAGAGAACCTTTCCTGGCTATGGTCAGAGGGATCTGTGACAATAGAAGAATGGTCAAAGAGATTCAGTATTGCTGGCTTTGAAGGAGAAAGGGGTCACAAGCCAAGGAAGGTGAATAGCCTCTAGAAGCTGGATAACACAGTAAATAATTCTCTAGAGCCTCTGGAAAGGAATGCAGCCCTAACCACATCTTTATCTTAGCCCAATTACATGCTTGTTGGACTTTTGAATAAATTTAGTTGTTTTAAATCACTAAGTTTGGGATAATTTGTTATAGCCACAATAGGAAACTCATGTATGAGCCTCAAGTCTGGAAGTCATAATGAATCAGCTTTTTTAAAAGCTAATTCCTTTAGGGACCTATTCTCCAGCCCACAGGCACAGTCCTTGTTGAGGCTTCCCTCTCTCTCTCCTGGACTATTACAGCACCTACCTCTCTGCTTGTTTCCTTCCGTTAGCTTAACTCCTGTGTGCACTGTTCACACTGGTACCGGAAAGATCAGCCTTGAACATGTTTCTGGTCTCATCACAACCTTCTTAAAATCCTTCCCTAATTTATCATCTTCTGGACTGCTGGATTTTTAATGTTGTCTGTATTTAGGGAGGGCATCCTGTCAGTGACGGCACAGAAGAATATGTAAATATGAAGATAGCCATCTTAGTAACATTTGTATTTGCATGTGTGCTAAGTCGCTTCAGTCATGTCCGACTCAGCAACTGCATGGACTGTAGCCCTCCAGGTTCCTCTGTCCATGGGAGTCTCCAGGTAAGAATACTGGAGTGGGATACCATGCCCTCCTCCAGTGGATCTTCCTGACCTAGGGATCAAACCGGTGTCTCTTACATCTCCTCCTTGTATATGCATAGACACACAAAAACTTACATGTAATTAACAGATTTGTGGATGCCTTGAAGCTCACTCATGGCTTCCAGGGTAAGGCATTTTGGTCACAAAGGTAAGGATAAATTTCTTCCTATGAGATAAGGACTTTGCCTACCTCTTCATCATATCCTTCTTAACACACATCATGCCCTCTGATACATTAAACTCCTTTTAGTTGCCCAAATATGCCAAGCCAGTCTTGACCACCATGTTGTTTGTTCATCTGCTAGAATAATTCTTCCTCTCCACATTCATAAACTGACAGGTGAACAAACAGCTTTTCATTTTTGAATACTCTTCTTAAAAGTCTTCTCTTTTTCTGACCAACTTTTTACTCTTTCTCCACCCACCCCACAGGTATAATCGGCTACATCTTCCTGTGTGTCCTTCACAGCCTTCTAGACGCAATCTATCAGTCATTCTATAACTTCGCTGTGCTCTTCTGTTAAGCATCTCACCTCTTATCCATCAGATGGTGCATCCTGGGTTGGGAAGGGCAGAGGATAGGAACTCTTCCTGACCCTATGAGCCATCTACCACCAAGCAGGGTTCACAGAAAGAGCCAGGAAGGAGCATGACTGTCGAGTCAATGACTGTTACGGAATTGACAGCTACGTCAGAGTGTTTCTTTAATGAACTCAACCCTTTCTCTTTGCAGTGCTGTGCTTTACAGGTCAACCAGCTTTGCTAAGTTTCTTGAGTGTTGGCCTTGCTGAACAAATCCATTTTAATTTCTGTATGGGGCTGGGGCACATGGGGATCCACTTGCTATTCGTGTTTGATTCATTCAGAGTACCTAATCACCACCTTGACCAGTACTGTGCAGTTCTGTTCTCAATTCATGGTTCCTTCTCACCAAGGATTATCTCTCCATTGACAAGGGTGTCTATTTTCTGCTAGGAACAGATCTATTATCTGGAACGCCACACTGCACTCCTGATGATAAAGTCATCCTGTGTTGTTAACTGTGTCAATTTCAAGGATCTGAAAATGTGGTATAAAGAACACTGAACTGGAGGTCAAAAGATCTGGATTCTGATTCACATGGTCACCCACATCCCCGCAGACACATCACATGTTTTTTCTTAGACTTAATCTTACCTGTACAATGGAAGAATTTGGAGTCAAAACACTACTGGGATTCTCTGGGTTGAAATTAATCATGTGTAAAGTCAATATCCAACCCTCATTGTATGTTTACATACAGCAACATGTTATCTAATGGTTTCCTACTAGTGATTAGGAAAACCAGAGTTCTAAAGGTGATGTGATTTTTTCAAAATTACTCAGAATATCAGAGGGAATAAAATTTAAAGTTTCGCATACCATTCATTCATTCATATGGTCAGTCTGTGTGTATTTTGGGGGTGTCTGTTATATGTCTGGCACCATGGCAGGGGCAGACAATCCAAAAACAGAAGTGACCCTTGCCTTCAAGGGCTTCCCTGGTGGCTCAGCTGGTAAAGAATCTGCCTGCAATGCAGGAGACCTGGGTTCGATCCCCAGGTTGGGAAGATCCCCTGGAGAAGGGAGTGGCTACCTACTCCAGTATTCTGGCCTGGAGAATTCCAGTCCATGGAGTTGCAAAGAGTCAGACATGACTGAGTGACTTTCACCTGACTTCTAGTGACTGACAGTATAATGTGGGAATCAGTCATATGAACGAATATCCTGCAGCTGATACGTGTCATATTAGAGGGGATCTGCGAGTGCTTTGGGAAGGGAGAAGGAGGGACTGGCTGGGTGAGAACCAGATGGAGTCCACTGTTTTACAAAACCATTTCTCATATGTCATCTCTTGATCAGGAAGAGAAGAGGGTTTTTGTTTTTGTTTTTAGTTTTCTCTCAAGTTTCTCTGCACATGAAAAGTAAAGGGACTTCAATAGCGTCCTGAAGTCTGTGAGGGTGGTAAGCAGCAGATTCAAGGAAGGCAGGAGGGCTCTTTGGCTGCCTGGTGTGACTGCGCTGAAAACTGCCTCTTTTTGGTCAACAGCCCCAATCCTTAGACAAACTGTGATACAGCAGAAAGTCATCTAGATATTCATGCCTTGAGAGAGAGGAACCCGGTCTTATTTATCTTTGTATTCTGGAACTCTAGTGGGACCCCGGTGGTTTCTACCAGAAGAATTTGGGTGGGTCAAGGCATTTGTAATGGGCTGCTAACAATTTGCACCAGCACTTTGAAGAAAGGACAGAGGAAAATAAGTGTGGGTGAGAAGGGAAATTAGGAGAGCATATGTTTTGTCTCAGAAGTTGGCTCTTCAACCCATCCCCATGGACAATTGCCAGAGCCTGGTACAAGCAGAGGGTGGAGGAGTTGTTTTCAGTTGGAACTTGATGGGACTTCTGTGGGTTCTCGGTTACAAGGTGTGGCCAAAGTTGACTGTGATATGGGGGGCTTGTCCTCACTTTCATGTGGAAAGCAGTGGCTTTGACATGCTGAAGCTGCAGAGAACATTGGTCCCTTATGTGATTTTAGAGACATCACAAAGGAGATGGTGCTGTTCAGAGTGGCTATGCCCAAATCTTGTGGGGTCACTCAGTGGTTGGCACCAAAAGAAAAGATACTTCTAGAGCCGGTTGAGGAAGACTTGTCAAGGCATTTCACTGATCTGGGCCAAAATAAGACATTTTCATGAGCCCCCGGGAGATGCTGTCTGAGTTGTTCAGAAGAAATCATGGCAGAAACTTTGCCAACTAGAGGTGAGTGAAACATGGGTTTCATCTGCGACCTCAGCACCTGTCATTGGCCTGTCCCACAGCAGGGACTCAGTGTCTGCCTATCTGAATGGAGCATCCCTTCACCATGGCTCCTCCCCCTGCTCCATCAATAGGCACCCACTCTAGTCTCCAGGGCAGGAAGAGAAGGTGATGACAGAGGATAGATGGTTGGATGGCATCACCAACTCAATGGACATGGGTGTGGGTCGACTCAAAGAGTTGGTGATGGACGGGGAGGCCTGGCATGCTGCAGTTCATGGGGTCGCAAAGAGTTGGACACGACTGAGCAACTGAATTGAACTAGTCTCCCAGGGGCCTTGCTCTTTCATAGGTGGTTCTGAACTTCCTTCTCTTCTCCTCTATCATCTTCTCTCCTCCATCAGGTATCTGGACTCCCATCTCTCTTTACATTTCAGTTTAGAACTTTGAATTCTGAAGGCATTGGAGGTTTAGTAGCTAAATTTGAGTATAGTAAATGCATAATGCTGAGTCAGTCGAACTTGTTACAGAGTTGAAATATGCTGGGTGCCACTGGCACAAACTTACTTTATCATCTGCATGCCTTCAACATTTTTCTTTGTTTCCTAAATCAGCAAACATAGAAAATGTGTTCAGTTTTCTGCAGCAGAAGCCCTTTGAGCTTTTGAACAATCACCTAGCAAAGGTCACTGAACAGAAGGGTACAACAAGGGACTTGATGACTTAGTATTATTCATTCAACAAGCATTTATTAAGCCTCAGTAGAACCGCTGCTGCTGGAAGTTCTTCAGGGGCTTTGTACCTGAAATGCCTCAGTAGGTGCATTAGTAGGTGTTTAGGTTCCTGACTTCCCTTATCCACAAGTGGCCAAGTTTCTGGAAAATTCTTAAGATCTTTTTCGAATTCTAAACTTTCCTTTTGTACTAGACTTGTCTGTACCACGAGTAACCTTTTATATTAGACGTTGACCTTCAGAAAGTATTTCAGTTCCACTTTTGAGTTTGGTTCAAGAATTTTTTTGCTTTCCCTCTTTCTCATTTGAGGCTATAGGGATTAAAGTGGACAGACTGGCCACTTAAAGAAAGTTGGACCTTTTTCAATGAACCAACTATTCCTAGTTGGTTGTTACCTAATAAATCTAACATCTCATATAAATAATTATTGATTAAATTGGTTCTGAGACATGACTATGAGAGAGACCATGACTCAAGATAAAGGCATCAAAATCTGGAGCCAGTAAGCCTGAATTTGAATTCCTGTTCTTTTTATTATTATTATTTTATATTGGAGTATAGCCAGTTAACAAAATTGTGGTAGTTCCAAGTGCAGAGCAGAGCAACTCAGCCATACATATACATGTATCCATTCTCCCCCAAGAAGATCAAACCAGTCATTTCTAAAGGAAATCAACCCTGAATATTCATCGGAAGGACTGAGGCTGAAGCTTTGATACTTTGGTCACCTAATATGAAGAGCTGACTCAATGGAAAAGACCCTGATGCTAGGAAAGATTGAGGGCAGGAGGAGAAGGGGGTGACAGAAGATGAGATGGTTGGATGGCATCACCAACTCAATGGACATAAATTTGAGCAAACTCTGGAAGGTAGTGAAGGACAGGGAAGTGAAGCCTGGCATGCTGCAGTTCGCAGGATCATAGAGAATAGGATCCAACTAAGTGACTGAACAACATTCTCACCCAAACTACCCACCCATCCAGGCTGCCATTTAACATTGAGCAGAGTTCCCTATGCTATACAATAGGACCATGTTGGTTATCCATTTTAAATATAGTAGTGTGTACATGTCTATTCCAAACTCCCTAATAATCCCTTCCCCTCATCCGTCTCCCCTGCAATCATGTAGATTTCATTCTCTAAATCTGAGTCAGTTCCTGTTTTGTAAATAAGTTCATTTGTATCATTTCTTTTTAGATTATGCATATAAAGGATATCATATGATAATGTTCTTTCTGTATCTGACTTCACTCAGGATGTCAATCTCTAGGTCCACTCATGTTGCTGCAAACAGCATTATTTCATTCTTTTTCACAGCTAAGTAGTATTCCATTGTATAGATGTACCACATCTTTATCCATTCATTTGTCCATGGACACTTGAGTTGCTAGATATGAGTTCTTGTTCTGCCACTTAACAGTTATGTGACTTTGAGCCATCTGTGTAAACTTTCTGCCTTGTTTTCAACTGAAAACTGAAGGAGATAAAATATTGGTGTATTTCTCATAATATTTTGAGGATTGAGTTCATACATCGAAACTTATTATTAAAATACTTGAATGGTAGTAACTCCTATATTTGCAAATTATAGCAGTATAATGGTTACTAGTAATAGAAGATGTATGCGTGAAAGTAAGAAACAGTTGCACGCTAATACAGAAAAATTTCTATGGCTTATATCAGATACAAACAACTTTTTTCTGCCTAAGAGAATTCACTGGTAAGTGGCAATTTCTCCAGAGATAAAAATATAAAAATTAACCATCTCCCTTCACTATGTCTATATACTCCAAGCTATCTTCTGAGGACTAATTCAACTTTCCAGGTATCTTAATATTAGGAGAGTGGTATTGATATGATGGACAACAAGAGGACTCTGGCCACAGGAAAGTGGTAAATTGCATTTTAAAAATCAATCTTGTGCGAAATTAGTATCAGCATGCCACTGAAAATCTCTCCTTTTTAGGTGTTCTGATGAGATCATTTTCTGGACTTCTAAGACCCTAGACCATGGTGGATTTGTGAAAATAGTGCTCTTCTGGGGGTTCATTACCAACCTTGCATGGGACCATTGCTTGTGTTTCATCGTGTGCTATGCACTTTCACTGCATTTAGATTTCAGTGGGTCACACTTGAATCTGTAAGCCCTCCAGTCCTTAATGAAATAATACTTTTCTGTACTAGACATGCTTCAGAAGGCAGAACTGGAAGCTCCATAAGATTAAAGGCTGTGAATGTCTTATCGACCTTGCAGAATGTCAGACCTATAGTGGGCACTCATATTTGTCACATAATTTCATGTATTCCCTGGGATCTTAACATAGCCTCCCAGGAAGAACTGGCCTGTATCTTCCTTTTATAACCAGTATGAACAAAATGTAATTAAACAATCTGCATGTTCTGATACACTGCACACTATTCTGAAAACCCACTTAAACTCCCAGGATGCTTAAACTCCCAGGAGTATAAAAAAGAAGGGGTACTTCTTTGCCCATATTCCATTTGTCACATGTTCAAATCACTTTAATCTACCACTAGTGGTAGAGAAGGTCATGAAATATCTCATTCCACAAAGGCAATTTAAACGAAAGAAAAGCCAGATAGTATATTTCAAATGAGAGAGATTCTGATGTCTATTTTGAGGAGAGGGTCATCCCAAGGTCAGAAGACAATCTACAGAATTGCCAAAAATGAGAGAGAACACTTCCAGGTTATGGCCAAAGTGTGTCCTGTTTCAGATGCCCTTAGAAGTCTGGGCCCTTCGGTTGAGTTGATCAAGGGCAGAGTTCATTTAAAATGTGCCATTTTTTCCAACATGAAACCACAAAAGTACCCAGATTCCTTTAAGTCTCAGAATCCACTTGGGAAAACCAGCCAGAGCAACTACCAGGGGGCATTAAAAGAATTTTTTTTTCCCTCTGCACTATATAAACAAACTGAACAGCTTTGTTTCTTTCAATGATTTTTACCTTGAGTTTCATTTTATATAATATTAACACAGTTACCTGCTTTATGTTTGTTAGCCATCTCTAAGCAAGTATTTCCTTGCTGCTTTATTTTCAGGGGAAATTTTGTATGTTTCCTAAAAATGACAAGTGGCTAGATTTTTGAAATACAACGTAAGGATCTCTCTTAAAAGTGAGTTCAACACGTTCATATCCATGGTGTTTATTAAGTTGAGATTTGTTTGTTTCATATGTTTTGCTTTCATTTCACTATTTCTAGTTGCTTTTCCCTCTGTTCTGTTCTTGCCTGCCTTTGTCTTTATCAAGTTCTGTTTACCCCTGTATTTTAAAATATATGTCCTACTTGTTTGAATAAGTTTATTTACTTGTCTTCTAGTAGTTAACATTAGATTCTTAATATCATTATTAATAAATAATTTACACGCCCTAAATTTTATCCATTTAATGTGTACAACTCAATGGTTTTTCTGTATTTTTAAAGTTAATGCCACCATCATCCCCATGATCTAATTGTCAATATTTTTACCAACACACACACACAAAAACCTTGTTCCCAGTAGCAATCTATCTCTCCCCTACCCTAGCCCTAGGCAACCAACTAATCTGCCTTTTTCTCTGGATATTTGCCTATTCTGAATATCGAATACAGTAAATGTCCAGTATAATGTTGAATAGAAGTGGAAAGAGTGGCCACCTTTGTCTCATTCCTGATCTTAGGGGTAAAGGATTGAATCTCTTACCATTAAGTATGATGATAGCTGCTGGCTTTTCATAGATACTCTTTCAGATTAAGGAGGTTCTTTTCTATTCTTAGTTTTTAAAGCATTTTTATCATAAAATGGTGTTAGATTGTTTTTCAAGGGCTTTTCCTCTGCATTTTTGAATATTACTACAAAATCTTTGCCCTTTATTAATGTAGTGTATTCCATTGACTAATTTGGGGGTGTTAAAGCAATCTTTCATTGTTGGAATAAATCTCACTTGGTGACAGTGTATGATCCTTTTTAAATGGTGTTGTATTAAGAGTGCTACTGTGTATATGTATATGCATATAGATAGATAAAAAGAGAGGGAGAGAGAACTTTTGCCTCTCTTGAGTCTCCTTTGGGCTTCCCTGATAGCTCAGTTGGGAATGGATGTGAGAGTTGGACTATAAAGAAGGCTGAGTGTCGAAAAATTGATGCTTTTGAAATGTGGTGTGGGGAAGTCTCTTGAGAGTCCCTTGAGCTGCAGGGAGATCCAACCAGTCCATCCCAAAGGAAATCAGTCCTAGGTGTTCATTGGAAGGACTGATGTTGAAGCTGAAACTCCAATACTTTGGCCACCTGATGTGAAGAACCAACTTCTTGGAAAAGACCCTGATGCTGAGAAAGATCGAAGGTGGGAGGAGAAGGGGATGACAGAGGATGAAATAGTTGGATGGCATCATCGACACAATGGACATGAGTTTGAGCAAACTCTGGGAGATGGTGATGGACCTGGAAGCCTGGTGTGCTGCAATCCGTGGGGTCGCAAAGAGTTGGGCATGACTGAGCAACTGAACTGACTGACTGTGTCTCCTTCAGTGGCTGGCAGATTCTTTAACATGAGCTACCTGGAATGCCCACATATACATATATCCCCTCCCTTTTGGACTTCAGAAAAACCCGAATGAGTGTTTTGGTCAACCCAATACAATCTACACTGAAACAGTGAACACATTTGGTTTAGCAGAGGGCTTATTTCTTTTACTCATCGTTGTTTCATGTACCTCTTCTCTCCCTCTTGAATTAGTTTTTCCCCTTCCTATAAGACTGCCTCTAGTACCTTTTTTTTTTTTTTTTGCGATTTTGGACCATAAGTTTTTCTGAGTCCATGTATCAGTGCAAATATCATTTTGCCTTGACTCTAGAGTCAAATTTTGGCTGGCCATAGAATTCTAGATTTGAAGTAATTTTCAGTGAGAACTTCTAACTTTTTAAAATACTAGCTACTTTCAAATATATAATACCTGATTGTTATCTAGTCACCATGCTGTAAATTACATCCTCAGAACTTATTTTTCTTATAGCCAGAAGTAAATACCTTTTGATCACCTTCACCCATTTCCCCCACATTTTACCCCCTGCTCTGGCAATCATGAATCTGATCTTTGTTTCTAGTCCCACATATCAATGAGATCACACAGCGTTTGTCTTTCTTGGTCTGACTTATTTTACTTCCTTATTCTTTTTTTTGCTGCATTCTAAGAGAATTCCTGGGTTCAATCTTCCAGCTCACTAATTCCCTTTTCGATTGTGTCCCTTCTACCATTCAACTGATCTACTGCTTTTTTCTTTATGTTCACTGTCTAGCTTTCTAAATTTTTCAATCTCTAGCTGGTATTTTATGGATATAGGTCCTTTTACCTCTGACTCTGTGACTTTAATTTTCCGTATTCTACAGTCTTGTCTTGCTTATTCCCATCCCTCTGAATTGCTGGCTATAGGCTCTGGATTTGTTTACTGTTTTTTTTTTTTTTAATTGAAGTTGTAGTTGATTTATAGTATTGTACCAATATCTGCTGTACAACAAAGTGATTCAGTTATATACATATATACATTCTTTTAAAATGTTTTCCATTATGGTTTCTCATAGGATGTTGAATATAGTTTCCTGTGCTATTATGCAGTAGGACCTTGGTTATCCATTCTAAATGTAATAGTTTGCATCTGTCAACCCCAAACTCCCAGTCCATCCTTCTCCCTCTTCTTCTCCCCTTCCCCTTGGCACCCACAAGTCTATTTTCTGTCTGTGAGTCTGTTTCTGTTTGGCAGATAGGCTAATTGGTGCCATATTTTAGATTTCACATATAAGTGATACCACGTAGTGTTTGTCTTCTCTGTCTGACTTACTTCACTTAGTTGATAATCTCTAGTTTCATCAGTGTTGCTGCAGTGGCATTCTTTTGTTCTTTTTTATGATTGAGTAGTATTCTACTATATATAGGATTACTTTATCTTCTTTATCTGTTCATCTGTCAGTGAACATTTAGGTTGTTTACATGTTTTGGCTACTGTGAATAGCACTGCCATGAACATAGGGGTGCATGGATCTTTTTCAATTATAGTTTTATCTGGGTGTATTCCCAGGAGTGGGATCACCGGATCATATGGTAATTTTTTAGTTTACTGAGGAGCCTCTCTACTGTGTTCCACAGTGGTTGTGCCCACTGCAAGTTTGCTGTTTTCCCATCATGGTGCTGACACCTCTCAGTTATTGGTAAGAGTGGATTGTGCATCCCTCTTTGCAGCTGAGTTTCTCTGTTTGGCTGGGCTCTATATGTTCGCACAGCTTGTCTGCAAGGAGGAGTGGGACACACTTCCTGAATTAATCTTGCTCTTTGCAGTGAGGTTTGGAGGGTGGTGAGAGCTGTCTATGGATCTCTTTGTGTGATTGTCTTCTGGGTGTGGAAGCTCTCCTTCCTCCCCAGATGCAGTCAGCCTCTTGTGGTCCTGACTAATTTTCTAATCCAGCTTCCCCACAACAGCTCTTCTTCCTGGAAGCAAATACCCCTTTAGTGGCCAGCTGCCCTGGGGGAGGGAATGGGAGTTAGACTGATGTGCCAGACAGATCAGGCCCATCACTCCAGGTCTTCTCTTCTTTCTACCCATTCTGGGCAAGTAGGAAATTTTCAATAGAACTTCCTCTCTGCCTCTTGGATTGTAGTTTCTATTTTCCCATCAGTCCCACCTACTTCCTGCTTTCAAAGGATTCTTTACTGTTCCTGGACTCACTGAGGGCTTCACTACTTGGTTTGGGGCCTCATTTGAAATGGATTTTTTTCTTTTATATTTTTCTATAGTTTTTAGGGATTCATTGTGGGAGAGGAGGTGGTAGCCAAGTTAAGACTGCCATCTTGTAACCAAAATGAATGGCACTTTATTAGAACACAGACTTCTGTGGCCATCACCATCCTCCTTGTTCAGCTGAATTCTCCGATTGAGAGAAAGAGATGAAGGGGGAGAGAGAGAGCAAGAAAGATAACTTGGAGAGCTGTTTGAGACTCATTTTAGGAAGGGGCATCTCTTAAGGAGCTCAGGGCTGTTTATCCTATTTCCACGTCCTGTAATGACAGGTGCCACCTGCAGCAAAGGAACAAAGAGGGTATTCTTCAGAAGGATGGGATAGAATCAGAAGCTCAGCTATAGACAAACCCCAGCTGGCTTCTTTTTACCCTGTCAATAAAAGGCCCTGTGCTTGCACTGTGGCTCCATTATCCCTCCAGCATCAAAGCCAGGACAGGCTCCTCCTATCTCGGACGCTGACTGCAGCTCTTCAGCTGAGCTCTGCTTCCTGGTGCAAACGCAGCTGCACACACTCCAATGTTCTTTGAGTATCTTCTTATTCTTTCTTCAGGCTCACCAAGGGCAGCAAGACACTTCTTCCAAATGAGTCGTTCCAGAGCTCACATGGTGTTGGAATTTCCAGTTTGCCCCATGATTATTCTTTTCCTCTAATCTCTGTCTTGATTTTTCATTTTTCTTTCTTCAATATGCCAAAATAGCCACTGGTAAACATTCACTGAGGAGATGTTATGTACAAGTCACCCTGGGTAAAGAGGTCAGGAAATCCCTAGGGTTCCCAGAGAGTCACCACGGTCTCCCTAGAGGATGGAAATCCACAAATGAAGTGGGGTCTACAGTGTTATCTGTTGAAAAGCCTCTCTCCATCTTCTGGGTACAGAAACCCTCCTCCCTCTAGAGAGGTGCTCCTCCCTTACCCCAGGTGATTTTGAAGATATCAGCGATCCTAAGTTTTGCCATGGTTATGCTGCTCAGGCTTGCTCAAATATATCCTCCATACTGGGGACCAAGGGTTAGCCCTGGAGGTGGTTGCGTGACTCGTATCAGTCCATTTGAGCTCTCCTTGGGGATTAACATAAAACACAGCAGTGAGAAAGGAGCTCTGTTTTCCTAGTTCAAGTTCCATCAGCTGGGATGATGGAACCTTGAAGCTACCTCAATACTCATAACCTTCCTCCCCATCACTTTACATGGAAGATGCTTCTCCACATTAAAAAAAAAAAAATGTGGCCAGTGTCAGGGAAGAAGCTTCCCAGGTGGCTCAGTGCAATCTGCCAATGCAAGAGATGCAGAAGACACATGTTCAGTCCCTGGGTTGAGAAGATCCCCTGGAGAAGGGAATGGCTACCCACTCTAGTATTCTTGCCTGGAAAATCCCGTGGACAGAGGAGCCCGGTGGGCTACAGTCCAAGGGGTCTCAAAGAGTCGGACGTGACTCAGTGACTGATGTCATGCATGTCAGGGGAGAAGAGCTGAGAGGGGGCACTAGACAGGGATGAAAAGAGAGGGAGAGGGAGAAAGAGAGGTGTGAAGACACTCTGAGGTCTTACATCCACTCAAGTCTCTTCCCTTGCCTTCCTACCTGCTCTCCAATTATACACTGCTTCCCAAACATTCCACATTTGCCTTCTGTGAGCCTTTGCAACACACGGTTTACACCTTGGGAAAAGCTTTTTCAGTCCCTTCTTTTGTTCCTGGGAAATGTCTACTACTCCTCAAAGCCCAAATATCCCCAATTCCTCCTTATACAATTTGTCTCTGGCCCCCTCCCCTCACCCCCAAGCACTTAGAACAGTCTACTAGAATACCATGTAATTCTTTGTCATAATTACATGTTTTACATCTTTTTTCTCCACCAGACCAAAGTTATTTGAGGGCAGGAATTGTGTCCAGTCATCTCTAAGTTCCAGGAGCCACAGAGAGTCCAGGCAGAGAGCAGAATGCCTTGCTCACTGAATGCCCCTGGAACTGACTTTCCCTTGGGAGGAATGGGTATGTGTGTAGGTTAGGGAGGAAGGTGGCTCTTCTAGAAAGAGGGCTCCCTCCTGCCAGAAAACCATCCATCTTTGTCTCCTGGATCTTTTCTTTGTCAGAAGTTCTCTGACCCACAGGAGCAGTGAAAATAGAACCCCTATTCTAGGGGAAATGGCTGCCTTTGGGCATCAGGAAAGGGCTTAGGGAGGTCTTATATGCCATCTAAGAACAGGGGGCCACTGAAGGACTTGCATCAAGGGTCGGAAATTACGGTCAGGTAATCTAGAAAGACCATCAGATGGCTATGTGGGGACCAGGCTGAGGCCGAAGACAGCAAAGCCAGTGAGGAACCAGTGGAGAGGCTTGCGTCCAGGAGAGGGCTGGTGAGGGCTTGGATGGTGCTGTGGGGCTAGAGAGGAGGGGCCCAAGGCCAGCCTATTCATTCCTTCTCTCCTTATCCCCTCAGCTGAGCAGCTGAGACTTCTTCTCTGGTGGCCTTCATCCCTGGCATCTCATTCTTCTCTGTCTCATCTGAGTGCCCCAGAACACCTCTAAATCAGGAGAGAACGATGCTGTCTCCTTGCCCCATATAATCTTTGGGAGTTACATCTTTGTCAGCACTTCTGCTTCCAGCTCCCATTGGATCGGTTAATGTTTCTTTTATGAAGCGAGGACACCTGATTTCTGTCAGTGCAGGGCTTAAGACTGCCTCGTCAGCACTGTCTTCCTGGCTGGCCATATCAAATAGACAGAGGAAGAAAGCAACCGAACCGGTGATCAGATTCCAAGGTGATGATGCCAGGCTTACATGCTGCTTGTGAGAGCAGAGCTCAACAGAACTAAGGGGTCCCATGGAGGGAAGATGATAAGTTACAGCCTGTTGGGGCTGCCTGTTCAGCTGGTGTGGGGGAAGTGGAGGGCCAGATGCTGGTTACTTGGCCACTGAGACAAGCCCCTCTTTGGCCTGGTCTCAGTTTCTCATCTGTAAGGAGTCAGTGATTATGGAATCTAGGCTCTTCTAAGTCTGGACTAAGGGATGCAAGGGCTCTCTTCATTGTTACAATCTATGACAGCCCCATAGAGCTAACGCAATCCTCATTCTGCCTGGAAAATCCTCCCTCCCTCTCTTCTTTTCTTTCTCTTTTATTTACCAAATCATTCATTCAGCAAGTACCCTCTAAGCCCCTACTCTGCCAGGCCCTGTGTTCACAGCTCTGGATACAAAGATGAGTAAGAGACATTTTGGCTTTTAAAGAGATTAAAATCTAGAGAAGCAGATAATCACCATCAAGTGACAAAGTCAGGAGCAAGGTGAAGAGGGTTACACAGACCAGAGTTATTACCAAAGGATTCTGTTTCATTCATCCTTCAGGTATCTGGCATTTTCCCTGGAATACAGATTAGGTCCTCAATAAATGAATGAAGTGACATGTTAGCTGGACCTGTAGGATGAGTCAGTGTTTCTCAGGTAGAGAAGGTAAGGGGAGAGCATTCCAAATACAGGGAACTGTATGGGTTGAGACCCGAATGCAAGAAAGAGATTGGCTGAACCCGAAAGTAAGCAGTTGTACATCCCTGACCTGCAGGGCCCTGTAGAGACCTCTCGGGAGGAGAGATTGGAGAATTAGATAGAAGCAGCACTGTAGACAATCTTTAGTTCCACAGCAGAGAACTTAGGCTTGGTCTGTGGCAGTGAGGAACCATTAGAGGTGCATGATAACAACTTTTGAAAGATTCTTCTGGGTTTGCTGTAGGTGGACTGGGGCAGAAAGTACCCCAGGTAGAGAGGCTGGTGAGAAGACCTCCACACTGGTGCTCCTCAAAGCCCACGGGGTGAACATGGCAGCTTTAAATTTGGGTTCTTCTCTATCTTAACAGACTAGGTTGAATCACTGACTTATGGAGACCCTGGTGAGGGAGAAGCAGATCATCTGGGGGACACTTTGACCTAATATCCCTGCAGACTGAATATGGTAGGAACTCAGTTGACATCCGGTCAGAGACCAGAGGAAACACGAAAGCACTCACCATCTGAAATTCTCTGACTCACCCTTCCCCAGCCTCTCCTAATCTAGACCTTACTGATTAACAAGAAGCATATCCTCTCCTTTACTGACACATAAAATGTAGAAATTCATGTAGCATTTTGGCTAAAAACAATCGAATACCACCGATTTGTGGTGGTATTCAGATACCACCACAAACAATCAGATACCACCAACCTCATAGAGCAGCACTAACTTGTTTAATCTCTGAGGTGGTTGGTGTGGGGAGCTGAGCACCAGACAGAGGGGATGATCTGGCTGAGGTTCCTCAGCAGTTAGTACCTGAAGTGAGATCAGAACCTGGGCCTTCCAGCTGCCAGGCAAATGGTTTCCCCAGAGTGACACAAGACCACTACCTGCATCGTCAAAGAAGAGTTGAATCAATTGTGTCTTCCTAAGCAGATATGGTCAGGCTTTTAGAGACAACGAAGCCTACATTTCCCTAGAAGTTCAGCCTGCCAAGGCTTCACCATTAGGCTGACTCATTTCCTGTAAGTAGGGTCACTTCCCTGTTTAAAAACCTTGGTTGTCCACAGGGGAAGCTCCAACTACTTAAAGGCATCCAAGGCCTTTCATCTTCGTGTCCTTCCTTTCTCTCCAGCTTCATCTCTCACTTTATCCCAGATGCACTCTGGGCAGGACTGCAGTGGTCCTCAACCCAGGCAACATTTTATCATGTGGGGAGCTTTTTACAAAAAGACTGTGGTTTCAGACCATACCTCTAGGAATATGGGGAGTGGATCCCAGACATCTGTATAGTTTCTATTAATCCATGGACAACCGGAGTGAGAACCACTGTTCACCCAAGCTAACTACTGTCTGAAATCCAAATCCATCTCACCCTCTCTGGGGCTTTGGGCAAGGATTCCTTACTCTGTCATGGCTCCACTTCTCTACCTGGCTCTTCTACCCAACCACCAACGTGAATCTCTCCTTTTGCTACGAACCTCTGCACACGTTTTGGATATCACTACAGCATTTACATTCCTTTTGTGTCTTTTGGGCACTCTAAGTATACTGTGGCTTCTATGAGGAAGATGCTATTCTATTTATCTATTTCTTGTCAAAATTACAGGACCAGGCATCTAGTAGGTGTTTAGTAAACCACTGTGGTCTAAATAAGATTTTCTGAGCCCCAGAATGACCTCTGTTTAGAAACCACTCCTATTCCCAGGTTGTTGAGTCTCATGGGATAGAGCTTCATTCTGAGTGATCCCCAGGGTGCTGTGTCCTAGCAATTGGTCTTTTACATCTTCTGTCTCCAAGGAAGGGAAATAATCAAAGAACTTCTACTCACTTCCTACTGAAAATGGAAGGGAATCTCACCTTTATGTGACTTAAAAAAAAGAGACATGAGATTATTTAGATGCAGACCTTGGTTGGAGATGTATTCCACTTACTAAGTGTATGACATATTACAGTGTCTAAACCTCTATGAAGTAATATATAAATAGCTCAGTACATTGGTTTCTATTTTAGGGTTCTCTAGAGAAACAGAAGATTGATTGATAGATATAGATAGATTTATTATAAGGAATTGGCTCATGTGATTACAGAGGTGGAGAAGTCCCAAGATCTGCAGTTGCCAAGCTGGACACCCAGGAAGGCCAAAGGTGTGAGTTCTAGCCTGAAAGCAAGCAGGTTTGAGACTCAAGAAGTACTGACGGTTTGGTTTAAGTCCAAAGGTAGGAAAAGAAGAAGGAGGGATGTCCCAGCCCACACAGTCAGGCAGGAGATCCTACTTAATGTTTTTTGTTTTCTAAAAAATTTTATTGGAGTAGAATGGATTTATAATGTTGTGTTAGTTTCAGGTGTACAGCAAAGTGAATGTGATACATATACTTATATCCCCTCTTTGTTATATTCTTTTCCCACATAGGCCATTACAGAGTATTGAGTAGAGTTCCCTGTGCTATCTTTTTGCCCTGTTCAGGCCTTCAATTGATTGGATGTGGCCTACCCACATTAGGGAGCACAGTCTGCTTTACTCAGTTTTTGACTCAAATGTTAATCTCATTCACCCTCATGGACACAGAAGAGTTTGAGCAAATGTCTAGGCATCTTGTGGCCCATTCCAGTTGACACATAAAATTAACCATCATACCTGTCATAGTGTACATTTTCCATGTGTGTGAATTCCTTTTATTTTTTTCCTAGAAAATACAGTTTCAGATATGTTGCTCTTTCCTGTCCCCTCTTGAGTACAGTCTCTGCTATCTTTTCTCACTGTCCCTCCCAGTTTTGCCTCTCTCTTTCCCTCCCTCTTTGTCTCTCCCCTGACCCTTTGCCTTTTTTCTGTCTCCTTCTGACTTTCTTCCTCTGTCTCCAGGCTGGTTCACTCAGGATTTAACCCAGGAAAAAATGAATTCCTCTGGCACTCTTTCCACCTGTGTCTTCTGGGAACTCAAGGAGCACACCCAGCAGGATTAAAGCAAGTTGGGAGAAGAATCTGTTCCCCACTTTGTCCAGAGTCTAGCACCCTAGCAGTAAGGGCCAGATCTCTCTGTGCTGGGGAGAGAGGCAGGGAAGGAGAGAAGTGAGGCCTCTGACATAAATACTGTGCAGTGTGTTTTTATTACCGCATAATCCATGCTTGTGCCACTTGTTCGCATACCGCCAGTTAATGGAAACCTCATGTTCTCCTGCTCTGGCCCATCTTGTGGTTAACTCTTGCAGAGCTGGGGTATGCACCCAGGCCAAAGGAAATCCTTTCCAGAAGGAAGCCGGGTTATCAGACAGGCAGGCGCTGCCTCACATGTTGAAGGAAGTCACCGTGGAGTGCGGTTAATGATAAAGGCAGGAATGTGGCAGGCAGGCACTCGTCTGGACCTGCCTGCGGAGCTGCTGGTGAAATTCCACAGGACATACGGTGCGCTCATGGTGGCGAACCAGGGCTACCTTGGGATTTATGCAACTGGCTGCTCCTGGCGTGCTGCTCACTCTCTTGGAGCTTTGATGCATGTGGGAGAAAGGTCTGAGGAGTCCGCACACACCAGGCACAAAACAAATGCATGGGAGGAGGGCTGTATGTTGCAACACAGCATGGGCTGTGAGTTTGTGCAAAGGCTGTGGTGCCTCTTTCCAAGGAGACAGCCTCTAACTCCGCCTGGGTTGCCAGGAACAGCATCCAGAGAAGGGGATATTTGATCCTGAAGGTCCTGATGAACAAAAGAGATGTTTTTAAAATCAAGCAAGTAAGGAGAGAGGCCAATTCCATGCCTCCGATGCCAAGAAAGCAATGTGTAGAGGGTCTAGAGATCTCTCCGTAGGCAGAGAAGGAGGCAGGGCTTGTGACATGGTTAAAGGCGCCATGCTGCCTTACGATTCCAACTTTCTTGATAGCTTGTGACCCAGTTTTATAACCTCTGCTTTTGTTTCCTCTTAGTAAACTGGGGGCCAAAATAGTGTCTTTTCAGAGACTGCTCTCAAGTATATCCAATGAAATGCTTCCAGCCCTGAGCCCAGTTCCTGGCATGTTAAAGGCCTGGACTCACGTTGGCTATCATTAGCATCAGGGAACACAGGACAGTTTGGAATGGTTGGACCACATGTTAGAGGGCCATGGATAGACCCAAGGTTAGTCTGGGATCAGATGGGGGAGGAACTGAAGGCTGGGCTAATGATTTGGACTTGATCTGATGTGTCATGGGAAATCACTGAAGGTTAATTCATTCAAATACTGTCCTCCAGGTGGTTTCCCTTCCTGGAAGATCCTTTCCAGAAAGTCTTTTTTTACTTTCTTGTCCGGGATCCAAATAGTCCTGGGTCACTAATACCCATCACCTGCCATAGAGAAGCATCAGCCGCCATAGCTCAGACCACACTTGCCACACTGTGTCCTCAGACCTTGTTCTGACACTTTAGCTCCAGGGCATCAGAGTCAAGAGACCTCATCTGAGCTTTCCTTCTCATCATTGCTGCTGAATGTCCACAATCTGCAAAACAAGAAGGAACTGGGTCTGACTCTGTCCGAAGTTCTAGGCCGCAAAGGAAAGTTTGTAAAACAATGTCTCCTTTGTCCTAGTTAGGAGGAGTCGCTTGGCAGGTGAACAACCCTGGAAATTTGCCACAAAGTGGCCATGTGACCTGCAAGTAACACTGATGGGATTTGAGCAGCAGTCCACCAATGGTGGCTGCTGACCTGTTTGTGGGGTTATCAGGGTAATGGATCCTGGCAGTCTGCTCGCACCATCTTTACAAACGTCACTTTCACTTTATTGTACATTAACCCCAATCTCTTCACAAGCTCCAAAATAAAACTTCTTTGCAAACAGCTGAAGTCCATCTGCTGCACTATTAAAAATACCCTAGTATGAAAATACTTAGGTATTAGAGACGTCCATGATCAGAGATATTACAGTGGATCCACCTGAAAATGCCTGCCTTTGATTGGGAGAAATCAGTCTTTCTTTCTCCCTTAGGTGGGAGATTTACTACCACCCCTACCCCCATGTTAACAAAAGAACCCTAAATTCCCAAGAGTGATCAAGTATCAAATATTACATGCTATTATCTAGGGTGGCTCAGACAGTAAAAAATCTATCTGCAATTCAGGAGACCTGGGTTAAATCCCTGGGTCAGGAAGATGCCTGGAGAAGATAGTGGCTACCCACTCCCATATTCTTGCTTGGAGAATTCCATAGACAGAAGAGCCTGGTGGGCTACAGTCCACAGGGTGGCAAAGAGTCGGACATGACTGAGCAACTAACACAAGTGTCCTTATAAGCCCATATATGAATGGAACTCAGCTTATTAGCTGCTGATAGGTTGATTCTCTAGTTGGGAATGAATGAACAATCCAATAGGTGATTAGCAGATAAATGTTCTATATCCCCGTTTAGTGCATGTGGATTTTATTCACCTCTATTTCTATTCCTTGATCAATTACCCTCCTTTGAGAGAAATATCATTTTCCCCACGTTATTGCTAACAGTTTCTAGGTTGGGTCTCCCTTCCTTCTCTAAAAGAGCAACCCCTGGCAGCGAGCATTTAAATTAATCCACCTCTGCTGCCATACCGTGCAGCCCATCTATCACAGCAAGTTGTGCAAATGCCACTCTAGTATCCAGCTCTATGTATCATGTATTTTGAGATTGCACAGTTCCTGAGGCCTTTGTAAAGCAAACCTTTCATGAATAAATCAGGAAATACCCTGATGCATGCTTTATGTAGAGGAAGATATTCTATTTAGGTCACGCAGGGAAGTTCTGCCAAGTTTGCTAAAATGAACAAATCCCCTGAGTGCAGTCTACCTCTACACAATTCTGAAACACAAGCAAGTCTCTCCCAGGCCCCTGTGGCCATGCTCTGTCAACACTGAGGACTCCGGGTCTATAAAGTATTAGGTTTGATCACCTGAGGCTCCAAATACTTTCAAATCAGGAGCCTGGCTAGGGGTTCTGCTAGTCCATGGGAAGAACTTTGCAAATGGAAAATTTGTCCACTGCGGTGCCTGGGGCAATGGGGCTTCTGCAAGTGAAGGAGGAAGGAACTGGAGAAATTAAAGGGAGCTTGTTGTCCCAGCTTGTTTTTTGAATCCACTTAAGAAAGTCCCTGACTTTGTTTGAGTCCAGAGCATTTCAACGGACTCTTTTGAGCCTCCCAGAACAGAGGATGTGGCCTAGTGAGCCCTCCCCTTTAGCAATGGAGATACTCCCGATAAGAATAAGGATTTCCAGATTTCCAGCCAACGTCGAATTAGAGAGGGTTATCTGGGGTAGAAGAATGCAGAACAAAATGCTGAATGATTCCCTTTCCTTTGAACAAGGGCAGCCAGGCCCACCCCCTTTTGCTCAGAAAAAGCTGTATGAGATTAGAAGACCTAGTCTGAAGAAACAGATGGAGTACTGACTTGGATTCTGGGTGGTGAGAATGTGGAGAAGTCATAATGTCATTAAGAAGGTTTTTTGGATGGGGTCTGATGTTTGCTCTCTAGCTTCCCAAATTTATCTTGGATAGGGCAATTTATACCAGTCAGCCACTTAGGGACTGATTGCTTCTATCAAAAGTTAAAGGAAACAAACGCAAAACAAGTTAACATTGTGGTTAGCAGCATATCAGCCCATACCCTGATATACTGTAAAGTCAAAAGATAATCCAAAGGTTACCTGTGTGTAAATTCAGGACAGAGAGACTTAATTCTTATTGATGTCCCTAATTTGAGAAGTTGCCTCTTCTGCAGCTTTGCCCCTTTGAATATGTTGAATATTGAAAGACCATATCCTCTCTCTTTCCAGTACTCTCTTCCAAACATCTGTCTTTGGTTGAAGCTTTTTTCCTGAGATTTGATGACGCCAGCTTTAGACAGCTGGACTATGCTGAGGGCATGCTTGAAGGATCTGAAATCTCTTTAGCTTCCATTGCCAAGGTCAAAAAATGTACATTTAGTTGGTCACAGTCATTTACAGCTTGATGTACTAATATTTACCTTCTGAAAGTGTCACTGATTTCCAAGTCCTTAGAAATACTACTTTCAACCTGTTAAATCACTCTCATGATTGACTGCAAAGTTTGAGTCCAACCTCCTCCTTAACAGGCTGAGTGAACTCAATCACGTTTCTTCATAAAATGCTGACTGAAATATATGTTCCCTTATCTCAGGAGAAGGACCATTTGAAAGAATTTGTATCAAAGCACAATGTGAACCGTAAGTTGCTATGCAAATAGGAAGTGATTTTGCTGAAGCGCTTAGGAAGTGATTTTGCTGAAGCACTTTCAAAGAATGAGTCTGGGTTTCTCCTTTTGTTTCCTACCGCTTTCTGCAGTGTCTGGCATATAGTTGGAAATGAGTAAGTTTGTTTGTTGCTTGCCTTATAAATGGAAACCTAAGTATGGGGACCAACTCTCTAAGGAAGAGGAAATGGGAAAGGGCTTAGGAGAATGTACTTGCTTTCTTTGTTACAAAAGTTATGTAAGCTCAAAAGGTAAAATTTAGAAGATACAAGAAAATAGCAAGAAGAAAATTAGACTACTTCATATTTGCAACCTGTTAGCATTTTGCTGGGCCTGAAGCCTTTGTCTCTCTGACTTCCACATGCACTTGTGTATTCTCAAATAACAATTCTGTCCCTTTAAGTGCCAACCACTTAGAGCTGGAAATATATTTTCTCAGCAGGCAAAGGGATAGGAGATTAGTTCCCCCAGAAAATCTATTAGTCCATTAATTAATAAAATCTGAGAAATGTCAGTGAGGGCCTGTGAAGCCTCATTCTCTCTTGCTTTTACTCTGTAAGGTAATAAAAGTAATAATAGCTAATATTTATTCAGTGCTTACTATATGCCAGGCATTGGTCTGAGCCCTTTATATACATTAACTTATTTTATCTTCATGACTACCCTAAATGACAGATGTTACAGGTCCATAATCCCTTACCTATAATTTCACAGTCCAAAAAGCACTGGAAAAGGGTTTTTGGACAAGTTCGATACAAACTCCTTTATGAGGCCTATCATGGTCTTCATTAATCCCACTTATGAACAGTTAAGTTTCATTGAAAAAACAGGAGTGTGTTTGATAGTGTTCTAGAACATTCCGAAGATTTCATGAATTAGACAGTACACATATTTTATTACTATTGTAAAATTTGAAAAATTCTGCATTCCAAATCATAATCCAAAGATTTCAAGTCTATGATTATGAATGGCATTATTATCTTCATGTTACAGATGAAAAAACTGAATGAATCATAGAGGCACTAAGGAATTTGCCCAGGCGTTATCAGGATTCCAACCCAGATGACTGGCTTTAAGAGTCTGTATTAAAACTTCACATTTGTTTAGTTTTCAAAAGCTTTACAGTCCTTTAAGCCATAATAACTTTACAAGTTATACTTAAGAGGTCTTATTCTATTTTATAATTAAGACAAGTGTGATTTAGGGAAATTACATGACTTGCGCAAGGTCCCATCACTAGTGCAGTAGAATCAGGACTCAAGTGCAAGTCTCCTGCTTATAATCCTAGTGCTCTCACTGCTGCCCTGGGTTTGCCTGAAGAGTCACCGAACTCCAGCCATAACGTAGCCTTGCTTTCTCACTTAACACCAGCATGACTATTCAGGAAGGCTGCACAAAATCCCCTCTACCTTTTTCAAGCCACCCATCATCAGAAAATGTGCAAGAAAGTTTAGAGCTGTCAAAAGTAACTGTCCACAAGTCACTCCCAAGTCAGAAGCCTGAGTTGCTCCCCTGGGCCCCATGGGCTTCTGCAAGCCAGAGTTCACGTTCTGCTTCTGACTTCTGGCGGTCCATCCCATGCACAGCATTGGGCCAGAGTGCATGTCCCCACAGCTGGCTGGGCCTCTGTGTAAGGCACCTGCACTGTGACTGATGATGGCGGGATGGAGGAGACCTCAAATGCTGGCAGTTGCATGATAGTGGAGCGAGCCAAACTCTTTACAGTCAAGTCTGGAAGGAGGGGTTTGCCACGGGGCACCCAGGTGTTTCCCATTCCAGGACTCCCCTGTTGCCTCACAGATCTTCCAAGATCCCCTGAGATCTGGCTTCCTCTGGAAAGTGAGGTCTCAGCCACAGCATCTCTAGGCAGATTCCACTGTTCTCTGAGCCTCCCCTTTACTCAGTACATCACAGCCCATCTACTCTCTGCTCCTCCGTCAGCATCCACACCTACTTCCCCTACACACCCAAAGTCTCATGGTGTACCCCGTGGGCTCCGGCTGCACCCTGTTTGCCCTCATGGGAAATTCCGCATCCCACCCACGGGGACCAGGCACTCCAGAAATCTGGGTAGATTCTCAAACTAACAGGCTATCTCTCTAGAACAAGGTTAACACAGTAATGAAGAGGGCACAAGAACATAAGGCCAGAGATCTGAGATGTAGTTCTGGCTTTGTGGCTTTGGACAAGTACCTGACCTCTCTGGAGACATGGACCTGTCATACAAATTACACATGAATATTGTATGGATCCAGAAGAAGTTGAATGTAAAAAAGTCCAGATTTACAAAGGTATTGCCTCATGCTCTACGACAGAAAGCGGATCAGGTCCAGATCCTTGATGGTGACATATCTTGACATTCTGTTGATAATTTGATAGTCAGTCTTGGGCTGAGGTCATGCTGTTCCTTCTGCTTGGATTGCTCTACTCAGGTAGGGAAGAGACAAACAACCCCTCCGTATGAGCTCAGGACATTGCAGTCTGCCTTTTGGCAAAAGTTTTTTGCGTCTGTTGGGCTCCTAGCACCTGGCTCCATTTCTCCTAGGTCTTGGCTCCTGACTTCGGCCTCATCTCTACCCTAGGCCATACTTGCAGCCAGAGAGGGGTGCAGCACCTCTGATCTTGACCTCTATGCTCTCTTTTTGTGCCATGGCTTCCTCTCACCCTCTGTTTATTCATTCATGTTTGGATTGTCAAGGTAATGAAAAGCATTTTTGCCTTGGGCTACAGAACTCAACCCAGGAGCCACCCACTTAGCTGAAGCCCCCCAGAGCCAGGAGGGAGTAACTGTTTCAAAGGGTTTACCTATACGCCACCAGCACTTCAGAAGTTTATCTCCTTCCTCCCATCTCAATTCCCCAGCAGGGTGAGGACCTGCCTCCCTGGGGACTCCTTCCTGGTGGGATCCTAGAAAGAGACTCAGGCTCACTACCAGCTCTACTCCTTCTGTGGAATATCTGGGATATCTCCCCCTCTGAGGTGCCAGTGGCTGCCTACAAACTCGCTGTGGGCAGGATTCACGGGGCCAGGGTAAGAGAGGAGATGAGGATGTTGAAGGAGCTATTAGCAGTGCATTACAGATTTCTACAACTACCGTATCTCTCTCCCAATACTAACAACATTGAACCCTAGTCTTGCTTTCATGCCTCCTTCTTTCATTAGACTTTGAACACCAGCACTGCTCCTCTGAGTTACCTGCTTCTAATTCCCCTTCCTCTTGTTTGTGTCTCAGGGGTGCTTGCTGATTGAAAGAATGCCAGCTAAATGGACAAGTGAAGGAATGAATGAGCCATTCAAGAGTTATGCATGGAAATAAATGGTATATCAGATATATTCAACCAAGACCTGCTGGAGAATGTTGACAGAATTATCAGAGCAATTTCATGAAGTTGGGGTGTTCTGTCCCCAAATTAGAAAGTAAAGGCTTAATTTGAGCAAATTAAAGCGGGAACACATGAGCTATGTTAAGATATAAAACTGGACTTGCACTACAGCACTGTCTGAAGTCAGGAGTTGTCTGGTTGCACATGGCATCACCTGGGGCTTTTGAAGACAATTACTGGACCTGACTTCAGACTGAGTCTAAATCTGGGGCTAGGGTTCAGGCCCTGGCATTTTTAAAAGCTCCAGAGGTCATTCTCCTGGGTGATCATGGTTGAGAACCACAGTCTGCAGGACAGCTAAGCACTGGGATTATGTCTAAAATCCAATTCACTCCCTGCCAGCTGTGTACCTTAACCTCCTCATCTGCAAAAGAGGTTCATAATATCTACCTTCAGAATTTTTAATGAAGATAAAATAATATATGCCTTTGTACCTATGAAATACAGAGTATTTCTGACTCTTCATAGGCAAATACAGAGTATGCCTATGAAATACTCTGTGTACCAGTGCTTGCTCCTATGTCCCTTAGCATTATTATTTTTATTATTTGGTGTCAATGCCTTAGAATGCCTAAGTAGAAAATCTATTTACTTTGGTTATTTAGGGGTTCTCAGGTGGCTCAGATGGTAGAGAATCTACTTGCAATGTGGGAGACCCCAGTTTGATCCCTGGGTCTAAGAGATCCCCTGGAAAAGAGAATAGCAATCCACTCCAGTATTCTTGCCTGGAAAATTCCATAGACGATTCAGCTCATGTTTGGACACTGTTCAAAGTACAACCCAAAAAGGAATCGCACCAGGTTCTGAGCTAATGATGCCCTATGTACTGAAATACCTACTGTGTGTGAAGTTCTTGAAATATATTATCTTGTTAAATACTACCACTCATCAAGTGGCTCAGATGGTAAAGTGTCTGCCTGCAATGCAGAAGACCTGGGTTTGATCCCTGGGTCGGGAAGATCCCCTGGAGGAGGAAATGGCAACCCACTACAGTACTCTTGGCTGGAAAACTCCATGGATGGAGGAGCCTGGAAGGCTGCAGTCCATGGGGTCGCAAAGAGTCAGACACAACTAAGCCACTTCACTTTTACTTTCTTTCATCTCATGAAGGGGTTATTACATGTTTACAGATGAAAAAACTGAGGCTTGTGTAGGTTATCTCCAAAGTCTTCCCACTCCAGTGCAGGAGAGCCTGGTTTGGACTGGAGTCCCCATGCTTCCATGTCTGTGCTCCTTCTACTCTGTTATCATTGAGCACCTAGTATGTACGTTTTGGGCACAGCCTCCTTTCTCTCAAACAATTTACAGGTTAGAGGAAGAATTGATTTGTGGTGAGTGGGGAAAAATCAGAAGGATTTTTGAAGGGAGTGAAAATTCATTTGAGACTGGGAAGATAAAAAGGATTTTGCCAGGTAGGAAATGAAAGCCTAAGGACATTTCTGGGGGGGAAGCCAACAGGAGTAAAACCAAAAGGATGCGGGCACAGGTGGATGACTGCGGTGGTTGCAAGTTGTACACTTGGCTGCATTAGCTTTATTCCTCACCTCTCATGTGACATTCTTAAGAGGGACTTTCTTTCTCTGAAGGACTCCTGGAGGGACTGAAAAGTAGTAACATTTTCCTCTCCAAGTGTCTTCCTATCAACAGCAAAAAATCTCTCATGCATTCTGAGCTACTTTTCTGATGCCTGTGGGAGCTTCACATGTCAGTCAAATGCCAAATATGCACAGGGAGTTCCAGCATGAACAAGGGCACTGGGTCTCTCCCATGCATGTCAGACACAGCATGTGCAGATGTCTTTGTGCATGCAACAGCATGCATGCACATGCACACACACAGCAGTAAGCAAGGAGACTCAAGAATTCCGTTGGGCCCAGTTCTTGCTCTTCAGACATTACTGAGGAGGCTTGGTTCATTTTTCTTTGCTAACCCGACTCCAAGTCCCATCTGCTCCTTGCAAAGCATCAAGGTCAATGCCAATTTCCCCTCTATCATCCCCATCTGTGGCTGAGCTGTCTGTGGTGGAAGAAATGAACGGTCTCCATAGCTCGCAGCTCTGGGCTGGCCACTTCCAGCCTGCTGACAAAATGCAATTGTGCTATATTACAGCTAAGCAAAACATACACTACTGGTGTGAGTGTCCTTTGTGTGGCAAGGCCACAGAAGGGGAGAGCCTCCTTAGGAAGAGCCTATTCCATCATCCAAAGTCTGTCTGAGCCTGTTGAGAAGTGACGCTTGGGAAGAAAAAAAGCCTAATACATGTAATACGAACTCTGTGGTTTCCTCTGGTTCCTGGCATAGCTGAGGCCATCACATTTCAGGTCTCCAGCTCTACAGAAACAAAAGGACCATGTGTGTTAAAAGCATGCAGTTCCAGAGATTAGATCAAAACTCTGATTGGAGAACAAGGTTAATCATGGGTTCATCTCTTGATGACCTCTGCAACCCAGTGAGTTTCTAGCAAGCAGAGACCAAATGCAGAAGGGGCCCCAGAGGCTCAGAATGCCTGGATTCCAAGGGGAGGGGGCTCCAACCTCCAAGCTGATGCCTGCAAGAGAATGGGGGGTGGGGTGGGGAATGTTACAGGAAGTGAGGGTTTATAAACTCCATCTCCATAGAATGTCTGGTCAGTCCCCTTTAGCAATGGGAAGGAGAAAGGAGCTCTGAGCAAGTTGGCTTGGGGGCTTGCTATTGCAGGAAAGAAACCTGGTATCTCCTTTTTGGTTGAAAAGCTCCAGCTCCACTCAGAAGGGCACAGAGAAACACAGCCTTGGAATGCAGGGTTAAGAGGCTCACCATCAAGGATCAAGGTAGAGAAACACTTCCGGAAACTGGCCTGGTGGAGGTGAAAATGAACTCTACTGCTTTGTTTACAATTATCCAAAGGTCACATGACTCTCATTAAATACCAGAGCAGAGCCCGAGTTTAACCCAGTCCTTTCTGTAGCATCAGCCTATGTAATTCTAGAACTAGGTATGAATCCCAGGCTCTAATAAGTTCTGTGATCTTAGGCTAGTGATTTAAACTCACACGACCTGTTTCTTCATCTGTAAAAGGAGCTAAAAGCCAAAGGGGCCATATTTTGTGAGACAGTGCAGGGAAAAGCCTGTTACATAGGAAATACTCCTGTGTAAACTAGTAGTATTTTTCCCAGCTTCTTAGCCAAACTCTCCCATCCTCTCCTGCCCCATCTCCCTCTCTTGGTCTAACTTTCTTCCTGAACCACAGAGAACTGCTTAGGGTCTCCTGCCACCCTCTGCTCCATTCTCTGGCCAGCATATGCAGCAACACAGAAGATGCTGGTCCATGACGAGAGGGGTTCTGCCCTCATATGTATTATTTCCTCTGCCTGGCAAGCCCTCTCCTATTCCAGAATGCCTTTGAAACACCAAAATACCTCACATGCTTCCTCCCCTATGAGCTTTCCTTGAGACAAACAATACCTTTCCCCAACACAGCCGAGTTCACCAGTCCTGGTAAGCGCTCTTCTCTCTGGACAGTGACAAGGCTAGTCTGTTACTGCAGGAGCCACGCTGTGTACCTACCTGTGTATGTGTCTGTCTCTCTTTTGAGAGGCCTGAAGGCAGGGTCTGTATCTGTTTGGTATCCCAGGTTCTTTGCAGACTGTCTGAAAAAGAAAAAGTAAGAAGTCCTTATGGAACATTTATTAAATTGAAGCAAATTTAGCTCATTGGAGCAACTGAGAAGAGAATGGTTTTGATGAAAGCATACTTTGAGCTAAATACTTTGAGAATACTTTCAGCTAAGCAAAAGCTTCTTCATCAATTGCTTCAATTAATTCTCAGAACAAGCCTCTGAGATCAGGAAGGCTTGAGATATTATTGTCATTTTGGGACTGAGGTTTCTGGTGCAGAAGCTGTGTGCGTGGTCATACCATTAGTAAATTGCACAGGCAGGACTAGAATTAAGGTCTGTCTATGTCTAAGGCGTTTTCCTCCACTGAAATTTGCTGACCTGAATAGTGACTAGGGCACACTACTGCCTTTCCATAGCACTTGGTCCCTTCCTCTATCTGCACTACGCTGTACAACTTCATGTTTGTCCCCAAGCAGGCCATCAGTTCTTAACCTGTGGGATCCCTTGATATGCAGGAAAGGTGAAGTTCATGTTGATGGGTAAGGATGAGATGGGGACATATACACAAATTAAGCTGTGGACTATGCACAGTTCTCTTGGAATTAGGTAAAATTTCACCAATTTTACTCCATTTTAAAAATTCTAAAGGAATTCCCTGGTGGTCCAGTGGTTAGGACTCCACTCTTTGACTGCCCAGGTTCAATCCCAGGTTAGGGAACTAACTGAGCTGCACGACAGACCAAAAAATAATTAAGTAGTAAAAACGAAAATTATAAATGAATACAACCCAAAATAGTACTGTTATAAGGATACATTTAGTTCCTCTTAATTTAAATGAAAAGCCATATAAATAAAATACTTATTTAAATTTGCTAACAAGAATGATTTGTCACTCATCTTAGAGTTACTCACATCAGTGTAGCATAGAATTGAAGCTGAGAACTGCTGAACTTTCGTACATATTTGCAGAGCCCAGAGCTGTTGAGATGGCTGGGGACAAGTGTTGAGATGGACAATGGTTTCTGTTGCTGTGGAGGCTGCTAACAAAAACCAAGTTTACCTATTAATAAATAATTGCAAATGCATAAATAATTATAAGTAGGTAACATTTATACAAGAATATGTATACATTTCATAGTAATTATAAAGGAAGCATATTGGACGAGGGCTTTGGGACCTGATTTAGGTAGGTGGTCATGGAGGGCACTTAGAGGAGGTGATAAATAAGTAGTGGCCTCTAGGGTGGGGACCACAGCCAAACTGCTCTGCCACAGGGAGTTCAGCTCGGTGCTCTGTTTTGACCTAGAAGGGATTTATGGGAAGTGGGTGGGAGGGGATATATGCATACTTATAGCTGATTCTCATTGCTGTACAGCAGAATCTAACACAACATTGTAAAGCAATTATACTCCAATAAAAAAATTATAAATCGAAATACTGTGCCAGAAATCTACTCAGATACAGAAAAAATATAGTAAAACATCTATTGATATTTTTAAATCTAAAAATAAGACATTATATTTATTTATAGGTAATCTCTCCCTCTCCATCCCTCCACCTTCTCTCTGGGCTCCCCCTAACCCCAGTTTGTCAGATGAACACAGATCACACACAATAAGATTTCTTGAGAGGAAAAAATGGAATTCTACAATGTTGAGGGGCAGATAGTGGAACCTCACTTGCTCTTTCCCTTCCCATGGATAGTAATGCATTACAGTCTGTGAGTGCTTGCTTAAGTGGATTTTCAGGTTATATTATCTAGTTTTAAATAAATGAACACTGACACAATTGACAAGTGGCTGTGGAAGCTTCCTCCAGAGAAACCATGGATAGAAAATAATAGTAAGGAAGTAAATGCAAGCAACATTAGGAAAACAGCAACTGATCTATCTATTCCTTCTGCAAACCTTTGTTTGCTTCATTATGGAGTTAAATATATTCATAATAAAGAAACATAACAAAAATTCTCCCCCAAATGGAAATTATTAGGATGACTTGAAATACAGATTTATATCAGTTACCTGTAAAAATGCACTATTCAATGCCTGGTAGGTAGGAAAAATGAGCCAATCCTGGTCACAGGTTACAGCATGGTGATTATAGCTAATAATACTGTGTTGTATATTTGAATATTGCCAAGTGGATAAACGTTCTCACCACAAAAAAGAAATGGTAATTATGTGATGGGATGGAGGTGTTACCTAATGCTATAGTTGTAATCATTTTGCAATATATAAGTGTTTGCTACATTCATAAAATATATAGTTATTTATATAAAATATCTTTTATCTTTATTTAGCATTTCCCTTGTAGATCTATATATATATTGTACAATATATAGTATAAATTATATGCAAGTATATATAGTAGAAGTATGACTTGTATATAATTTATAAATAAATAAATATACCTACATTGAGAGTTTAGGTTTCTTATACTCTATCATTTGCCCATGATAGAGTATCAGAGACATTTGAAGACCATGGATATAAGGGACTGGCAAGTAATTAGCCATGTGACAAGCAGGGCAATAAACAATTCAGGAAGCTTGAGTAGTACTTGGAAAGACTTGTTTGGAGAACTGAGGAAAGGCTGGTGCAGCTGGAGTGTAAACAGTGGAGAGAGGAGGCAAGGGCAAGGTCATCAAGGACCCTGGAGACCATGGAAAAGGGTTCACATTTTATTCTAGTGAAATTGCCATGACCTGTAAGTGTTTAAAGCTGTGGAATGAGGAAATGTAACATAAGTTTTAAGAAAATTGCTTTAGCTGTTTTGGGATGATGGAATCATGCTGAGCAGGCACAAAAGTGAAGCAGCTAGTTAGGAGGCTCTCATAGTAATATGAGCAAGAGCTGATGGTGGCATGAACTAATGGGGTAACACAGATGAAGAGAGGTAAACAGATTTTAAAAGCATGTTGGTTATAAACCCAATGGTACCTGAAGATGGATGGGATAAAAGATAGTGGGATAGAAAAATCAAGAACAATTTCCAGCATCCTTACTTGAGCAACATAGTGAGATTTGGTGGCACTGGTTAGATGGGTAATGGGTTGGATGATGGAATCAAGATATCTGTGATGGAATCAAGGTATCTGTTTTAAGTACATAAAATCTGATATTTCAGTGAGAAATCCAAGAAAAGATGTTGATCAGGTGGTTGGATGGTTATGCCTTTAGAGCTTGCAAGAGAAATATCATTGATTGTCCTTCAGTTCAGCTCAGTTGCTCAGTCGTGTCCAACTCTGCAACCCTGTGGACTGCAGCATGCCATGCTTTCCTGTCCATCACCAACTCCTGGAGCTTGCTCAAACTCATGTCCATCAAGTCAGTGATACCCTCCAACTACCTCATCCTCTGTTGTCCCCTTCTCCTCCTGCCTTCAGTCTTTCCCAGTGAGTCAGTTCTTCTCATCACGTGGCCAAAGTCTTTGAGCAATATTGACTCCATATTGATTTTCTAGTCACATTTCCACCTTTTGTTCAAGATCTTTTTGGCAAAAGCATTGGCGACCAACTGCTTGTTTACCTGTCATTAGCACTGACTTCTTTGTTGCTGGGAAGACCTCTTCCCAGAAAATCATGTCTTATGAAGGCGGAAAAGAGATGGTTGTGCAGGAGATACACTTTTAGAGAGTTTATGGCCACATCTGAGGAGCCTTCTAAGAAGTGAGTCTTAGGTAGCACTGATTATAGAAGAAATTCATGGATCTTCATTAGGAGGAATCTTATTAGGAGTAAATCAATCACCTCCATAAGTCAGTTATCATTATTCCTTTGGAGGCTGTCATAGTGCAACAATGGAAGACACAAATCATATGATGTTTAAAAATGACAGAGGACAAATTAGAAAAATGATTAGGATGACTGGTTGCAATTTTGATAATAATAAGGCACCAAATCTAGAAGGGAGCCAGTTGAAAAAGATTTCTAGATGACAAAGGGTTGAAGCCTCTTTTTACAGTTTATTTTTTTTTTTCATGGATAAAATGTGTTTATAGTATCTTACATATATTTTTTTAAATTTTCTTTATTGTGTTGGTTTTGCCATACATTGACATGAATATGCCATGGGTATACATATGTTCCCCTTCCAGAACCCCCCTCCCTCCTCCCTCCCAATTCCCTCTCTCTGGGTCATCCCGGTACACCAGCCCTGAGCATCCAACCTGGGCTAGCGATTGATATCACACATGACAATTAACCTGTTTCAATCATCTGCGTTTCTTTTGCTGTCTCGCATACAGGGTTCTAGTTACCATCTTTCTAAATTCCATATATATACGTTAGTATACTGTATTTTTGTTTTTCCTTCTGGCTTACTTCACTCTGTATAATAGGCTCCAGTTCCGTCCACCTGAGTAGAACTGATTCAAATGAATTCTTTTTAATGGCTGAGTAATATTCCATTGTGTATATGTACCACTGCTTTCTTATCCATTCGTCGGTTGATGGGCATCTACGCTGCTTCCATGTCCTGGCTATTGTAAACAATGCAGCGATGAATATTGGGGTACACGTGTCTCTTTCAATTCTGGTTTCCTCGGTGTGTATGCCCAGCAGTGGGATTGCTGGGTCATATGGCAGTCCTATTTTCAGTATTTTAAGGAATCTCCACATTGTTTTCCATAGTGGCTGTACTAGTTTGCATTCCCACCAACAGTGTAAGAGGATTCCCTTTTCACCACATCCTCTCCAGCATTTATTGCTTGTAGACTTTGGATGGCAGCCATTCTGACTGGTGTAAAGTGGTACCTCATTGTGGTTTTGATTTGCATTTCTCTGATAATGAGTGATGTTGAGCATCTTTTCATGTGTTTGTTAGCCATTTGTATGTCTTCTTTGGAGAAATGTCTGTTTAGTTCTTTGGCCCACTTTTTGACTGGGTCATTTATTTTTCTGGAATGGAGCTGAAGGAGTTGCTTGTATATTTTTGAGATTAATTGTCCATTGCTTCATTTGCTATTATTTTCTCCCATTCTGAAGGCTGCCTTTTCACCTTGCTTATAGTTTCCTTTGTTGTGCAGAAGCTTTTCATTTTAATTAGGTCCCATTTGTTTATTTGTGCTTTTATTTCCGATATTCTGGGAGGTGGGTCATAGAGGATCCTGCTTTGGTTTATGTCGGAGAGTGTTTTGCCTATGTTATCCTCTAGGAGTTTTATAGTTTCTGGTTTTAGGATTAGATCTTTGATCCATTTTGAGTTTATTTTTGTGTATGGTGTTAGAAAGTGTTCTAGTTTCATTCTTTTACAAGTGGCTGTCCAGCAGAACTTGTTAAAGAGATTGTCTTTTCTCCATTGTATATTCTTGCCTCCTTTGTCAAAGATAAGGTGTCCATAGATGCGTGGATTTATCTCTAGGCTTTCTATTTTGTTCCATTGAGCTATATTTCTGTCCTTGTGCCAGTACCATACTGTCTTGATGACTGTGGATTTGTAGTATAGCCTAAAGTCAGGTAGGTTGATTCCTCCTGTTCCATTCTTCTTTCTCAAGATTGCTTTGGCTATATGAGGTTTTTTGTATTTCCATACAAATTGTGAATTTATTTGTTCTAATTCTCTGAAAAAGACCTCTGGTAGCTTGATAGGAATTGCATTGAATCTATAGATTGCTCTGGGTAGTATACTCATTTTCACTATATTGATTCTTCCAATCTATGAACACGGTATATTTCTCCATCTATTTGTGTCCTCTTTGATTTCTTTCATCAGTGTTTTATAGTTTTCTATATATAAGTCTTTTGTTTCTTTAGGTAGAAATACTCCTAAGTATTTTATTCTTTTTGTCTCGATGGTGAATGGAATTGTTTCCTTAATTTCTCTTTCTGTTTTCTCATTGTTAGTGTATAGGAATGCCAGGGATTTCTGTGTGTTGATTTTGTATCCTGAAACTTTACTATATTCACTGATTAGTTCTAGTAATTTTCTTGTAGAGTCTTTAGGGTTTTCAATATAGAGGATCATGTCATCTGCAAACAGAGTTTTACTTCTTCTTTTCCAATCTGGATCCCTTTAATTTCTTTATTTGCTCTGATTCTGTGGCCAAGACTTCCAAAACTATGTTGAATAGTAGTGGTGAGAATGGGCACCCTTGTCTTGTTCCTGACTTTAGGGGAAATGCTTTCAGTTTTTCACCATTGAGGATAATGTTTGCTGTGGGTTTGTCATATATAGCTTTTATTATGTTGAGGTATGTTCCTTCTATTCCTGCTTTTTGGAGGGTTTTTTTTATCATAAATGGATGTTGAATTCTGTCAAAGGCTTTCTCTGCATCTATTGAGATAATCATGTGGTTTTTATTTTTCATTTTGTTAATGTGGTGTATTACACTGATTGATTTGCGAATATTGACGAATCCTTGCATCCCTGGGATAAAGTCTACTTCATCATGATGTATGATCTTTTTAATGTGTTGTTGGATTCTGTTTGCTTGAATTTTGTTAAGGATTTTTGCATCTATGTTAATCAGTGATATTGGTTTGTAGTTTTCTTTTTTGGTGGCATCTTTGTCGGGTTTTGGAATTAGGGTGATAGTGGCCTCATAGAATGAGTTTGGAAGTTTATCTTCCTTTGCAATTTTCTGGAAGAGTTTGAGTAGAATAGGTGTTAGCTCTTCTCTAAATTTTTGGTAGAATGCAGCTGTGAAGCCATCTGGTCCTGGGCTTTTGTTTGTTGGAAGATTTCTGATTACAGTTTCAATTTCTGTGCTTGTGATGGGTCTGTTAAGATTATCTACCTCTTCCTGGTTTAGCCTCGGAAAGTGTACTTTTCTAAGAATTTGTCCATTTCTTCCAGGTTGTCCAGTTTATTTGCATATAGTTGCTGATAATAGTCTCTTATGATCCTTTGTATTTCTGTGTTTTCTGTTGTGATCTCTCTGTTTTCATTTCTAATTTTGTTAATTTGATTCTTCTCCCTTTGTTTCTTGATGAGTCTGGCTAATGGTTTGCCAATTTTATTTATCTTCTCAAAGAACCAGCTTTTGGCTTTGTTGATTTTTGCTATGGTCTCTTTTGTTTCCTTTGCATTTATTTCTGCCCTGATCTTTTTACAGTTTAAAATGTCTCTGATGATGGCATTGGGTGTTTATATAAACTTTCTGACTCACTCATACAGCAACTGGCATAAAGATTGCCTATACATGAGCTGTTAGGGTAATTTCCCTGAGGTTTATATCAAGTTGTCCAATTTTAGCTTTCATGGCTTCAGAAAAAGGGCAGTTTTGGTTCTCAGTGATTCCAAGTCAAAATGATTAGAAGAAAAATTGGAAACAGTAGTTTGGAGAGTCAGAGCCCGATATTGGAGGAAATTAGAATTCAGGATCTAGTTCAGTTTACAGGTAAATACCAGAACTTCAAAGACAGTTAACAGCACTAGAATCTATTATCCACAGAGGCACATTGCTGAAACATAATTTTTCTCTCAAAAATAACACTCATTCTGCCAATATTGCCAAATTAAGATTAATTTGTCATTAAAATAAGTTTGGTATCAACAAACGTGTCCTGATTATTTATGTAAGTGTCAGTTCAGTTGAGTCACTCAGTTGTGTCTGATCTTTGAGATCCTATGGACTGTAGCACGGCAG
The DNA here is from genome assembly GCA_007570785.1 of Antilocapra americana. Classification (NCBI taxonomy): domain Eukaryota; kingdom Metazoa; phylum Chordata; class Mammalia; order Artiodactyla; family Antilocapridae; genus Antilocapra; species Antilocapra americana. The sequence goes on from ML661897.1 coordinate 5,700,575, forward strand.
GCTTCCCTGTCCACCATCAACTCCTGGAGCTTACTCAAGCTCATGTCCATTAAGTTGGTGATGCCATCCAACCATCTCATCTTCTGTCATCCCCTTCTCTTCCTGCCCTCAATCTTTCCCAGTATCAGTGTCTTTTCCAGTGAGTCAGTTCTTCGCATCAGGTAGCCAAAGTATTGGCGTTTCAGCTTCAGCATCTGTCCTTCCAACGAATATTCAGGACTGATTTCCTTTAGGATGGACCGGTTGGATCTCCTTGCAGACTAAGGGACTCTCAGGAGTCTTGTCCAACATAACAGTTCAAAAGCATCAATTTTTCTGTGCTCAGCTTTCTTTATGTTCCAACTCTCACATCCATACATGACTACGGGAAAAAGCATAGCTTTGACTACACTGACTTTTGTTGGCAAAGTAATGTCTCTGCTTTTTAATATGCTGTCTAGGTTGGTTGTAGCTTTTCTTCCAAGTAGTAAGCGTCTTTTAATTTCATGGCTGCAGTCACCATCTGCAGTGATTTTGGAGCCCCCCAAATTGAAGCTTGCCACTGTTTCCCCATGTATTTGCCATGAAGTGATGGGACCAGATGCCATGATCTTAGTTTTCTGAATGTTGAGTTTTAAGCCAACTTTTTCACTCTCCTCTTTCATTTTCATCAAGAGGCTCTTTAGTTCTTCTTCACTTTCTGCCATATGGGTGGTGTCATCTGTGTATCTGAGGTTATTGATATTTCTCCCGGCAATCTTGATTCCAGCTTGTGCTTCATCCAGCCTAGTATTTTGCATAGTGTGCTCTGCATATAAGTTAAATAAGCAGGGTGACAATATACAGCCTTGAAGTACTCCTTTCCTGATTTGGAACCAGTCTGTTGTTCCATGTCCAGTTCAAATTGTTGCTTCTTGACCTGCATACAAATTTCTCAGGAGGCAGGTAAGGTGGTCTGTATTCCAGTCTCTTTAAGAATTTTCCACAGTTTGTTGTGATCTACACAGTCAAAGGCTCTGACATAGTCAAAAAAGCAGAATTAAATGTTTTTATGGAACTCTTTTGCTTTTTTGATGATCCAATGGATGTTGGCAATTAGATCTCTGGTTCCTCTGCCTTTTCTAAATCCAGTTTGAACATTGGGAAGTTCACAGTTCATGTACTGTTGAAGCCTGGCTTGGAGAATTTTGAGCATTACTTTGCTAGTGTGTGAGATGAGCGCAGTTTGCAGTAGTTTGAACATTCTTTGGGATGGGAATGAAAACTGATGTTTCACAGTCCTGGGGCCACTGCTGAGTTTTCCATATTTGAGGGCATACTGAGTGCAGCACTTTCACAGCATCATCTTTTAGAATTTGAAATAACTCAACTGGAATTCCATCACCTCCACTAGCTTTGTTCACAGTGATGCTTCCTAAGGCCCACTTGACTTCAGATTCCAGGATGTCTGGCTCTAGGTGAGTAATCACACCATCATGGTTATCTCGGTCCTGAAGATCTTTTTTGTATAGTTTTCCTTTGTGTTCTTGCCACCTCTTCTTAATATCTTCTACTTGGGTTAGGTCCATACCATTCTGTCTTTTATTGAGCCCATCTTTGTGTGAAAACTTTCCTTGGTATCGCTAATTTTTTTGAAGAGATCTCTAATCTTTACCATTCTATTGTTTTCCTCTGTTTCCTTGCATTGATCACTGAGTATGGCTTTTTTAAATCTCTCCTTGCTATTCTTTGGAATTCTGCATTCAGATAGATGTAGCTTTCCTTTTCTCCTTTGCCTTTTGCTTCTCTTCTTTTCCCAGCTATTTGTAAGGACTTCTCAGACAACCATTTTGCCTTCTCACATTTCTTTTTCTTGGGGATGGTCTTGATCACTACCCCCGTACAGTGTCACAAACCTCCATCCATAGTTCTTAGGGTGCTCTATCAGCTCTAATCCCTTGAATCTATTTGTGACTTCCACTGTTTAATCGTAAATCAAACAACTGAATGGTCTAGTTGTTTTCCCTACTTTCTTCACTGTTAAGTCTGAATTTGGCAATAAGGAGTTCATGATCTGAGACACAGTCAGCTCCTGGTCTTGTTTTCACTGACTGTATAGAGCTTCTCCATCTTTGGCTGCAAAGCATATAATCAATCTGATTTTGGTATTGACCGTCTGATGATGTCCATGCGTAGAGTTTTCTCTCGTGTTCATGGAAGAGGGTGTTTGCTATGACCAGTGCATTCTCTTGGCCAAACTGTGTTAGCCTTTGCCCTGCTTCATTCTGTACTCCTAGGCCAAATTTGCCTGTTACTCCAGGTGTCTCTTGACTTCCTACTTTTGCATTCCAGTCTCCTATAATGAAAAGGACATCTTTTTTTTTGGTTGTCCTTAGAGATTAGTATCTCCCATGAAGGATCCACCATCTGTAACGCCTTGGGATTTGCTGCAGCATAAGGATGGGCTTAGTAAATGTCTTTTATGCCTAGAAGTTTAGAAGAAAGGGAGTCAGTGGAAGAGGACTTGACTAGAATCTGTCAGTCAGGGCAGCAGCCAGAGTCCCAGCACACTCTAGACCCTCCATATATTATGATCGAGTCATTCACAATTTGCACAGCCCAGTAAGGCAGGTGAAGTTCAACAGTAGTAAAAAACAAAGGAGCTGGGCCAGCTCTGAGGAATACAGGTAAAAGTGCATCTCCACCTTGGGCAAGATATTTTGTGGAAACTCTAAGTGATGAAATATTACATGAAACAGAATAATGAGGGAGGGAACTTACTTTTTATTTCTGCTACAGTCTGAGCATTAACTGGAAAAATTTAAGATTTGTTAGAAAGGATAACAAAGTTCCTGAATAGAAGATTTAAAAAGTGTAATTGCTTTCTTACATACCCCAAAGCATCAGTTAGAAATATAAATACAAAAAGAACTCAATTCATCATAAGCCAAAACAAAAAAGGAATGATTAGAAAGGTTTTAGATAAAAAGAGGAAAACAATACAATTATACTGAGCAATGCAAGTTAGGATTTGAATAAATGGGGAGGCAGATTGTGTTCCTCTATGAGAAAGTCGAGTATTTAAAGACTATAAATTCTTCTAAATTAGTGCATAGGAATAAGAGGATGTCAGTCAGAATTACAATGGAGTTTTCTTTTGGAACTTGATGAAATCATTCAAAAATTTATTTTGAAGAATATATGTGTGAGCACAGCAAAAGAAACCATTGGTTAAATGAAAAGACAACCTACTGAATGGGAAAAAAAATTTCTAATGACATGACTGATAAGGGGTTAATATCCAAAACATAAAAACAGTTCATGAGTTCAACATCAAAACCAACTTGATTTAAAAAACAGACAGAAGAGAGAAGACCTTTTCCAAAGAGGATGGTCACAGGCAGATGAAAAGATGCTCAACATAACTAAGCATGAGGGAAATGCAAATCAAAACTACAATGAGGTTATTACCTCACACCATCAGAATGGCTATCATTAAAAAGAACACAAATAACCAATGTTGGCAAGAAAGTGGAGAAAAGGGAATCCTTGTACACTTGTTAGAAATGTAAATTGGTGTAGTCACTATAGAAAACATAGTTTCTCAAAAAAGCTAAAATTAGAACTAACATGACCCAGCAATTCCATTCCTGGGTATATATCTGAAAAACAAAAAACAAAGACACTAACTCAAAAAGATACATGTATCCTAAGGCTCCTAATGGCATTATTCACAGTTTCCAAGATAGGGAAGCAACCTAAGTGTCCATTAACAGATGAATGGATAAAGATGTGGTACATATATACACTGGAATGCTTTTTGCTGTTATTCAGTCTCCTAAGTTGTGCTTGACTCTTTGCAGCTTCATGGACAGCAGCATGCTAGGCTCATCTGTTCTCGTCTACCTCCCTGAGATTACTCAAATTCATGTCAATTGAGTTCGTGATGCTATCTAACAATTTCATCCTCTGCCACCCCCTTCTTTTGCCTTCAGTCTTCCCCAGCATCAGTCTTTTCCAATAAGTCAGTTCTTGGCATCAGTGGCCAAAATATTGGAGACTCAGCTCCAGCATCAGTCCTTCCAATGAATATTCAGGGTTGATTTCCTTCAGTATTGACTGGTTTGATCTCCTTGCTGTCCAAGGGACTCTCAAGAGCCCTTTCCAGCACCACAATTCTAAAATATCAATTTTTCTGCACTCAGCCTTCTTTATGGTCCAACTTTCACATCTGTACATGACTGCTGGGAAGACCATAGTTTTGACTATATGGACCTTTGTCAACAAAGTAATGTCTCTGCTTTTTAATATGCTGCCTATAAGCATATTAAATTCAATATTTAATAAGCTTTCATTCCAATAAGCAAGTGTCTTTTAATTTCATGGCTGAATAATGTTCCAACTACCATACAATTTCACTCATTTCACATACGAGCAAGGTTATGCTCACATTCCTTCAAGCTAGGCTTCAGCAATATGTGAACTGAGAACTTCCAGATGTACATGCTGGGTTTAGAAAAGGCAGAGGAACCAGAGATCAAATTGCCAACATTCACTGGATCATGGAGAAAGCAAGGGAATTCCAGAAAAACATCTACAACTGCTTTATTAACTATGCTAAAGCCTTTTAGCATAATGTGAATCACAACAAACTGGAAAATTCTTAAAGAGATGGAAGAACCAGACCGGCATACTTATTCCCTGAGAAATCTGTATATGGGTCATGAAGTTAGACATGGACACGGAACAACTGACTGGTTCAAAATTGGGAAAGGAGTACAACAAAGCTGTGTATTGTCACCTGCTTATTTCACTTATATGCAGAGTACATCATGTGAAATGCCAGGCTGTATGAATCAAAAGTTGGAATCATAATTGCCAAGAGAATATCAACAACCTCAGATAGGCAGATGAGGTTTGCAGAAAGTGAAGGAGGAACTAAAGAGCCTCTAGATGTAGGTAGAAGAGGAGAGTGAAAAAGCTGTCTTAAAACTCAACATTCAAAAACCTACGATCATGGCATCTGCTTCCATCACTTCATGGCAAATAGAAGGGTAAAAAGTGGAAGCAGTGACAGCTTTTATTTCCAACATCACTGTGGATGCTGACTGCAGCCATGCAATGGAATGCTACTCAGCCATTAAAACGAAATATGAAATTTTGCTATTTGCAACAACATGGATAGACTTGAAACGTATATGTTAAATGAAATAAGGCAGACAAAGACAAATATATGATATCACTTTTATGTGGCATTTAAAAAATATAACAAATTAGTGAATATAACAACAACAACAAAACAGATTCACAAATTTACAGAACAAACTAGTGGTTACCAGTGGGGTGAGGGAAGGAGGGAGAGGCAATATAAGGGTAGGGAATTAAGAGGTACAAAATATTATGTACAAAATAAGCTAGAAGCATATATTTGGGAACAACTAGTAACTGGGTAAGGAATGGTAAGAGGGTAGAGCAGAGTCTGTAGCCCAAGGTGAACTCAGAGGGATTAGTGTAAGATGAGCTCTTTACACAACACCATAACTACTTTCTCTGCTGGTGCTCAATACTGCCCAACCATCTTGGTAAGGACCCAAAGCCAATTCCGGAACTTCCATTTAATTGTACCAACACACTCTCTATTATAATGGAATGTTTCATTCCAGTACCTTTGCCATTATTTTTACAATTTTTTTTAAATGACTGGTTCCCTCACTAGATTGTTATGTTTATTTTCCTACTATCAAACATAGAACCTAATATATTTTTATATTATATAAATTGTTGGACAATACTTTTGTTAACAAATATTCTGAGATCCTAGTGCCTTTCTGCTCTATTATCAGATGAGAATTTTATTCAGTCAGTATTTATTATGCACCGACTAATGCTGTGGCAGTTACTTGAGAAGCCAGCAACCAGCATTGACAAGAATTATCCAGTCTACTAGGAGGATAATTTCTAGTACTTCTCAGTATAGACTATCCATTTCTCCAAACACCTGAGTACCTGTTTCTCAAACTTCTGACGTTTTATGGAGGCCACTAAAGAACAGCCACACATGGTGTCCAACTTGATCTCTCTGGAGATCAAAGACACTCAGTGTTCAGTGCCCTTGAGATGCCAAAACTTAAAATACACTTCCAAGTTTTCTCTCTCTCATGTTTTCCAGATTTAAAGCAAAAAAGCTTCATTGTTTGTTCATAAAAGTACTTAATGTCATGAGGGCTTGAAATTTGAAATAACAAAAAATGTTCCAATATTTCTTCTTGGCTAGAAATTGGATTAGGGTTTGACCACCAACCTTAGTCTTCTCGCTTTGAAACAAGGATGAAGAAACTGTTGCTCTGTATTACAGTTGATTCCCTAGGCAGTCAATTTTAACACCATAATGGATGAATATTGATTGATGCTCTTTTTCAAAATCATTTGAAAATCCTGACACTGCAGTGTCTACCTGTGAACTCAAAACACTTTTGAATGAACTTCAATTAACTGTAAAAGTAGTTTGTCTCTGCCTTGTGCTATACTTAACTGGTGACTAAATAATTCAAAAGCAGACATTTTAAGATATTCCCAAGTCCAAATGTTCAGTTTTTTTCTTTTAAAGTAACAAGTATAATTAATTGTTCACAACTATGCACCAGACAGTGTCAAGTATAGGGGATTTAAGTTACTAAAGACTGCAATAGCCCTTGTTTCTACACTATCTCCTATTGACTACCTCTATATAAAAGCCAAAATGAATGTTATGTTTGAATGAAAATATATAATCCCATGTCCCCCAGATCAAACTCTCGAATGGTTTCCCATCCATCATGGTCAGGTTGGCCCTATTTTGATCTGGCTCTTTCCTCCCTCTGTGTCTTCACTACGGTTTTCTCCATCATTCCTTTCCCATCACACTGACTTTCTACATGATTCATGAACCCATTGAACACCTTCAATCTAGATATTTGCACTAATGTTTTCTCTACCTGGAAATCTTTTCCCCACATGTCCGAATGGCTTGCTTTCTTATTTCAGACATCTGAGGGCATAGTTAACTACTCATATAGAGAATTTTCCTGCAAGCATTTCAAATTAACAGCATCACAATCAGATCTTTGTAGCTTTTATACTTCTTCATTTTTCTTTACAGCACTAGTAACTACCTAAAGTTATTTACTTATTGTCAGTCTCAACCCCTATATAATGTAAACTTCATGTGACCATAGCTTTGACTTGTCAACAGTTGTATCCCCAATGCTTCATGTTTATATAAATGCTCAATAAATAATTTTTGAATTAGGAATAAATGAGTGTCTGAACCTTGCTCTTAAGGGAGCTTCTGGTGTGTGTATATATACACACACATACATAGGTAATTATTTCTTTAAAAAAATTGCTACTCTGTCTAAAGGATATTACTGTGTCTTCAAAAAATGAGGAAACAGACTCAGGAAGGCCAAATAAATTTGCAAGGTTATCAGCTAGTAGAGTGATAAAACTCAGATTTAAACCCATACTGTTTCATTCATAGTGAATTCACTAATCTGTTCTTGAATAATAGATTAATTTTTCACATAAGATCATATAAAATTTGCTTTTCTCACATAGCCTTCCTATTTATTTGCTTGTTGCAAAATTTTTAGTAGCTGCTCATGTATCATGGTATATCACATACAAGAAGCAATCTTATACACAGAAAACATAAACAGCATGTCTAGGGAAACATATCAAAAGTCTCCCAAGTAATAACCTGAAGTAGTGAGAAACTGGAAGTAGCCCGAAGGCACGTAGTATCAGAGAACTGGTGTAGTCAGCACCGATACACTCATTATAGTGGCATATCATGTAGCCCCTGAAAGTTATATTTTAAAAATTTTCAATAACATAGAAAAATGTTCCTGACACATAATTTGGTGGTTAGTGTATATTATAAAATTAAATACAAGATTTGTTCCTCTGGCTATGAAGGAGTGGCTAGTATCAGACTAATCCTCCAATGCTGAACAACTACAAAAGCTATATAATATACAAAAGGCAGCTATTTGAAGAAGAGCAACTAAAGCACTCAGGGCTTGAGAGACAAGGGTTCCAAAGAGAAAGGACAAGAATTGAGCTAATCTATATGTACATTTGCCACTAGTTTTCACCCTTGGACCATTTGCCAACTTGCAGTGAGGATTAAGTAAGAAACTGGAAGAATTAAGTAAGAAACTGGAAGAATAAATATTATGGCAGTATTAATGAGCTGGAGAAATAAAACTGAAGTTCAAGCCTACCAATGCAGTCAGCAGTTGATGGGACAAGATTCTAAAGGAAAGAGAAAACTGAACACAACATTCTGAGCACAATTTCTTCTAGAGGTATTTGCCAATGCCAAAGTAGTGTATGCAGTTTAAAATAGCTTCTAAGAAGATAGAAAGCTAAGTGGAGGTTTTATTAGTTTCATGATGCTGATGAAATAAATATTTGAGAAAGGGTCTTTGTAGACCATCTACATCCTGAAATCATCATATTCCCTGATTGGACTGAGATAATCTGTCATTGGTCAAAGAAGAAAATAATTTCTAGAGGAAACTAAATTCATCCAGTGCTTCCTTAATAAAAATGGCCAACATTCAATTCAAAATTTTGAGGTGGGCCAGGAAACAACCAAATACTCAAAAAAAAAATTGACAGTAGTAAGGAACCTACAGTCAATCTAGCTATAGATTAGATTATAATTAACTTTTCAGTAGAAATGATGGAAGACAGAAGGCAGTGGGATAAAAATAACTTTGAAAAATTTTATTTCCAATAAAAATATCTCAAAAATTAAGGTGAAATAAAGATGGTTTCAGACAAAAATATTGGAAGAATTGATAACCAGCCAAACTATACTAAAAGAAATACTAAAAAGAGTTCCTCTGGAAAAGAAAATGTTATTCCAGATAGAAGTAGGCAACTCAGGAAAAATGAAAATAATCACAAATATGAGTATAGAACAAAGATCAGAAGGGGATAAATGAAGCCAAAGTTTTGTACAATCTTTCCATTGTTTGGGAGCCTATAAATCAATAATGCATATTGAATTTTTAGGATAATCTGTAAAAATGAATAAATGAAAGTGTATAAATGTATATATATGCATATATATGCAAAGAGAAGATAAAATAAATTTTAAAATAATTAGTACATAGGACATCTTTTAAAGGAAAATAAAGGAACACAAAGTAAATGGGACAAACAGAAGATAGTATATTTAAGCTCAAATATATCAGTAGCGATATTACATATAAGTATATTAAATAACATAATTAAACACCAAAATTTGTCATACATAAAAATCAACTAGAGGCACTTTATGAGACAAGTCTTAAACATAAAGATAGAAATTTAATATAATTATACTAACAGCAAATAAAGTACTTTTGAAAGCAAGAAGTATTACTAGAGATAAAGTGGGATATTTCACTAAAATTTTTTCATTCAAGTGGAAAAATAGTAATTCTAAATTTATATACATCTAATAACATTAGGTCAAAAAATATAAAGTGACAACTAACATACTTTTTAGTTACTGATAGGAAAATAAAATAGAAAAACAAGGAAAAATCTCTAGGTCCACATGGCTTTCCACATGAATTTTTCTAATCCATTAAGTAAAAATAACACAAAATTATAAAGTTTTCCAGAGAACAGATAAAGAAACTTATTAAGTTAGTATATTCTTGATACCAAAACCTGATGTGTACATTACAATAAAACAAAACTATTGGCCACTTTCTCCCATGAGCGTAATTTTAAAATTCTTAACTAAAATATTTGTAAATCTAACTCAGTGATGTATGAAAAAGGTAATACATTGCAACCAAACTGAGTTTATTTCAGGAATTAAAGATTGATTTAAAATTTAAAAAAATCAATTCAATAAGGAAAAATTATTCAAGAGATTTATAAGAAGCATTTAATGAAACTCAGTACAATTTCATGGTAAGCAATTGATTTGTATCCATAAACATAAAGAAATCTCACAAATCAATAAGAAAAAGTCCAATTTTTTAAATGATCCAATGTTTGAAATGAGTACTCCACAGAAAGAGATATGTGAATGATCAATAATTAAAGCATAAATTATTCTAGATAATTACTGCTAAGAATTAAATTGTGTCTGTCAAAGCAGTATGTTTGAAGTCGTAACCTGGGAACCTGTGAATGAGACCTTATTTGAAAACAAGGTGTTAGTGAAATAGAGCTTTTTTTCCTCAAAGTTTACTCTGTTGAGATAGGCTGGATGTTGCAACAGGGCTCTGTCAAGAACCTGGAGCCACTCAGAAGCAGCCCGATCCCTGCTTCTTCTATCTAAGGGTTATTTGTCCATGCTGCCCTAACTTCCAAAACAGTCTGTCTCACCCACAGGGCATACTGCTAGGACTTGACCGATATCCTTGGCATAAGAGGTCTATGGCCTTACTACCAACTGTGATATAAAGCAAAGGCACAAGCTTTGGAGTGAATCACATTTGAGTTTAACTATGAGACTGACAGCTCAGCAGCTATCCAACCCTGGGCTTCCTTCAAGCCCCCCTTGACCTTCTGTCCATTTAGTTCAACTTAATCCATCAGACAGTAACTGAGGACTGTGTTTTTTAAAAGTGCGCTTAATCCTGGAGGTAAAAAGTATGAAAAAAAAAAAGTCTCAATCCTCATGGTACTATGAAATGGAAATACCACACTCTTCTCACAGTTCTTTTTTGTTTTGAGAATTCATGTAATACTATTTAAACAAATATAGTGCAGCTCGTCCATGTGCTAAGTGTCAGTATTATTTTCTTTTTCCTATTTCTTCTATGCTGCCAATATTTCCTTGGTTGTGTGCTTTGAACCAGTCATCTTACCTCACTGCACTTCGGTTTCTCCACTTACAAAATGGGAAAACAGTAAGATGTTGACTGTATCCATTAGGATGTATAACTTCTTCTGGTAATAGCAAAACTTGAGTGGAGTTGTTCCAATTTTAGATTGCTTTGTGATGAACCACACCCCCCCCACCGCCAAAACCAAAAAACTTAGTGGTTTAAAACAACTACGTTAATTTTGCCACAAATCTATACTTTGGGCAGAGCTTAGTGGAAACAACCTATGTCTGCTCCAGTCCGCATTAGAAAGAGAGTAGATAGAAAGCGGAGGACTGGATCATAAAAAGGGTTATGCACACATGTGTCTGGTCATTCAGGCTGGCTATTTGTTGGGACCTCAGCTGGAAGTGTGGCCTTCCCTTGTGTCTGCTTGGTCTCCTCATAGCATAGAGCCTGTATTCCATGGGTGAGTGTCTCAAGAGGAACAGACAAAAGGTGCAGTCCAGTTTATGCCTTAAGACATTACATAGTGGCATTTCTGCCTTGTTCGCAGGCTGATCCTGGTTGAGGGTGACACACTCCATTCTTCTTGGTGGAAGAGAGTCAGTGTCACAGTGTAGTAAGAGCAGTGGGTAATGAAGGCTTGATGTTGTCATCTCTAGAACAATCTGCCTCCGATTTTAAACAACACAAGTTGAATTTTCCCCCTGCTGAAGATCAGCGTGGGAGCTCTAGGCACCCGAGTCACTGGGGGATCCAGTTTGATAGAGGTTTCCTATATTACCATAATTGGTGAGACAGGAAAAAAGAATGTAGTTTTCTCCTAAAGCATCTATCCCAAAGTAACCTGTCAATTCATCTTACATTTTATTGACAAAAATGTTGCAAGGCTGAGCTTCAACTTCAAAGAGGATAAGGAAGAGCAATCCTACCACATGGCTGGAAGGAAAAAACTGGATTATTTACAAACAGTCCTAATGACTAACATACCCACTGCATAGGGTTTCTATGAAGATTAAGTGGGATAAAGAACATGATGTACTCGGTACAACTTAAATTATTGAACATGTTCAATAAATTGTATCTATACTACTTATAAATATGTAGTTTGTGTAATGGCAAGGCATTTTTCTGGCTGTTTCCAATATTGCACATGAGTTGTTGAGGTTCCTACTATCCTCTCCTAGGGAGTCTGAAGTCAGAGGCTTAGACTGTAGGAGTGCTTGGGTACCATTTAGAAACTGTCATTTCACTGAGACTCAGAAAATGCACAGTGGAGATTGATTCCTGGCATGGGAAAGTGGAGAAAGTAGGCCAGGCACAGCTTTTATAGAGACCTAGAATTTAAATCTTTATCTTTCATTTTGGACACTGACTTAGCATTATCACAGGGAGACAGTTGGGTACCAGGCATTAGCTATTTAAACAGAATAACTTGACAGACTTACAGGAAGTTGACTTAGCCTTGAGAGCAAGAGAGAGAGTGAAACTTCAAAAGATACCCACATGCAAATAAGGATGTTCATGTGACACTGTCTCTCCAGAGCTGTCATTTTGTCTTCTCGCAGAGTAATGTTTCTGCATTAGTGACTTCTTCCCAATCTGTCCTTTTCCCTAATTTGATGACTTGCTGACCTTCTGAAAAGGTTTGGGTAGGCAAGTGTGTTTTCAACATCAACTCCACCATTAAATACTGTTGTGATCTTTGAACAAGTTACCTGAAGTATGAGAGTCTTAAGTTCTCACCTGCCCAAATGGAGATGAAAAGATCTAATTCACTGTGGTTTGGGAAGACTTTAAAGACAATATGAATAAATCTTGTGGCTTGACTTCTGTGCTGGAGTGGACATAAATGTCACTTCCTTCTTGCTGTGGCCAGCTGCCTAGGTTCACTTAGAAGAATTTAACAATCATTCACCTTCCACGTCTTGTTTCTCCCTTCTCTTTTTTTTTCTCATTATGCTCATTCCAATATCAGTGGTTTGAGTCCTAAAGAGAGGATGGATTGGGATCTAGGTTTTGTTCATCTTACTTTTTCATGTAAAAGAGTTAATTGTTAAGCTAGCTATTATATTAATGAGTATTCCAAATTTTAAACCAACTATACTTAGAGAAGGCAAATTATTCTCATTTCTTAAATTTATTCTTTGTTCTAGAAAAATTTACATGAAATGAGAATTGTGATCTTTGAAAAAAATCAAAGAATTCCTCAAACTTCTTGTAGTTGTGAAGATAATTATGTTATTCAGTAAACTTTTCAAGCTCTATCTTGGTTTTTATTGCTTAATTCACCGTTTTTCTTTTTTAACTAGTTCATTATTTTCCTCCAAATCCTCCCATTTCACTGAGAATGTTGACTTTTATTAGAATAGAACATATTCATATATTTTTTTAAAACCAAAATTTCTGCCATGGGGATTTTAATAGGATCTTTCCTATTTCTAATATTAATTATCTTGTTTTCTCTGTTTACTGGTTAAATTTTCAAAGACTTCCTTATTTAAATGTTTTTCAAAAAATAGGGCTTTAATTTATATAATTTTAAGTAGTTCATAGAATCAATTTTTTCTGCTTTTATTATTTCCTTCAGTTTTCCTTTAGTATTAATTCTTTAATATTCATGAAGAATCATTTAGTACTTGACATATCTTTGTACTTTAAATTTTTTTATTAAATACTTTAAAAGGAGTTTATAGTTTGCCAAATTTATCTTTCTCCTAATAGTAATTTGGAGCAATGTTACTTAAATTTTCTTGAGAAACACTTAAAATTCACATTTGTAACTGCATTTCTAGTTATTTGGCAACATGGACGAATATATGACCTTGGCGATGTCTGGTTATTGGATTATTCATTTATATACATGTGTTCATAGACTATTTAAAAATCATATTTCTCTAATGACTCCATTGGGCACTCAAAGTGTATTGATAGGTACCACTTTGATGTATTTATGAACTGTGTAACTGACTATATTCATCTGAGCCATTAGGGAAGCCCATATATATATATATGTATATATATACACGTATATATATACACGTATATATATACGTGTATATATATGGTGTGAAGTTGCTCAGTCATGTCTGACTCTTTGAGACCCCATGGACTGTAGCCTACCAGGCTCCTCTGTCCATGGGATTTTCCAGGCAAGAGTACTGGAGTGGGTTGCCATTTCCTTCTCCAGGGGATCTTCCTGACCCAGGGATTGAACCCGGGTCTCCCAAATTGTAGACAGACGCTTTACCGTTTAAGCCACCAGGTGTAGGTACTATATATATGTATATTTAAGGAAGTATTAAGATTATATATATGTATACATATATAAGTAGTCTTAATACTTATTTAAATTGTCACTGTTTGACATGTTCAAGCCAGAGATGGCAAGATTGAGCATCAATATCTTAAGAATCAGTGAACTAAAATGGACAGGAATGAAGTGCCTTCTTATTGCAGTGGGCAGTACGTCAGTCTCATAAAATGGACAGGAATGAGTGTATTTAATTCAGATGACCATTATATCTACTACTGTGGGCAAGAATCCCTTAGAATAAATGGAGCAGCCCTCATAATCAACAAGAGAGTCTGAAATGCAGTACTTGATTGTAACCTCGAAAATGACAGAATGATCTTCGTTCCTTTCTAAGGTGAACCATTCAACATCATAGTAATTCAATGCTATGCCCCTATCATGGATCCTAAGGAAGTTGAAGTTATCAGTGCTATGAAGGCCTACAATACCTAGAACTAACATCAGAAAAAGATCCCCTTTTCATCACAGGGGACTGGAATGAAAAAGTGGAAAATTCTTAGAGAGACAAGAGTCTCTTTAAGAAATGCCTCCTGAGAGACCTGTATGTGGGTCAAGAAGCAACAATTAGAACTAGACATGGAACCATTAACTGGTTCAAAACTGGAAAGAGTATGACAAGGCTGTATATTATCATGCTACTTATCTAACTTCTATGCAGAGTACAACTTCCCTCATGGCTCAGCTGGTAAAGAATCCACCTGCAATGCAGGAGACCTGGGTTCAATCCCTGGGTTGGGAAGATCCCCTGGAGAAGAGAATGACTACCCAGTTCAGTATTCTGGCCTAGAGAATTCCATGGGGTTGCAAAGAGTCAGACACAACTGAGGGACTTCCACATATGCAGAGTACATCATGTGAAATGCCAGGCTGGATGAATTACAAGCTGTAACCAAGATTGCTGGGAGAAATATCAACAACCTGAGATACACAGATGATACCACTCTAATGGCAGAAAGTGAATAGAAACTAAAGAACCTATTGATAAAGATAAAAGAGGAGAGTGAAAAAGCTGGCTTAAATAAACTCAACATTCAAAACTACCATCATGGCTTCCCATCCCATCACTTCATGGCAGATAGAAAGGGGAGAAGTGTAAAGAGTAACAGATCTTTATTTTCTTGTGCTCCAAAATCATTGTGGACAGTGACTGCCACAAATTTAAGACACTGGCTCCTTGGAAGGAAAGCTATGACAAACCTAGACAGTATATTAAAAAGCAGAGACATCACTTTGCTAACAAAGATCAATAGAGTCTAAGCTATGGTTTTTCCAGTAGTCATGTATGGATGTGAGAGTTGGACTATAAAGAAGGCTGAGATCTGAAGAACTGATACTTTCAAATTGTGGTGCTGGTGATTTCCTAAGGGAAATCAAGCCTGAGTATTCAGTGGAAGGATTGATTCTTAAGCTGAAGCTCTAATACTTTGGCCACCTGATGTGACGAGCCAACTCATTGGAAAAATAAAACTAATGCTGGGAAAGAGAAGGTAAAATGAGAAGGGCAGTATAGGATGAGATGGTTAGAAAGCATCACAGACTCAATGAACATGAGTTTGAGCAAACTCAGAGAGATCATGGAGGACAGAGGAGACTGGACGCTGCAGTCCACGAGGTCACAGAGAATTGGACATGACTTAGTAACTGAACAACAGTAACACTCTTTTTTTGTTCCTTGATAAATCTATGACTGAGAGATGGGTTAAGATATCCTAGAACAATCAAATCATTCCATTTATCTTCTTCCTCTCATAAGGTGCTCTAAGAAACTCGAATTCTGTATGGTTGGAAATTATCACTAGCTCTGCTTTTTTAACAATATTTTCTTGCTATATCTTCACCACCCAATGATTTTATTCTTATTTTCATACTTTTTAAGTTGGAATGGAAAAGACCTTGATGCTGGGAAAGATTGAAGGCAAAAGGAGACGAGGACGGGAGAGGATGAGATGGTTAGATAGAATTTGCAACTCAATGGACATGAATTTGAGCAAACTCAGGGAGATAGTAAAGGACAGAGGAGCCTGGCATGCTGCAGTCCATGGGGTTGCAAAGAGTTGGACACTACTTAGTGACTCAGCAACAACAAATCTGTCCCTTGACATTATGTAGGTTTACTTTAGGAGTGTTAGAAGCAGCTTAATCTACATATGCAGAATGTCATGATTAAAATAGATACTCATTCTTCAATCATTTTCATTTATGCTTTGTTTTTCATGCTTATGTCTTCTACTGTTTGAACTGTGTTTTGCTTGTTTTATATTTTCTATTAACTTCTCAACAAACATGATCTTCTTCCCATGTGGCAGACACTTTGCCAGATTTCAGGCACAGAAATAAAGGAAAAAAACCCACAGGTCTCTGATGGAGTGAGGCAGCAGTGGGCAAAATAGAAGAATTGCATTAACAGATGCAAATAATTACATTACAAATCATGATTATATACTGATAAATCCCCCAAAACAAAGAAATGCAGTTGCATGAAATTCCATGACAAAGAGAGTTGACCGAGTTGCATGAAGTTCTTAGGAAATTCCTCAAGAAACTAACTGAATGTGACCTAAAACATGAAGAATGTGTAGAAGGTTAACTCATTAAAGGAAAGGTGGTGAGCAAGGTGGAGACATTCCATCCAAGGGAATGGTAAATGAAAAGGACTAATGGGAGAAGGAAGCCTTTAAAAAAAATCCTTACAAAAAATAAATAACCCAACAGTAATATTAAAAAAAAAAAAATTACCCTGTAGCTCGAGCTTACAGAGCTATCAAGATCTTGGTGTGAGATGAGATTTATAGGAATTTGATCACTGCTGGAGTTGACCAGCATTCATCACCTCCTATCTTTTTAAATCTCAAAGTTAGAAATGAAACTATACATTCTGATTTCTCCACAGCCAAGCAGTTCAGATGAGAAATCAAGTGAGTTTTTCTTCCCCCTTAACACTTCTCAGTCTTAAAATATAATTTTGGATTTGGCACACCAGACTGTGTTTATTAAATTATTCTTTTGTGTATCATATCTCTTCCATGTCAAGAATTTTAATTGACATTTGCATTCCGTTTTGAACAATATTTTCCACAGTCATTTTAGGTTAAACTCCAAGACTCTATGTTTACCTGTTTTTCCTACTCATCATTAGCCTCCTTTAGCCACAAATTCCCCATGCTCAAGCTTTTAATTTTGATTAATCTTTCTGGTCATTTAGGATAGGGATGTGTCTTCCACTGATTCTTTGAAGAAGGGTGTGTGGTGGCATATATTTTCTGAACCTGCTCCTTCATGGAATGCCTTTGACTTAACATATGAGCAGCAACCAGGCTGGTTATAAAATTCTTGGCCCATAGCCAGCCTTCCTCAAACCTCACTAAGATGATTTCATTGTCTCTGGCATTTAGCATTACAGAAGAGAGGTCTCAGGTTAGCTTGATTACTGCTCCTCCGAAAGTAATTTCTTGTGTTCTGTTTTCAGGTTAAATGCTTGTAAAGTCTTCTTTAGTGTATTAAAATACTTTATTCAAATACTTTCAGAAAATTTTTTGGGTGTGGCTGTCTTTTCATTGATGTGGCCTCAGTGTAATCAAGTCAAGTCTAAAAATTTACATCAACCAATTTTGAGGGGTTCTTTGTCTAGCTACATACCATGTGGCTTTGGGATTAAGAGCGTTTGCTATAGAGAAAGAATGGCTGGGTTCAAATGCCAGCTTTGTCTTTCACTAGACCTTTAATTTTGAACAAAATTAAAAGAGAGCCCCAAATTAACAACCTGTGTTTCAGTTTCCCTATTTGTCTTGGTTTCACCAAAAACCATGTTCGAGTCTTTTCTATAGGCTGTCAAGGAAAAACCCAAAAGATCTTCTTGGCTAACCTAAAGAAATGGGGGCTGATAGAGTAATACCTACTTCAGAGAGTGGTTGTGAGGGTAGCCTGGCCCCTAAGTCCAGAATGGTGTCTCTGTAAGAAAATTGCATGGGGCCCAGACATAGGCAGACAGAGGGATGATCCGGCTACAAGCCAGGGAATAGCAAGGACTGGCAGCAACCACCAGAGCTAGGGAGAAGCAGGGGAAAATCCTCCCTGAGAGCCTTCAGAGGAATGAGAGCTCTGCCAGCACCTTGACTGTGAATTTCCAGTCTCTATAACTGTGAGACAATAAATTTCCACTTTTTCAGGTAAACAAAGTTAACATTGGCAAAGCATCTAGAAGGACATTTAGCCCATTCTGAGTGTTCTGCAAGTACCTCCTAGGCAATTATCTTTTCTCCCTCTCAGTTTTTAAGCTTCCGAAAGTTTTCTTCTTGGGGGGTGGGGAGAATGTTGATTTATATTTTATTAGATATTTTAAGTTGCTGGACTAAAAAGTATAACAATAAAAATTTTAACTAATTCTGTTGTCAGTTAATAATACTGATACCAAAGGTTTACCTTAACATGGTTATATAAATTTACAAGGTGTCTGGGAATTAAACTAGATAATATATATAAAACATTAAAAGTTTCTGATATTCCAGTGATGATTTCTATCACTGATTATCTATTATGTGCATGTGTATTAGATTTTTAAGCTTTGTTGAGCTATAATTCACAAATAAAATTTAATATATTTTAAGTATTCAATGGGATGCTTTTATATATATATATACACACACACACACATATGTGTGTGGGGAAGAAAAACACATATATAAGGAGCCGCATCATCAAAGTTATTTAAAACATAACCATCACCTCACATATTTATCTTTTTTGTGTGAAAACATTTAAGTTCTTCTCTCCTAGCTAATTTTAATGATGTAACTTTATCAATTATAATCACCACATTATACATTATATCTTCAGGCCTCATTGATCTTATAACTGAAAGTGTGTACATTTTTTACCAACCGCTCCCTATTTCCCTGACAGCCACCATTCTGCTAAGAATTTGACTTTGCTTTATCAGATTCCACATATAGGTGATACCATACACATTACTCATCTTTCTCTGTCTGGCATCGTTCATTTGTCATAATGCTCTCTAGGTTCATCTACATTGTCGAAATGGCAGGACTTATTTTTTAAGGCTGAATAGTATTCCATGGTGTGTATATATAAATACACACACACACACTACATTGTCTTTATCCATTCATCAGTTGACAAGACTCTGATGTTGTTTCAATACCTTAACTATTAAGAATATTGCTGCAATTTACATGGAAGTACAGATATTTCTTTGAAATAATGTTTTGATTCCTTTGAATATGTATTCAGAAGTGGGATTACTGAGTAATATGTCAACTCTAATTTAAATTTCTTGAGGAATCTCCATACCGTCTTCTGCAGTGGTGGTATCAATTTATACTCTTACTGATGGTGCACAAAGGCTCCGTTTACATCCTTACCATCATTTGTTATTTCTTGTCTTTCTAAAAATAGCCATCCTAACAAGTGTTAGGTGATATCTCACTGTGGTTTTGATTTGTATTTCTCTGAACTGTGGTGTTTGAGAAGACTCTTGAGAGTCCCTTGGACTGCAAGAAGATCCAACCAGTCCATCCTAAAGGAGATCAGTCCTGGGTGTTCATTGGAAGGAATGATGTTGAAGCTGAAACTCCAATACTTTGGCTACATGATGCGAAGAGCTGACTCATTGGAAAAGACCCTGATGCTGGGAAAGATTGAGGGCAGGAGGAGAAGGCGATGACAGAGGATGAGATGGCTGGGTGGCATCGACTCGATGGCCATGGGTTTGGATGGACTCCAGGAGTTGGTGATGGACAGGGAGGCCTGGCATGCTGCGGTTCATGGGGTTGCAAAGAGTCGGACATGACTGAGCGACTGAACTGAACTGATGATTAGTGATGTTGAACACCTTATTAGATACCTGATAAATATCAGGTAAATATCTTCTTTGGAAAAAATATTCAGGTCCTTTGAACATGTTTAATTGGATTTTTGAGGTTTGCTTTTGAGTTACTTCAGTTCCTTATATATTTTTAGATATTAATCCTTTATTAGATATGTGGTTTATAATTATCTTCTCTCATTCCATAGATTGCCTTTTCATTTTATTGATTCCTCTGTATTCAGAATTTTTTGTTTGATGTAGTCTCATTTGTTTATTTTTACTTTTGTTGCTTTTGCTTTGGGTGTCAAATCCAAAAAATTATTACCAAGGGAATTCCCCGGCAGTTCAGTGGTTAGGACTCAGTGCATTCACTGCAGTAAGTCTGGGTTCAGTTCCTAGTCAGGGAAATCAGATCCCACAGGCTATATGGCATGGCAAAAAAAAAAAACCCAAACCCCCCTAATTATTACCAAGACTAATGTAATGTCGAGGAGCTTTTTCCCTGTTTTTTCCCTATGAGTTTCAGATTTTATGTTCAAGTCTTAAATTCATTTTGAGTTGATTTTTGTGTATGATGTAAGATACAGTGTCCAGTTTCATCCTGTTATGCATGTGGATATCCAGTTTTCCCAACACCATTTACTGAAGAGATTCATCCTTCCCCACAGTATATTACTGACTCCTTTGCCAAAATAAATTGGCCACGTATGCATTGGCTTACTTTTAGGGTATCTACCCTGTTCTATTGATATATGTGTCTATTTTTATATCATGAAAAAAACTATTTTTTTCCCTTTAACTCTGAAATATATAGTTTAAAATCAGGAAGTGTAACACTTTTAGCTAAGTTCTTCTTTTTAAGATTGCTTTGGCTATTTGAAAGCTTTTGTTGTCTTAATAAAGTTTAGGTTTTTTTTTCTAATTCTGTCAAAAATACCATTGCAGTTTTGATAAATATTGCATTGAATATGTGGCTTGCTTTGGGTAGTATGGACATTTTAATATTAGTTCTTCCAGTCCATGAACATGGAATATCTTTCAATTTATTTGTGTCTTCCTCGATTTCTTCCATCAGTTTTTTAAAATAGTTTTCAATGTACTGATCTTCTACTTATCTGTATAAATTTATTTCTAAGTATTATATTCATTTTTAATGCAGCTATAACTGGGATTATTAATTTCTCTTTATGATAGTTCATTAATATGCAGAAACACAACACTGACTTTTGTATACTGATTTTATATTTTGTAACTTGACTGAATTTGTTTATTCTAATAGCTTTTGGGTGAAGTCTTTTGGGTTCTCAACATGTAATATCATATCAATGACAAACAGAAAACTTCTTCCCTTCCAATTTGTATGCATCATTTTTTTTTTTTTGGTTGCCTAGTTCTAGCCAGGACTTCATGTACTATGTTGAATAAAAGTGGTGAGAGTGGAAATCATTGTCTTGTTCCTGAATTTAGAGAGAAAGCTTTCAAACTTTGACCACTGAGCATGAGATGAGCTGTGGCATTTATGATTCAGTTTGTTGTGTTGAGGTACATTCTAGCTATGCCTAATTGGTGAGTTTTATCAAGAAAAAGTGTTGAATTTTGTAAGATGTTTTTTCGTGCATCTTTTGGGATGATAATATATTCATTCATTTTGTTAACGTGGTGTATCCCAGGCATTGATTTGCATGTGCTGAACCATCCTTGCATCCCAGGGATAAACCCCACTTGAGTATGGTGTTTAATCATTTTGAATGGCTTACTAATATTTTGCTGAGGAAATTTGCATCTATATCCATCAGGGATAATTGTCTATAATTATCTTGTAGCGTCCTTGTCTGACTTTGGTATCAGGGTAATGATGGCCTCATAAAATGAGTTTGTAAGTGTTTACTCATCTTGTATTGTTTGGAAAAGTTTGAGAAGGGTTGGTATTAATTCTTCTTTCAATGTTGGATAAAATTCATCTGTGAAGCTGTGTAATCCTGGACTTTTCCTTGTTTGGAGATTTTTGATCACTGATTCAGTCTCCTTACTAGTATTTGGTCTGTTCAGATTTTCTGTTATTTATGATTCAGCCTTAGAAGGTTATCTAATTTGTTGGCATATCAGTGTTCACAGTAGTTTCCTATGATACTTAGCTTTTCTGTTTTTAGCTGTAATGTCTCATTTTTCATTTCTGATTATATTTGAGTCTCCTTTTTTTTCTTAGTTGGTCTAGCTAAACGTTTGCCAATTTTGCTTATCTTTAAGAAAAAATATGTTCTTCATAGTGTCTATTTTATTTCCAGTATGATCTTTATTTCCTTTCCTCTACTAAATCTGGGATTAATTTGTTCTTATTTTTTTAGGTCTGTAAGATTTAAAGTTAGGTCATTTATTTGAGATCTTTCATTTTTTCTTAATGTAGACATTTATTGCTACACACTTTTCTTTTAGGACTGCTTTTGCTGCATCTCATAAGTTGTGGTAGGCTGTGTTTCCATTTTCATTTCTTGAGATTTTTTTTAATTTCCCTTTTGATTTCTTTTGTTTTTTTTTACTCATTTGTTATGCAGATGTGTGTTGTTTGGTCTCAATATATTTGTGAATTTTCAAGTTTTCTTTTATAGTTGATATCTAGTTTCATACCACTGTATTCAGAAAAGATGCTTGATATGATTTCAGTCTTCTTAAAGTTGTTAAAATTTGCTTTGGGGTCTATATATGATCTATCCTGGAGAATATTCCATACGTGCTTGAGAAGAATGTGTGTTCTGTTTCTGTTGCATGAAATTTTCTGGATATGTCTGTCAGTTCCATCTAGTCTAATATATTATTTAAGTCCAATATTTTCTTGTGATCGTGGGGGATTGACGTCCCCTACATTATTGAGTTGTTGTCTATTTCTTTCTTCAGATCTGTTAGTATTTGCTTTATATATTTAGGTGCTCTAATGTTGCTTGCATAAATACTGACAATTGTTATATTTCCTTGATGAATTGACCCCATTATCATGATACAATAACCTTCTTGTATCATTACCTTCTGTGTTTCTTGTTTTTGGCTTTAAGTCTGTTTTGTCTGCTATAAACCTGTGCTTTCTTTTGATTGCAATTTGCATGGAATATATTTTCCTCCTTCACTTTCAATTGTTATGCATCCTTAAAGCTGACGTGAGCCTCCTGTGCATGCACGCATGCTAAGGCACTTTAGTCATGTCCAACTTTTTGTGACCCCATGGATTGTAGTCTGCCCAACTCATCTGTCCATGGGATTCTCCAGGCGAGAATACAGAAGTGGGTTGCCATGCCCTCCTCCAGGGGATCTTCCTGACCCAGGGATCAAACCCATGTCTCTTACATCTCCTGCAATAACAGGCAGGTTCTTTATCACTGGCGCCACCAGGAAGACCCAAACTTCCTGCAGCAGCATGTATTTAGTATATTTGGGTCTCACTTTTTTTGTTTGTTTGTTAAATCCATTTAGACACTCTTTCTTTTGACTGCAGAAGGCAGTCCATTTGTTTTGATAGGTAATTATTATTGCTAGCTGTGGATTTCTTATTGCCATTTCCTTAATTATTTTCTGTTTTGCAGTTCTTTTGTTCCTTTATTTCTCTTTTCCCTCTTCCTTTGTGATTTCCTGATTTTCTATAGTGGTATGCTTTGATTTCCTTATCTTTAGTGTATCTACTATAGGATTTGCTTTGTCATTATATAAAATACAGTATAACTGTCTGTTTTAAGCTGATAAATTTGAATGCATATAAAACTGCTATATTTTTATACAGCCCATATTTTATGCTTGTTTATGTCAAAGCTTGCATCTTTGTATTGTGTATCCATTAACGTGCCTTAGTGTTGGTCTCTTTGATTCATCTTGCTTACTACTTTTGGGGATTCCTGAATATGGATGTCTATGTTTTTCCCCCAGGTTAGGAAGATTTTAGCCACTATTTCTTTGAATAAGCTTTATGGCCCCCTTTCACTTTTCCTTATGGGACTCTTACAATGCACCTATTGGCCCATTTGATGATACTCCATAAATCACATAAGCTATCTTTATTTGATCTTTTTGCTCCTCTAATTGGTGAATCCCACTGTCCTATCTTCCAACCTGCTGAATCTCTTTTCCAACTTGATCTAGTTTTTTGTTGTACTTCTCTATTAAAATTTTCAGTTACTGTATTCTTCAGTTCTATGATTAATATTTGGTGTTATTTTATATTTTCTCTTGTTAAAATTCTCTTTGTGCATTGCCCTCCTGACCTAGGTGAGCATCGGTATGACTATTATTTTGAACTCTTTATTGGATAAACTACTTATTTACATTTCATTAAGATCATTTTCTGGAGATTTACTTTGTCTTTTTTTGTTTTGAATACTGTCCCGTTTCCTCATTTCCTTAATTCTAGGAGTTAGTTTCCATGCACTAGATAAAACAGCCACGTCTCCCAGTTTTGACACATGGGTCTCTTGTAGGAGGTCAACCTTATTAATCAGCCTGGCCCAGTTCTTGATGTTCTCTCCAGCCCTTGTGATTATCCAAATGGCTGTATTTGTTCTTAGTGGCTCCCAGTAGTTGAAGATGTGTCAAACCCCATCAGTGTTCCAAAGAAGAGGACTGCAGCCAGCACCAAGTTTCAAGATGATTAGAAATCAGACACTCAGGCAGCAGCTAAGAAAGGATGCAGTCACAACTCTTCCAGGAAGGAACTGGGAGATGGGCACTTTTGCTTGTTTGCTCTGTGGAGCCTGCATTATACCCATGGAGGTGAAGAGTATTCCTAAACCTATTTGATGACCACACTTCTACTTTGTTGTAATCCTGTGGGATTCTGGAATTCAAGTCTCATTGGCTATCGTTTGATTTGGGGCCTGTCCTTTAGGGAGCAACCATAAAAGTTTAGGTACTAGCTATTAATATTTGGCCAGCTTCTTCTAAGGAACTACAGATAATTTGGTTTTACTGTTGCAATGAGCCAGAGGAGAAGGCAGGGCAAGTGCTCACTGGCTGTTTTAGGCTTCAAAGATGATAACTGAAAGCAACTAGATGCCTGCTAATTAGAAGTCAGGCTCCCAAAAATCATCTTGTAGACAATGAAACCCCTTCAGAGAAAGCCTGGAAGACAGGCAACTTTGCCCACTTCCTTTGTACTAAAGCTCTGGGGTATAGCCTCGGTGAGTGCTTGCGTGCTCAACAACTGATTCTTTATTTGCCATAGACCTATGTGATTGTGAATGATAGTCCCATTGGTTTCAAAGCTAGTTGATTTGGGGAACAGTCCCTTGTGTGGTAGTCGTGAAATTTGGTGCACTAAATGTATGGTTCAACCCCATCACTTCTTGGGGTGAAGCTGGACATTTGGGGTTCCTTCCCAATTGTATGGCACTGTGCTGGTTGGGGGGCAGTTTATGGTGAGAGTGTGTCTAAGTTTTTCTTGTTGTTCAGTCACTCAGCCGTGTCTGACTCTTAGCGACCCCTTGCCAGCACGCCAGGCTTCCTAGTCTTTCACTATCTCCTGGAGTTTGCTCAGACTCATGTCCATTGAGTCGATCATGCCAACCATCTCATCCTCCACCACCCCCTTCTCCTCCTGTTTTTATTAGTATATTTTCTCAGTTGTCTGGTGTGTGGACTAATCTACACATCTAGTTTCTGGACATCTCTCAAAGGGAATTACTCCATGTGGCTGTATATTTGGTGCATCCACAGAAGCAGGGAAATTCAGGAGCCTCCTGTGTCACTGTCTTGGTCTAGAGTTGAGAATATTTCCTTTGAGTGTTTTCTTTTACTTGTGTCACTATCTTGGTCTAGAGTTGAGAATATTTCCTTTGAGTGTTTTCTTTTACTTGTACTGTAATTATTCTAAGTCCAGGTGGTTCAAGATTTGATCTCCATTCTCTGTGTCTCATAGCTGTAACTTTTCCTAATTTCACCTCCCTGCTCTTTCTCTGAGGATTAAGATGCTTCTCCAGTCTCAGCTCCATTTTCCAATTTGCTTTATTGCAGTATCACTTCTGCTCCCTACTGTCCTCAAACTTGTTTACATTTTTTTTCACATTTTACTTTCTTTGAAATTGTGCCTCAGATACCTTTTCTATAATCTATTATAGTCCACTGTATTAATATTACTTATTAACTTCTCTCCTTTAAAATTTTCTGTTCCTCAAAAAAAAATATATATATATATATAAGCCTTCTGTGGGATACTACACAATTTCTAAACCTTGTTACTGCCTTTTGTAGTTAATATTTTCAAAATTTCGTTGCATGAATCTTCAGAATTACTTTTGTCCCTTTTCCTGCTAAATTCTTGACTGGCCCTCTATTGTTGCTGTTGTTATATTTTCTATTTATTCATTTTAAGAGTAGGTGTCAGGGTGTGTACACTTCCTGTGGCTTCATTCACTCTCCATTTCATTGCAAGTCAAGCCTCTTCTTAATTTACCCGACTGTAAATTAGAGATGTTAGATTTAACAAATAAAAATACAGTATGACCAGTTCAATTTGAATTTTAGATAAATAATGAAAAATTTTTACTATCAATAATTCCAAAATATTATAGGGATACACTTACAATAAAGTAATTGAAAAATCATCTAATATTTTAATTTGGCTTCTTGCTTTATCTGACAACATTTGACTTGGCTGACAAGCATTCAAACCCAGCCCAATTTCCTCTGTGCAGCAGGTTTTTATCTGATGAAGATATACTGTGGGGGAGTGGGGTGGGTTCTTTTCCTATTCTGCCCACTGGTTCTCTGCAAATGTTGCCCTACTGCTCCTCTTTCCTCTTCTCTCTACAGTGTTGGAAGGGACTCCATATATTAGGATCTTAATGTGTGAGTGCCTTTCTTCCTTCTGTTTCTTTTTCACCACCCTGGGAAACTTCCTGTTCTCTGGGAGTTCAAGCTTCCAAAAGGATGGAATAAAAGTAATTAGTGTTTGTTGAATGTTTGCTATGTTCCAGACACTGTGCTTAGTACTTTGCATGAATTAGCTCTACTAAATTAATCTTCATGGCTACTCCTTAAGGAAAGTACTATATGAACCCCACTTTGCAGATGATGAAAACAAGGCTCAGGAAAGTTAATGACTTGACCAAATACTAAGTCAACAGCATGGGGTTCAATACATAGTCATTGGTCCCTCAGTACAAGCTTTGAACTTCTCTCTGGTGTCCATATCTCTGGGCCAAGAGGCAGCTGTGCAGGAGACACATGTGACTTCTTGTTCTGTCTTGCTGTGAGATAGAAGCAAGGCAGCCCATGATTTTTCCCCTCTTAAATCCAGATCCAAAAGCTGCTGTACAAGTGAAATTTCTACTGGTTTCTAGAAATACATTTTCTCGTCATTTCCGTTTTGCTCATTGTGAGTTTTTATGTTGTGAGTGTTTTTATGGGGATTTCGGGAGAAATTTGGGACAGGTTGGGATAAGACTTATAGCCAGTTTCCATATTAATTTGTAGGACAGAATTTCATTTTTGACTCTTTCATTTCGTAGATAGCTTCTACTTTTTAAATCTTTCCAAGAGCCGATATCAAGCCTAGAGCATATGACTCTATCGGTTTAGTTCAGTTCAGTCACTCAGTTGTGTCCGACTCTTTGCAGCCCCATGAACTGCAGCACGCCAGGCCTCCCTGTCCATCACCAACTCCTGGAGTCTACCCAAACCCATGTCCATCGAGTCAGTGATGCAATCCAGCCATCTCATCCTCTGTCTTCCCCTTTTCCTCCTGCCCCCCAATCCTTCCCAGCATCAGCGTCTTTTCCAATGAGTTAACTCTTCGCATGAGGTGGCCAAAGTATTGGAGTTTCAGCTTCAACATCAGTCCTTCCAGTGAACACCCAGGACTGATCTTTAGGATGCACTGGTTTGATCTCCTTGCAGTCCAAGGGACTCTCAAGAGTCTTCTCCAACACCACAGTTCAAAAGCATCAATTCTTCAGTGTTCAGCCTTTTTCATTGTCCAACTCTCACATCCATACATGACTACTGGAAAAACCATAGCCTTGACTAGATGAATCTTTGGTTAGCAAAGTAATGTCTCCACTTTTCAATATGCTATCCAGGTTGGGCCATAACTTGACTATATCAGGTGTCCCTAAAGAGTCACTTTTCATAATTCATTATCCACTTTGATATCTGTTTCCTTCGTTGCTCCCAAATGAGTCTGATATCATCATTTCCTTGTTACTTCCTTGATCTTTCAGGAGATGATGTCCAAAAACAGTTAAGTATAATGCTCTCCTTTTCAAAAATGGAGATCCCCAGAGAGATGAGAAATGTTGGCATCCCCCAGGCTCCCAGGTCCTGGGCTAGCTCTGCAGGAGAGCGTCATAAGCTTTGCAGTCTCACCAGGTGGTAGGTGCTAGGTCTATGGCAATATCACATCAGTCCCTCTCTCCTTTGCTCTTTCATTTTATCCCACTTTACTTTCTCAGTTACCTTACTACTCAATCCTGTCCAGATATATTCTACTACTTCATTTCCTCTTCTATTTTTTCTGTATTTCTCTTTCTTTTAAATACGCTTAACTTTCAATTGTCATTTTTCATCCTTGATACCCACTCCATCAAGTTGTACTGATACCTATGAAATTTTATTTGACAATTTTGTGCTTTATTCCTTCTGTTAATTGATCCTCATCCTGAATGTGTTGGCATGTACACAAGGTAGCTATTAAGACATGTTTCTGAACATATTTTTATCTGAGTGTTCCAGAGATGCTTCACACCACGTTGCTTCTTTTTCTTGTAACTATTGTCCTCTGTGATATCTGCTTGCTGCAGTTTTATCTGCGATTTCCTTTCCTCTTCCTAAAAAAGAGCTACTCTGGACAAATACATTCTTTCCAATCTTTGTGGAGCTCCTCCAGGCCTGTAGGATTCCTCCTTCAGCTGACTAGAAATGGAAAGGTGGGTGCTTTTCTGAAAGGTAGAATACAAACTGCTGATTTCCTTGGCTCTCCCAGGTTGAGGTGATTTATAAACATCTCTTATTACATGTGACCTTGATCTCACCCTGAAAATATCTACTATGTGCCTTTTAGGTAGGGAACCGTTTGTGCACCATTCTGCTTGGGGATGGGAGGGCTAAATAGCTGAATAGGCTGAAATTTAAAAGGAAACAAATCAAGATAAATGAGAAAATTTACATTCACAACACAGTATTGGACATTTAAAATTAAGAGGGTAGATCTCATGTTAAATGTTCTTACCACAATACAGAATAAGTAACTATCAGCTTAAAAAAGGGAATTCAAGCAACATAGTATGGTGGTTAAGAGCACCAGCTCTAATATGCGAATTGTATTTGTGTTTTGTCTTTTACTACCCAAGCAACCTTAGACAAGTTCCTTTATCTGCACCTCAATTCCATCCTCTTTTAAATAGATACAGTGATAGTAAGACGATAATAGAGATGTCATGAAAAACATTCTAAATAGTACATGAAAAGTGCTTTGTGCATGGCAGAAATAATATCTGAAATATGATATGTTTAGTGAATGTTACCTGCAACTAAAATAAAAATTATAAATGCAGTGTCTACTTCTACACTCAACAAAAGCAGCTTTTTCATATGACCTTTTCCATTCTGCCTATATATTGACATCATATTAAAATAATTAAATAATATCTTATTGTTTTCTCATACTTTCACAAAGATTTCATCCATTTTAAAATGCATGCATCACACGTTCATTGAGCATGTATGCCATAATTTAGTTAAACATTACCCTATATGTTGAATATTTAAAAGAAGCTTAACATTTTTTTTTGCATAATCCCCTTAATGAAAGTAGCTATTTTTTTCTTTGATTCCTTGGGAAGCACTTTCAGATGTGAAGGACATGGCCACTGATGTTTGTTAAGAAGTATTCTCAAATTACCTTTTTGAAAGTGTTACATAATTTTATCTTTCCATTGACAATCTAAGAGTCAGCATCTCAATCCATGCCAGTACCACTTAGTTATATTAATGTTTTGGTAATTTGAAAAAGTGGCAGGGTATAAATTTAAATACAGTTGCTTAACCTGGTTTCTCTCCTGGCCAGAGAACTGGCAAGGATTCCCTGATATAAACTCAGTGCCAAGATAGAATTTTTATGTGCTAAGGCAGGTACTCACCAAGAACTAGTAAGAGGATAAGTTGGTTCATTTGTCCTCGAGGGCTGCTATGGAAAATGCTTGTGTCCCTCCAGAATTCATATGTTGAAACCCAATGTGTTATGGTATATTGAGGTAGAGATCTTTGAGGCAGTTAGGGCATGAGGGTGGAGCCCTCATGAACGGCATGTGTATCCTTATAAGAGAGGCCCTTGGCCCTTTCTGCCAAGTAAGGAAAGACAGCCAGTCATCTGTGGAACACAAAGTGGGCCCTCACCAGACACTAATCCTGCGGTGCCTTGATCTTGAACACCCTAGGCTCCAGAACTGTGAGAAATAAATTTGTGTTGTTTATAAGCTATGGTAATTTGTTCTATCAGTCCAAATGGAATAAGACAAGGGAAGTTTGGAAAATTGCATCAAGAACTGTAAAGATGATTTCTGTGTTTTGATTGGGAATCGGTTTTCTAGGAATCTAATATTTTTATCATATTAAAATTTTGAAGAACTCAAATGTCCAGCAGAAAGAGAATTATTAATGAGTTGTGGTACAGACACACAACAGACTACCAGAAAGTCATATGTCATGCTTAGGGAGAACATTTTAATAACATGGTAAGTGGGGGAGGGGAAAGAATAACATCACATCCTAGATGCAGTGTGATCTCCATATGACGGAAAAGAGTGCAAAGAGAAAGTCTGGAGAGCGATGTGCCGAAACAGTAATAATAGGCTGCTGCTGAATGCTGAGCTTATGATTTTTATTTGTCCTGCCTTTTAACGTTTTCTAAGTTATTCAAAATGTGAGTCTACTACGTCAACAATCAGACATTAAAAAAAGAGAGAAAGGGAAAAGGCTCTTTGGTATGAAACTACAACGTGCTCATAATAGAGGCATGTAACCTCTAGGTTCAACCTAAAGTCAGCACTGCCTCCTCCATCAGCCTTTATCTCATTGTATTAACCACAGTACCCATGGCAGATTTATGTCAATGTATGGCAAAACCAACACAATAAAGTAAAGAAAATTAACAACAACAACAAAAAAAAAGGCAGAGGAACCAGAGATCAAATTGCCAGCATCTGTTGGATCATAAAAAGCAAGAGAGTTTAGGAAAAACATCTACCTCTACTTCATTGACTAAAAGCCTTTGACTGTGTGCATCACAACAAACTGGAAAATTCTTCAAGAGGTGGGAATACCAGATGACCTTACCTGCCTCCTGAGAAATCTGTATGCAGGTCAGGAAGCAACAGTTAGAACTGGACATGGAACAATGGACTGGTTCCAAATTGGGAAAGGAGTATGTCAAGGCTGTATATTGTAACCCTACTTATTTAACTTATATGCAGAGTACATCATGTGAAATGCCAGGCTGGATGAAGCACAAGCTGGAATCAAGGTTGCTGGGAGAAATATCAATAACCTCAGATAGGCAGATGACACCACCCTTATGGCAGAAAGTGAAGAAGAATTAAAGAGCCTCTTGATGAAAGTGAAAGAGGAGTGTGAAAAAGTTGGCTTCAAACTCAACATTCAAAACATGAAGATCATGGCATCCAGTTCCATCACTCCATGGCAAATAAATGGGGAAACAGTGACAGGCTTTATTTTGGGGGGCTCCAAAATCACTGCAGATGGTGACTGCAGCCATGAAACTAAAAGACACTTGCTCCTTGGAAGAAAAGCTATGACCAACCCAGACAGCATATTAAAAAGCAGAGACATTCTTTTGCCAGAAAAGGTCCATCTGGTCAAAGCTATGGGTTTTCCAGTAGTCATATATGGATGTGAGAGATAAAGAAATGGATGTGGGCCATAAAGAAAGTTGAGCACCAAAAAATTGATGGTTTTAAACTGTGGTATTGGAGAAGACTCTTGAGAGTCCCTTGAACTGAAAGGAAATTAAACCAGTCAACCCTAAAGGAAATCAACCCTGAATATTCATTGGAAGGACTGATGCTGAAGCTCCAATACTTTGGCCACCTGATGCAAAGAACTGACTTTCTGGAAAAGATCCTGATGCTGGGAAAGACTGAAGGCAGGAGAAGGGGACGACAGAGGATGAGATGGTTGGATGGCATCACTGACTCAATGGGCATGAGTTTGAGCAAGCTCCAGGAGTTGGTGATGGACAGGGAAGCCTGGTGTGCTGCAGTCAATGGGGTTGCAAAGAGTCGGACATGACCGAGCAACTGAACTGAACTGAGCTGATTAACCACAGGCATTTTCAGCTCCTCCGCTTGTCTTTTTAGGAACATGGGTGTTGTATTCCTCATTTGTAGATTCCACCCCCTACTCCATGTAGTGCCTAATACAAAAGTAGTGATTACTTTTCATTCATATATTCATTCAGTCGATCATTTAAGAAACAGTGTATGGATGTATCTCAGGTACTGTGCTACACTCTGGGGAAAAATATAAACAAGGTAGTATTTTTTTTTTGGTAGTATTTTTAAACTCAAGTTGCTTGAGTAAAATCTAAAGGAGTTACTAAGAATTTATAGTTTCAGGAAAGAGACAGTAACAAAGAGAACTTTTTGGCCATACCAGTAAGTTACTCAGGTTTCCACCCCCTAACCCCCATTGTTCTCTGATATTAGAAGGTCTCCCAAACTCAGCTTTGATGACCACATTCAGGCCAGACTCACCCTTCCTGACGCTGTGGCCTGGCCACTCCTGCAGGGCACTGCTGCATCCTCTGACCATATTCCTTTCACATAGCCACCACCTGGTCCACACTTTGGAGCTTAGCTTCTCCAACAAGCCAAGACTGCCGTGGCCCTACCAGATGCTGCTTCTCACTCTTGGGTCTCTCTTTGTTCTTTTTCTCCCACAAGCTGAGGAAAACTTGAGATCCTAGAAGTTGGTAGAGGTATTCTCCCCTGCCTCTGGGGTTAGAGCCATCACTTAATTCCAATACCTCTACAGAAATGGAGAATTTCTTCACAAAGTTCAACCCCACCAGCCAGCCTGGGATTTTCCCTCATTTCTTCCATCCATCCTCTGCTGGAACTTTTCTTTCCCTCTGCCTGTCCCTTCTTCCCTCAAAACAGGCCCACTGTTGGGGTGCCCATTTCTATTTCTCCCTGTTCACATTTTACTCCCAGGAAAATCACCTCCATTGTAGGTGGTGGAAATGATGAGGCTCAAGGGTGGAAGAGAACAGGGCAGGGGCAGCACCAATCCCATAAAGAGAAGGGTCCCA
Source organism: Antilocapra americana (assembly GCA_007570785.1). Taxonomy (NCBI): domain Eukaryota; kingdom Metazoa; phylum Chordata; class Mammalia; order Artiodactyla; family Antilocapridae; genus Antilocapra; species Antilocapra americana. The sequence goes on from ML661897.1 coordinate 5,733,796, forward strand.
TAGTAACTTCTTTCGATTAGCTTATTTCCATCTGCCTGTTCTCTTTAATTTGATAGATTAATTCCTCACAAATGTTGCTTGTCCATAAATTTAGACTTTCAGTTACACCAACAGGAAAATTAAAAAATATTGCCTCATCTGTTCCAATCTGAGTTCTTTGTCTTTCCCCTTCCTTTTGCTGTTTCATAGACTCATATAATTTCTGGACGGAAAACAGCTTCATGGTCATCCAATAAAATGCCTCAGTAGATCATTAAAGTTCCTCTGCAACATCGCATCCAGTGGTCCTTCAGTCTCTGCTTGCACACCCCCAGGAATGGGGAACTCATCCCCTTACTGGGAAGCCTATTCTACCTTTATACAGCTCTGTAAGTGAAATTGTTTTAATTCCTAGTGAGGGAAAAAGAAATGATTTCCCTGATTCTTTCTTCCCTTAGCCCTAATTCAAACTCTTGACATGAGACTAAATAAATCTAACTTCTCATTCACGTGGAAAGCCTTCCACTGCTTTCACCCTATTGATTTATGCTAGACTCAATGCTATTTTGAACTCTCATTAGAACATAAAAGAAAAATGCACATAATTTAATTTTCCTAACAATGTCTAGGAGATTCAAGAAATAAACCCTGATGAAGTAATTTATTCATTCATTTTTGTTCATATAGCAAACACCCACCAATTTCTCATTTTTCCAAAGCTAGTGCAAAGATCTGGCAACATGCAGATGGATGAGGTTCCCTCCTTGCCCTCAAGAAGTTCACAGGCTAGTTCAGTGGTTAAAAGCAAGTATTTTAGTGTTAAGACAGTTTGGTTCAAATTCCTGCTTTCACTCATGTGTGACCTTGGACGAGTTACTAGGTCTTAACTTTGTCAAGTGTGAAAAACAGTATTGATAGTCCCTTCTGTCAGTAGGGTTGTTGTGAGAATCATGAGATCACCCACATAAAGCTCATTAAAGGGTCAATGAATGTCGGCTGTCACTATTACGAGGAGTCATGTGGGAAAGAGACCAGGTCAGTTTCAGTATGCTTGGTAGATTTGGCAAAACCAGAATGTGCTACAATGGCACAGACATAACCAAGACTTTGAAAGCCCAGAAGAACAGGTGACTTTTTGCTAAGTTTGGAGAGATGTGGGAAGGTGGGTGAAGTTGGAGAGAGAGATTCCAGGCAGAAAGATCAGGTCATGCAAATATACAAATCTGTGAGATCCCAAGGGGTGTCCAGGGAGCTATAAACAATCCAGAAAGGCTGCAGTACATCTGTATTGTGGCAAAGGTTGATTCCAGGGAGTTTCCAGCGATCATAAAACAGAAACCCTTGTAAGCCAGGCTAAGGAGAACAAACTTTGTCCTATAGGACCGGAGGGGCCAAGGAAGGATTTCATGTGAAAAGATTGCATCTCTGCATTAGTATCACTCTGGTAGAGGGTGAACTGGAGAGAGGGAGGCCTGGAGGAATAATAAATTCCTTAGTAGGTGGGTTAAGCTCATGCTTAGGGTGCTGATAATGCAGGGGTGAATGAGCCTGTGTTTGCTACATGATTTATCCAGGATCTTGCAAGGAGTGAAATACAGAGACGAGTTCTTTTAATATCAGCATATGCATAAGCTTTGGTTTTACTGTTTGGTGTTATTGTTTTTGATTTACAGATAGCAGCAAAGGGATTATGGTGCATAGAACCCTTAAAAATTGCATTAGAATAGGTGAGAAATAATAAAGCCTGGAGTTAAGGCAATAGCATGAGAGACAAAGAAAAAGGGCAAGTTTCAAGGCAACAACGGTCAGAGTGGAATTCTTTTCCCAAAAAGGGCAGAGTAGAGACTATGGTTTCTTTCAACCCAAAGTCTCTCCCTGAAAGTGACAGAGCATGGCAGTATAGCTGCTTTCAACAAATTAACTTCCAATGTCATGAATATATTTTAAATGCAACTTTATCATTTTCCAGAAAGTAGTTGTTCAAGATATTCTCTAAATCTTTACTCATTTTTGTTCACTTATTAACCATGAACTGAGAAGTGTGTTCTTGAATATGCAGATGTAAACAAGAAAGATGTTATTGCCTAATCTTAAGTTTACAGCCCAGCAATGTGGGTAGATATTGAGTAAAAAACCAAAATTCATCATTTAAGCACATTTATGATAGAAACTACTTTCTTTTACAGTCAACTCTTCCAAAATAATGGTAACGTGGTATTTAGACATACTCACCTCCCAACCACTCTTCAACCCATTCTATCTGGCTTTATCCTTTTGAATTGCCTTTGACAAGGTGATTAATAACCACCTTGTTGCAAATCCAATAGACAGTCTTCATCCAGCACCTCATCTGAAATCTCAGCAGCATTCTATGCTCCTACCTCACTGAAACTTTACTTAGTCTCTGCAACATTATAATTTCCTCTTTTATCCCTTTGTTTTTTTTTTTTTTTTCTGTCTCCTCTGCTGAACTCTTCTTCATGTTGGAGTTCTTTAGAACTTTTCTCATCTTCTCCTATCTTTCCCTATGGTGAATTCATCCATTCCAGTATTCTTTCCAAATTTCAAGATTCCTAGACTTACATTTCCAGCCCCAATCTCTTGTGAACTGCAGATTCATATAACCTAACTGGTCACCTAATACCTCCACTCTGACGCCTCATGATAATCTCAACAGGATATATCCAAGTCTTTATTCTTGGACTTCTGACTCTTCTGGTCCCAATTATGGTCCTCTCCTGGTGTTATTACTCTCATTGAATGGCATAATCAACTACCCAATTGCAAAAAAAAAAAAAAAAAAAAAAAACCACAGGTATCAACCCTTGACATCTCCTTTTTCTCCTCATTTTTCCTTGCTGCATCCAAGTCGAGGCCACCGTTGTCTTTCACCTGAACTACTGGGAGAAGTACCTAATTTATGTTTCCAGAGTTATGACTATTCACTTCCAAACAATTTTCTTCATAGCAACCAGATATTTAAACGCACACACACACACACATACACACCTCTAATCATGCTAGTTCCTATTTAAAACTCATCAGTGAGTTTTCATGCCCTGAGGATCTAATCTAAATTGAACATGACCTTCCAGGCCCAGCATGATCTGAGACCTGACTAACTAGCTCTGATCTCTTTTGGCGACACTCTTAGCTCCACGTTCCAAAGAAATCTTTTAGGTCCACAAACTTTCTACGCTCTCCCTTTGCTCTCGTCTATGCTCTTTGTAATTTTTGGACTACTCCCTTTTCTTTGCCAGTTAATGTCTATTATCCAAGATAACATCTAATTCCTCATGTATTTATTGTCTCTTCTCTCCCACTAACATGTAAGGTCCATGCAGCAGGGACTTAGACTGTTTACTTACTGTTATGTACTCAGCATTTAGGAGAGTCGCCAGCACGAATTATTTAGTCAATGAATATTTATTTAATGATTAATTAGCTAATCATCAGAGTGCTGATTCGGTTAGTCTCGTTTATTGCATTGTCGGCTCTTGTTGTGCCTGCCTTCTTCTCTGCAGCATCGATCACGACCATAATTCTACATTTACTTAGGATGACAGTCATGGTTATGACTGAGCAAGATGCTGAAGGATGAATGAGGTGTCAAGTCATTTGACCACTTCTAGCTCTTAATTATCTACTAAAAAGAGAAAATAGGGAAGATGAGGGAGGATGAATCTTCTTTTAGGTTTGCTTGAGCTGTAGAGTTCTAAGTCTAGGCAATTCAGGATTTGAGAAGTAATGGGTATTTAGTCACTGAGAGGACAGAACAAGGAGCGCTTGGGTGGGAAAAGGGGATTTGGACTGCAGTTTTAAAGGTTAGTGTTAGCTGTATGATATTTGCCTTTCTGTGTCGCAGTAGCTCCTTCTGTAAAATTACAATAACACCTTGCCACGTGTATTAGTCAGGGTTCTCCAGAGAAATAGAACTAAAAGGATAGCCTATTTATTTATACTAAAGTCATTAGAAAGTATTGGTTCCTTGTGTTTATGGAGGCAAAGACTCTCATTGTTTGCTGTCTACAAGCTAGAGAGTCAAGAGAGGTATTGATCCATTTTAAAAGCAGAGAGCTAGAGAGACATTGGTGAATCTGAATCTGAAGACCTGAGAGGCAGAAGTGCTGAGGGCAAGAGAAGACCTTTGACTCAGCTCATGCAGCTGTGCAGAAAAAGAATTCAACCTTCCTCCATCTCTTTGTTCTGTTGAGCCCCTCAGTGCATTGGATGATGCCTGCCTACATGGGAGAGGGTCATCTGCTTTTCCCAGGCGACCAATTCAGATGCTCATATCTTCCACAAACGCTCTTACAGACATCCTCAGAAATCATGCTTAGCCAGCTCTCTCTGTAGCCACTGACCTAGTCAAGTTGATAGATAAAATTAATCATCCCATCAAGGCTGTAAATAAGAGTCCTAGAATGTATCTCATTTGTAGACACATTTCCATCTCCCATCCATCCACCCGTCCTTTCACCTGATATTTTTGCAACTAACAGTCACTGCGTGCAGCACTGTGCCAGAAATTATGCTTAGTATGAGAGGGTCATACTACATACATACAATCAAGTACTGACTTTGAGGAGGTTACAGTTTATAGAAGGATTTGTTTAAACAGGTAGTTTAGAATTCAATGGTCTAAGGAGGAGGTAGACATATGGGTACCATTCTGAGACTAGTGTAGTCAGAGAGGGTTTCTGAAGGAAATAAGAACTGAGCCGAGTCTCAAAAAGATGGAAGGGTGGATGTTACCTGGGTGGGAAGATTGAGAAAGACAATATAGGCCTGTGGGAGGGTAGGGGAGGGGGTCAGGGAGGCGGCAGGGTGGAGGGAGGCAGTGTGAGCAGGAGGATGTGTGCAGGAACTGCGAACAGCCCATTGTGACTGGACCAGGAAGGGTGAGGTGAGGAAGGAGACTAAAGCTGGAGAAAGGAGCTGAGGCCAGGTCACAGCAAGTCTTGGGCAGCTTGGGCTTCATCCTCCAGATAACTGGGGGACATTGAAGGTTTCTAAGTGAGAAAGGGAGGGTGATGTGGTCAGACTTATGTTTTGGAAATGTTACTCTGGTAGCTGCATGGTATTTGGAACGCAGATGGTCAAGACAAAGGGGAAGATGAGGACCCTGCTCTTGACTCTCCCTACCCTTAGGCATCATATCGTAGCGTGCATCTGCTCATATATACAGAATCATATACGCTGCGATTTAAGAAGGGGCCTTAGAGAGTATTTTTCCAACTCTGATTCAAATCTACAATCCCCCTGCTCCACAGTTCCTGTGCACATGCACACAGACAGCTCCCCGGGCATGCAGACATTGGCAATTGCCCGTGGTTTCATTTCCCCAGGTACCAGGCATAACACAGCCACTGCCTGACAGATCTAATCACAGGCAGGGTCTCTTTCACAGTCACCCCAGAGTGAAAGCTCAGCGTGTTCCCAAGGAAATGACTGAAACATACAAATCAATTGCCCTTTTCTTCTCTTCTTTCCTGACCCTATTTTGAATGCAAGCATGAGGTTTGATAACAGTAGCAGGAGACAAGGTGGATTTCACATGGCCAGGGTCTCATCAAAAGGAAAAAAGTCTGCACAGAGATAGACTCAGCCTTGCACCAACCTTGAAGATTGCCATGCCGCTCCTGAGAATAGCTGGGAACCCAATCACACTGAGTGTCAGAATGGGCAAGACATCTGCCACTCGCTCCTCACTGCCTTTCAGTGGGGCTTCATCATCACTAAACTGCTGCTTGCTGTTCCCAGCCCGCCCATGCTCCTAAATTACCAGCCTCTGGGCCTCTGTTTACTCTTTCCCCCACCTGGGACATTTTATACCAATGCCACACATTGAATTTCAGTGTATCCTTCCAGCCCAGCCCAAATTTCTTTTTATCTATTAAGTTTTCCTTAGATGATCTCTTCTAAAATTTCCCTATCACTCCAAATGTATCTTTAACATGGTACTGTGTTTGCCTTGCACTGTGATTGTTTATTCTCTTGTCTGGTCTCTTCTATGCTGACAGCTCCTTGAGGGCAGGGTCAGCCTGTAGCATGCCCTGGGGCTTGGCATATGAAAGGCACTGGATTAACATTTGTTAATTACATAGATGAAGCAGAACTGGAACTCATAGATATAAGTGACCTAATTTGGGGCCTTTAGGGATAAAATTTAATCACGAAAAGAACTTGAGGAAGATCTACTTGTTCCAGAAAGAGGCTAGCTAGAGACTATTGGGGACTTCCTGTTTTCTTGCCAGGAAGCAAAATGTGGTTCCAAGAAAGGGTTAGTGTTAGTTGTGCAGTCGTGTCCGACTCTTTGCGACCCCATGGACTATAGCCTGCCAGAATCCTCTGTCCATGGGATTCTCCAAGCAAGAGTACTGGAGTGGGTTGCCATTCTTTTCTCCAGGGGGTCTTCCCAACCCAGGGATTGAACCCAGGTCTCCTGCATTGCAGGCAGATTCTCTACTGTCTGAGCTACAAGGGGTGGTCCCAAAGCTAAGCATCCCTGCATGTGAGGTCAAATAGCATCTTGCAGAGGTTAGGATAAAATGTGTCTGCCTAGAATCTTGAATTCTATGTTAACAACCACATAGCCATGGGAAATTTACCTCACTCCATATATAAAGCAGGAAGAATTGTTTCAATCTCAGAAGATCACAAGCAGATGTGCAAAGTGCCTTGCACAATGATCACCATATTGCCATTTTTTAAACAAATGTTAATTTCCTTTTATTTCACTTTTCTTTTTCCTCCTCTGCTATGCTTAGAACCCAATTCCTATTTCATAGGCAGATGTTTACTAAAGAAAACATGCTATACTTCCATTTCCTGAATTCCCCATTACCTGGAAACGGGTCTGGGTTGCCATGTTCGTATGTGGTGAACCCATCTCTGGCCTCAACTATAGAAAGTGGGAATTCTTTGCCATTTCAGTTCCTTGCCAATAGAAATTTGGAACTGGAGCCTTTAAACACTGAATCAACTGACTAGGAGTAGGTTAGACTCCATCCAATTACATGGAGTCAGGTTAGAAGAAGTTTCTGTGGTTGACCAGAGCCACTTATGGTCTGAACTGTTAAAGCTTCTTCGTCCCTTTCATTGATTTCATATTCTGGTTCTGAGCTCCAGCTCTCCTGAGTTCTCACATAGACAAATGACCACATCAGGTGAATACATGTCTCTCTCCGTCAGCTTTTGTGCAGCAACAGTGAGTGAGTGTTCTCAAATCAAATCTTTTAAGTATAGATCTTCTCTCTGATCTATACTCCTTCAGTGAGTCTCATTTGCCTATGGCATTCTTTTTCTAAAAGTTAATTTTTATTGGTGTATAGCTGATTTACAATGTGAGTTAGTTTTATTATATAGAAAAGTGAATCAGTTATACATATATCCACTCTTTCTTAGAGTCTTTCCCCATGTAGTTCATTCCAGAGTATTGAATAGAATTCCCTGTGTTATGTAGCAGGTTCTTATTAGTTATCTATTACATACATGGTGGTGTGTACATGTCAGTTGCAATCTCCCAATTTATCCCTCCACGGCCTTCTTCCTTGGTAAGCAGAAGTTTGTTTTCTACATCTGTTACTCTTATTTTGTAAATAAGTTCACTTGTACCATTTTCTTAGATCCCACATATAAGCAGTATCACACAATATTTGTCTTTCTCTGTCAGACTTACTTCACTCACTGATAATCTCTAGGCCATCCTAGAATTATCTGCCTCCTGAGAAATCTGTAGGCAGGTAAAGAAGCAACAGTTAGAACAGATTGGTTCCAAATCAGGAAAGGAGTACGTCAAGGCTGTATACTGTCACCCTGCTTATTTAACTTGTATGCAGAGAACATCAAGAGAAATGCTGGGCAGGGGGAAACACAAGCTGGAATCAAAATTGCTGGGAGAAATATCAATAACCTCAGATATGCAGATGACACCACCCTTATGGCAGAAAGTGAAGAACTAAAAAGCCTCTTGATGAAAGTGAAAAGAGGAGAGTGAAAAAGTTGGCTTAAAACTCAACATTCAGAAAACTAAGATCATGGCATCCGGTCCCAACAGTTCAGTTTCAGTTCAGTCACGTCCAACTCTTGGTGACTCCATGGATTGTAGCATGCCAGGCCTCCTGTCCATCACCAGCTCCTGGAATTTACTCAAACTCATGTCCATTGAGTTGGTAATGCCATCCAACCATCTCATCTTCTGTCATCCAACACCACAGTTCAAAAACATCAATTCTTTGAGGTTCAACTTTCTTGATCACCTCATGGCATATAGATGAGGAAACAATGGAAACAATGAGAGACTTTATTTCCTTGGGCTCCAAAATCACTGCACATGGTAACTGCAGCCATGAAATTAAAAGACACTTGCTCCTTGGAAGAAAAGCTATGACAAGCTAGAAAGCATATTAAAAAGTAGAGACATTACTTTGCCAACAAAGGTCTGTCTAGTCAAAGCTATGGCTTTTCCAGTAGTCATGTATGGGTGTGAGGGTTGGACTATAGAAAAAGCTGAGTACCAAAAAATTGATGCTTTTGAACAAAAGTAATAGAGAAGACTCTTGAGAGGCCCTTGGACTACAAGGAAATCCAACCAGTCCATCCTAAAGGAAATCAGTCCTGAATATTCATTGGAAGGACTGATGGTGAAGCTGAAATTCCAATACTTTGGCCACCTGATGGAAAGAACTGACTCACTGGAAAAGACCCTGATGCTGGGAAAGATTGAAGGCAGGAGAAGAAGGGGATGACAGAGGATGGGATGGTCCAATGGCATCACTAACTCGATGGACATGAATCTGAGCAAGCTCTAGGAGTTGGTGATGGACAGGGATGGCTGGTATGCCTGCAGTCCATGGGGTCACAGAGAGTCTGACATGACTGAGTAACTGAACTGAGGCCTGTCCATCTTGCTACAAATGGCATTATTTCATTCTTATGGCTGATTAATATTCCATTGTGTATATGTACCATTCATCTGTTGATGGTAATTTAGATTACTTCCATGTCCTGGCTATTGTAATTAATGAGTGCTGTGATGGACACTGGAGTGAGTCTATGGCATTCTTTTCAACTTTTCCAGAGAAATACTCACAAGGATTGAAGCAGATAAAATACAACCATGTGGTACAATATCAGAGATGGAAGCGATGAAGGGAAGAAGCCCATCTGAATAGTCCCCTTGTCAATTTCCTTCACTATCTCAGAGTGTATTAAGATTCTCCAGAGAAACAATATATATAGGGTAGGGGAGAGACAAAAATATTGATTGATTATATGAGAAGTTCCATAATCTGCCACCTCTAACCTGGAGGCCCAGGAAAGTCAGTGATGTATTTTCAGTCCAGACCCCTAGGCCTGAGAACCAGGGACTCAAAGGGATAATTTCTAGCCCAAATGAAGGAGAAGACTGATGTCCCAGCTCAGTCAGACAGAGAGCCAGTTCTTCCGTCCACCACCTTTTTGTTCTGTTCAGACCCTCCACAACTTGGATGAGGTCCATTTACATTGAGAAGGGCAACTTCCTTTACTCAGTGTACCAATTCAAATGCTAATCTCATCCAGAAACACCATCTCAGACACACCGATAAATAATGTTTAGCCAAATATCTAGACACCCATGTCCTGGTCAAGTTGACAGAAAATTCACCATCACCAGGAAAATGATGCTACATTATATATTTTTTTACTTTTCATTTTTATTGTTTTTTTAAATTTTTTTTTAGGGAGGAGGTGAGATGTCTGGGGGTATATGGCAAAATATATAGTGGCAGAATTTATTGGAGTACTTTTACATTCCTGGTTTATAACATTATCCTGGCATATTACTAAATAGGGCCAACTTTCATTCTCAAGTAAGAGGACATACTTCCATTACTGCTTTGGATGATGAAGTATATGGTCTATCTAGAGAAGCATGACTGGCAGTGTTCTTCATTTTCCTGTTCTGTAGCTTTCACAACATGTAAATGGAATGAGAGCCTCAAAAACAAAATTACCAAGTTAATCTTCATCATTCAATTGCCAGACATCAATAAATATTCAATTTTATTTTTCATTTGTTCATAGAACATTTGAAATACATCCAGAGAACAAAAATTTCTGGACCACTGTTTATCATGGTGGAGAGCAATGAAATCCTTCACTTTATTCAGGATCCCAGTCTCTGTTATGTTTCATCCCTTCTATGACAAAAAGAGCTGTTTAGTCCTTACTAGAAAACCACACCTCAATTATTTCTTGGGTTAAACAAATACACACATTGCAGAGTAGAGTAAGTTTTCAAAACCACATCTCATTTCATTTTGGCTTTATCTTAAGAGATGAATATTCACAACACTTTCTTTATTAAATAAGACTTATCTGTTTTCTACTCTACTGAACATACTGAAAAATTCAAGAGATGTATTTTTTAGGTGATGCTTTTTCAGGGAATAATACAAAGGTAACTAATGTATTCAAGGATGCACTGTGGTTTTAATCTGAGCCATATTCCCATCTGTTGTTGTTCAGTTGCTCAGTCTTGCCCAACTCTTTGCAACTCCATAGACTGCAGCATGCCAGGCTTCCCCGTCCTTCACCCTTTCCCAGAGTTTGCTCAAAGTCATGTCCATTGAGTCAGTGATGCCATTCAACCATCTTGTCTTCTGTTGTCCCCTTCTCCTTCTGCCTTCAATTTTTCCCAGCATCAGGGTCTTTTCCAAAGAGTCCACTTGTATCAAGTGGCCAAGATATTGGAGCTTCAGCTTCAGTCCTTCCGGTGAATATTCAGGATTGATTTCCTTTAGGATTGACTGTGTCTGACTCTTTGTGACCCCATGGACTGTAGCCCATCAGGTGCCTCTGTCCATGGAATTCTCCAGCCAAGAATACTGGAGTAGGTAGACATTCCCTTTTCCAGGGTATTTTCCCAATTCAGAGACCAAACCTTGGTCTCTCGCATTACCATCTGAGTCACCAGGGGAGGCGCATTCCCATCTAAGCACACAAATTATATGTGTATACACATGAATGCATATTATTTTATATGTATACAAACATTTTAAAATTTATTTATTTTGAAAATGTTTACATCATGTCACTCCTTGGAAACTAACATTTTAATCCAAATATTTTTAATGTAAAAATAATATAGGAAAAGCAAGTAAAATGACCACAAAACAGCACCAGTGTTTTATATAGTTACATATTAAAGAATCAAATTGATTTCAGTTCTTTAGCAAGTTGTTCAAGAATATATTTCTGAGCACAATAAAGAGCAGTTTGTGATAGTATCATTCAATAGTGACACTCTTTTCAGCATGGGTGCCTCTCTTTGACCTTACTCTGACTTGGCCGTATCTTCTCCCTCCCGCCTCTCATTACTCATTACTTGCATTTTACTTTTCAAGCTGATTTTTTTATAGTGATTCAAAAAAAATATTAAGTGTATTTTGTTTGTTTGATTTTTTTCATCATATTGGCTCCTTCTAAAATTGGCTTTGGGGTTCAAGAAGTTCAGATCAATACTCTACAAAATTTGAAGGAATAAAAAATTAATGTCAAATATATATGTGCTTCCCTGGTAGTCATACAGTAAAGAAGCTGCTTGCAATGTGAGAGACCAGGATTCTATCCCTGGGTCAGGAAGATCCCCTGGAGAAGGGAATGGCTACCCATTCCAGTATTCTTGCCTGGAAAATTACATGGACAGAGGAGCCTGGTGAGCTGCAGTCCATGGGATAGCAGAATTGGACATGACTGAGCAACCAACACTAACTAAATACATATGAAGTTATGCTTTTATAGTTTAGTCTTCTTACACAAGATACATCAAAGTTTAAGACCCTTGCAGTGAAAAAACAAATCATGCAGTAATGAAGTACATATTTTAAGAAAGATTTACACTGAGACTTTTAAAGCTATCTTCTGAAATAAACTCTGTTCTCTAATTGTGGTTGGTTAGCACATGGGTTTCCCCGGTGGCTCAGCAGTAAAAGAATCTCCCTGCAATGCAAGAGACACAGGTTTGATTCCTCGGTAGGGAAGACTCCATGGAGAAGGAAATGACAGCCCACTCAAGTGTTTTTGCCTGGGAAATTCCATGGACAGAGGAGCCTGTTTGGCTATAGTCCATGGGATCTCAAAGAGTTGGACACGACTGAGTGACTGAGCACAGTATTTTCCTCCTATCAAGTGTATAGTAAGGTAAGGTCATGGCTTTTTTGGTCAGTGATTTCAGGTTATTTCTAGGTTTGGCTAATTTTGCAGTCTTCACCACTTTTGAAATAGTGCTTAAAACTTCCAGTTTTTAATCATTGACAAATATTTTCAAATTTAAGATCACAATGCTTTAAAAGAAATGAAAATAATAAGTGCCAAATCACACACACATACAGAGAACAATTTTTTGTGCTTTTGCATTATCAGGGAATTCAATGGTGAGCAACAGAAGTGTATTTTGTTTTGTAAATCCTGTGTGATCAACAAAACATTTGTTTGAATACAACTTGTAGGATCAAATAGCTGCTTGCTGTTGCTTTTATGTGATGTGCCAACAAAAAATTTTTAGAGTACAAACTGAAGTTTATATACATTTTTACTTCCAAAGTAATGGATGATGGGTTGTCCTGTCCCCTGAGCCATCATTATATAGCCTTGGTAATATCTGCACCCCAGGTTGAGAAATAAGGTCTCAGTACACTATACAAAGTCCCTGATCCTCCTTTCATACCTCATTGTTCATTCTCTACTTTCTGGATCCAGATTTGAGATTTTTATTATTTTAGTAGAGGCCACAGAGGGAGCGGGCTAAGAGCATGGTCTGCAGAGCCAGACCATCTGGGTGAGAGTCTGAAGCATGCCGTTCTCATGGTCTTGAACAAACTCCTTAAATTTCTGAGCCTTGGTTTCTTTAGCTAAAATGTGAAGATAATAATTACATACCTCATAGGATTAGTGTGAGAATAAAATGAGTTACTATATCCGAAGTGCTTGGAACACATAGTGCTTAAAAAGACTATGAGAGGGTCAGGTGTTAATTCCCCTAGTGATCTAAATGACATTTCTTCTCCAAACCGTTGTCCTTGGCTGTGATTCTTCTGGAATTTCTGTGTGGCACTGGACCCCAGAAAGGTACTTCTCATGCCTTGCTTACTAAGTTAACTGGAACAGGGTCCCCTGTGTTTTCCTGATCACTCTGAATTGTAACTCTGTCAATTTGTCTCTTGAGCAGAGTAAGGGCGATGCAATACCATATGGAGTCTTGTTCATCCTTGTCTTTCTAAGGCATAGCCCAGAGATCTGCATGTTCCATCAACTCATGAAATGATAGTTGTTGCCATTTATTTACTCAGTCATGTCCGACTCTTTGCGACCCTATAGATTGCAGCACACCAAACTTCCCTGTCTTTCACTAACACCCAGAGTTTGCTCAAACTCATGTCCACTGAGTCAATGATACCATCCAACCATCTCATCCTCTGTTGCCCCCTTCTCCTTATGCCTTCAATCTTTCTCAGCATCAGGGTCTTTTCCAATGAGTCCACTTTTTGCATCAGGTGACCAAAGAATTGGAGCTTCAGCATCAGTCCTTCCAATGAATATTCAGGACTGATTTCCTTTAGGATTGACTTGTTTGATCTCCTTGCTGTCCAAGGGACTCTCAAGAGTCTTTTCCAGCACCAGAGTTTGAAAGCACAATTCTTCGCCACTCAGCCTTCTTTATGGTCCAATTCTCACATCTGTGCATGACTACTTAGAAAACCATAGTTTGACTATACAGAGCTTTGTTGGCAAAATGATGTCTCTGCTTTTTAATATGCTGTCTAGGTTCATCATAGCTTGCATTCAAAGGAGCAAGCATTTGTTAATTTCGTGGCTGATCAGAGCTCAAGAAAATAGACTGTCACTGTTTCCATTGTTTTGCCTTCTATTTTGCCATGAAGTGATGGACCTGGATGCCATGGTCTTAGTTTTTTGAATGTTGAGTTTTAAATCTGCTTTTTCACTCTCCTCTTTCACCTTCATCAACAGGCACTTTAGTACCTTTACACTTTCTGCCATTAGGGTGGTATCATCTGCATATCTGAGGTTATCTATATTTCTCCCAGCAGTCTTGATTCCAGCTTGAGCTTCATCCAGTCCAGCATTTCACATGATGTACTCTGCATATAAGTTAAATAAGCAGGGTTACAATATATAGCCTTGACATACTCCTTTTGTGATTTGGAACCAGTCCGTTGTTCCATGTCCGGTTCTGTTGCTTCTTGACCTGCATACAAGTTTCTCAGACCGGGAAAGTGGTCTGGTAGTCTCATCTCTTTAAAAATTTCCCACAGTTTCTTGTGATGCATACAGTAAAAGCTTTAGCATAGTCATTGAAGCAGAAGTAGAAGTTTTTCTGGAAGTCCCTTTTTCTGTGATCCAATGGATGTTAGCAATTTGATCCCTAGTTCCTCTGCCTTTTCTAAATCTAGCTTGAACATCTGGAAGTTCTCAGTTCATGTACTCTTGAAACCTAGCTTAAAGGATTTGGAGCATTACCTTGCTAGCATGTGAAATGAGCACAACTGTGTGATAGTTTGAACATTCTTTGGTATTGCTATTCTTTGGGATTGGAATGAACACTGATCTTTTCCAGTCCTGTGGCCACTGCTGAGCTTTCCAAATTTGCTGGCATATTGAGTGTAGCACTTTCACAGCATCATCTTTTAGGATTTGAAATAGCTCAGCTGAAATTCCATCTCCTCCCACTAGATTTGTTTGTAGTAATGCTTCCTAAGGTCCCCTTGACTTCACATTCTAGGATATCTGGCTTTAGGTGAGTGATCACACCACTGTGGTTGTCCACATCACTAAAACCCTTTTTGTACAGTTCTTCTGTGTATTCTTGCCACCTGTTCCTAATATCTTCTGCTTCTGTTAGGTCCATATCATTTTTGTTCTTTATTGTGCCCATTTTTGCATGAAATGTTCTCTTGGTATTTCTAATTTTCCTAAAGAGATCGCTAGTCTTCCCCATTCTATTGTTTTCCTCTATTTCTTTGCATTGTTCACTTAAGAAGGCATTCTTCTCTCTCCTGGCTATTCTTTGGAACTCTGCATTCAAATGGGTATATCTTTCCTCCTCTTTCTTACCTTTTGCTTCTCTTTTCTCAGCTTTGTATTTCTCAGACAACCATTTTGCCTTGTTGCATTTCTTTTTCTGGGTTAATGCATCTTGTGGTTTAGTCACTGTTGTGTCTGACTCTTTTTGTGACCCCGCGGAATGTAGCCCACCAGGCTCCTCTGTCCATGGGATTTTCCAGGGAAGAATACAAGAGTGGGTAGCCATTTACTTCTCCAGGGTATCTTCCCCACCCAGTGGTAGAACCCACAACTCCTCATTGGCAGGCAGATTCTTTACCACTGAGCCAACAGGGAAGCCCCTAATGCATCTTACGAACAGTGAAGGAAGTCCCAGAATGAAACAGTATTCCTTTTAGATAACACCAGATGAAAGATGGATTTTCAAGGTTACCATGGGAATAGATAATGGGTCACACTGATGGATCCTCTGGAAGATTCATTTTCTCTTCTTTGAGTTATAGGCCTTGACTGCACCAAATTCACCCACATACATCCAGTGTCTCCTGGCGAATCGTTCATACTTTTCTCTTTCTATGACCTTAGTTGTCCCTCCTGGAGTTGAGTGACACATTGCACCTCCTCTAGTTAGTGCCATATTCTTGAGGTTGACGGTTTGTACTAACGGAGGGGTTGTGGGCTTCTGGTTCCTTTGGGCTAAGGAGGTGCTGTTGGTATTTTGGATCTCTAAGAAGAAGGAAGGAGCCTCTGAGAGACAGATAAATTAGATTATAGCCCACCTGGGATTACAAACAGTGTGCAGCTATATAAGACATCTCCCAAGAAGCCTGACTCAGGAAGGGGTAGGATTTGAAAAACTGCTGGGCAAGGCCGACCTCTGTTCTAACTACATATATGGTACAGTAGCAAGCACCCAGCCTCCAGAGGTACACCCCCTGTCAAGGCCTCGGACTCCCACGAGCAGGTACTTCTGAGAAGCTCAGCCTTGGCGGAAGGGCCTGGGAAAAGGGAGCTCGGAGCTTCCCCTGAGAGGAAGAAGGCCCATGTTGGGCCTTTCCAGGATCTGGAGGTCTGCTCTGTGCTTCCCACACACAAGGGAGGCTTGAAGGGCAATTCCATGCCTAATAGTTCCTCTTTCCATTTCTTTAAAGTCAAGAGGTCTCAGTTATTGTATCCAGGAGCAACTTGTTTCTTAAAGGTAGCCAGTGATCAGTCAAGGGATTACACTAAAACCTACATGTTGGTGGCCATGTTTTATACTAATTTCATCAAGGACTTGGTGTCTACTGGTTTTTCTTTCCATGGGGAATCTGGTTGTTGTTGTTCGGTCCCTAAGTCGTGTTCTACTCTTTGTAACCCCGTGGACTGCAGAAGGCCAGGTTCCCCTGAGCTCCACCATCTCCCGGAGTTGACTCAGATTCATGTCCATTGAATCAGTGATACCATCTAATCATCTCATTCTCTGCCTCCCACTACTCCTTTTGCCTTCAATCTTTCCCAGAATCAGGGTCTTTCCAATGCAGAAATGCTGGCAGGGGTGAGAATGTTAGTATTGTGTCCTTTTGTCCATTAGGCTCACTTCTTTTTTGTTGAACTCCTATTCGTCTATGTAGCCTGCCCTGAATCTCTGCATTGGAAGAGGGTCAGGGGAACTGAGGGCTTCTCTGATACCTCAGTTGGTAAAGAATCTGTCTGCAATGCAGGAGACCCTGGTTCGATTCCTGGGTCAGGATCCTCTGGAAGATTCATTTTCCTTCTGTTATAGAAATTAAGGGGAAAAGCTTCTCAAAACTGGAGTGACCAACAGGGTCATGCTTTCAAGAGGCCAAGGGAGATAAGAACTGCAGGATGCCCTTGGCAGTTGCAGCAGGAAGATCATCAGTGACTTTGTCCAGCAGTATCAGGGTAGCGGGAGGGATGGAAGTCAAACATCAGTGGGACGGATGGGAAGGAGGAACAGTGCATCCAGCCAACTCCTTAAGAAGTGTGGCCATGAAAGGGGCAGAGGAGACAGTACAACTGAGGATGAGGGTTGAACGAGTATTTAGTTTTGTAAAGATGGAGGAAATAAGAACTCATGTAACATCTGAAGGAGCCAGAAGAGGAGGAGGGATGTGAAGATGCCTGGAAGAGGGTGTAATGGTGGAACAAGGGCCTAAGGAGGAGAAGGGGGAACTGCAGGCCCTGGTGGAGTATCTCAATTTAACCGAGAGCAAGGGAGAAAGGATAGACACACAGGCTGGTAAGCCTGCTGGACTGCTGGTAGGCACTAGAGAATTTTTGCTCTTTTCTTTTTGTATAAATGAGAAGGACATCTCTTAGGAGTAAGGGAGGTGATGGCTCAGGTGAATAGAGATGATTTGCCTTTGTTTTTATTTCTTTGTTTTTCTTAAGCTTCTAAGTTTTATTGATCTTGTTGAAGTACAGTTGATTTCCAATGTATTAATTTCAGGTTTATAGCACAGTGATTCAGTTATATACACACACATATATATTATTTTACAGATTCCTTTTCCTTATAAAATTTTATAAAATATTGAGTGGAGTTCCCTTTGCTATACAGTAGGTCCTTGTTGGTTATCTATTTTATATATAATAGTGTGTATAGGTTAATCCCAGTTTGTCTGTCTTCCACCTTCCCCTTTGGTAACCATATGTTTTCTGTTTGTGGGTCTATTTCTGTTTTGTAAAAAAAAAAAAAAAAAGTTCATTTTTGTTATTTTTTAGATTCCACATACATGTAATATCACATGATAGTTGTCTTTCTCTTACTTACTCAGCATGATAATCTCTAGATCCATCCATATTGCTGTAAATGTCATTATTTCATTCTTTTTTATGGCTGAGTAACAATCCATTGTATATATGTACCACATTTTCTTTATCCATTTATTTGTCAATGGATATTTAGGTTGCTTTCATGTCTTGGCTATTGTAAATAGTGCCGCAGTGAACATTTGGGTATTTAAATTAGCATTTTCTCTGAATATATGCCCAGGAATGGGTTTGCTGGATCATATGGTAGCTCTATTTTTGGATGTTTTTTAAAAAATTTTTATAGTTGATTTACAATGTTGTGTTAGTTTTAGGGGTACAGCAAAGTGAATCAGTTATACACACATCCACTCTCTTTTAGGCTCTTTCCCAGATAGGCTATTACGGAGTTTTAGGTAGAGTTTCCTATGCTATACAGTATGTCCTAATTAGTTACCTAGTGTGTATATGTCAATCCTAATCTCATTTATCCCTTCCATCCTTGCACTCTGATAACCGTAAGTTTGTTTGCTACATCTTGAACTCTATTCCTATTTTGTGGCTAAGTGCCTACTGCCATCCCATTGTTCAGTTTCTACTCAGGTATTCATTCACTCATCCATTCATTCAACAATTGTGAATGAATAGCTACAGAGCAGGTCATGGGAAACGAGCTGGAAATACCAAGGTAACACCATACTGGGCACTGGGTAGGCACAGGCTGCAGAGGAATGTGAACTTCACCTGACCTGTACTAGGACAGGTCCAGATGCCTTGGCCCCTAGACTTTGCACACTGACAAAGTGAGCCACAGAGTTACATCCTAATTCATCTGATTATTGGGCATAAACATATTTCATGGTCCATGGGGTAACAATCTTTCTTTCTCCACCCCTAGAGAACCTAAATCTCTCTTCGACCATGTGGTTTTATTTGAGTTTCTGGCATAACTCCCTGTGGACCACCCCCTCTCCCCCTTTAGAAGGGACCGCTAATTATTCCCTAATATCCACATCCCTTTCCTCCATGGTAAGAAAATTTAATTAGGCCCATGGCTACCCAGCTAAAGGATACTGTAACCCATCCCCTTTGTGAGTAGGTAGGGCTACCTGACAAAGTTCTGACCAGGTGAATGTGGAGGAAAGGATGTGGGTCATTTCCAGGTTGGTCCTTAAAGGGAAGGGGTGTGCCCTGTTTTTCCCATTTCCCCTTTTGCTGGCTGGAATGAGGACAAGCGGTGGTTGGCTAATTTAGATGCTGCACAGGAAGGAACATGGAGCAATACCACAGAAAGAGCGTGCCTTCCTTGTTAAGTTCTTCATTCACTACCCAGGACTTCGTGTGTGTGCATGCTGTCATGTCCAACTCTTTGCAACCCTGTGGACTGTAGCCCGCCAGGTTCCTCTCTCCATGGGATTTCCCAGGCAAGAATACTGGAGTGGGTTGCCATTTCCTACTCCAGGGGATCTTCCCAACCCAGGAATCAAACTTAGATCTCTTGCATCTCTTGCTTTGACAGGCGAGTTCTTTACAGGCTAACCCAGGACTTGAGCAACAGCTGGACATCCTGTGGGGTCAGCAGGGCCCTGGCAGAGGGGGACAGGAGGATGGCTGTGGAGTGGGTCCATAGCGCAGTTCCGTCTGGGACCCTGGTGCTCAGGAGTCCTTGAAGCTGCAGGTTGGGAGTTTCAGCAGAAGAGCTAGGTCCTTCACACACACACACACACAATCTCATTCAACCCTTACCCCAAGCATATGGAGTATGTATTATCATCTTCATGTGAACTGTAGACTATAAACTCAAGAGGGGCAAACAGGGATGACCAAACATGCATCTCTCGAGCCACATGCTGGGCATGCATATCTGAAGAGTGCTCGGCTCTGTTCTTTTTCTCTCATCATGAGGTTTCTTCTTGCTCCTGTGAGGGCCCCAGGCTACCAGGAGCTCAGATACTTTATCAGCCCCATGGCTTAGCAGGAGTGAGAGCTCTGCCTTCCTGTCCAGACCACAACATCCTGTGGCCATGTGTCCATCACGCGCTGACGCCTTTGAGCCCCTCCATGTACAGTGATGATAGGGCCAAGGGGGGTGGGGGGCAAACAGAAATGCCTCCAGGCCAGGATCCCTTTACCACGGGAGCCAGGTGCTATAAATTTCTCCAAATGCATGGCCCTTCTCCCCATGTGAACATCTGGAATGCCATATAACCCCTTCCCTCTCCAGCTCCCCCCTCCACAATGATAACTTCCTGGAGCATTTTAATGACTTGCCATTATAAATAATATACTCTACCCTTTCTTAAAAAAAAAAAAAAAAGAAAGAAAGAAAGCCAGAGGTTTCTGCAAAACCAGCAAATTACTCCAAATCATAATTTCATCGAAAACACCGGGAAAAAAGAAAAAAAAACTTCATACCCTGAAGTAGGAAAGGTTTGGGAGATTTATGTCTTTCCTTGAACACACAGATTTATAACAGTGGATAATGTACATTCATTTCATCCATATTTATACCTGAATTGATGTGGAGTCTGGTATCCATTACTTTAATCTATGTAACTTGATCATCAGAAATCTGAACCATAATTTTAACACGTATTACAAAGAGTTTCTTTTGGGCTTAAAGGAAAATGACGGCAGAGAAGAAAAGCCATTAAGAGCCAGCTGCAGTCGCTTACTGGTGCTGCACTTGCTTCTGCAAAAGTGTGGGTCCCCTGCCCTGTTTCCTGTTCCCTGTCCCTTACTTACCTGCACACATATCCACTCCCATGTTGAGTTCCCAGCACTCACTGTACCACGACTGGAGGGGAGAGAGAGAAGCGTGAGCAGGGCGATTGGGGGAAATTCATGTAAATAAATCTCTGATGTCATGGCCAGCTCACTCACACGGAGGCAGTGGTAATGGGCCGGTAGTAGCCTCTGGTCACTTAGGAGAAGTGAAAAAATGCAAGGTCTGATCAAAGCGTCCCTCTGACAGACAGTGGAAATTAAACCCAGATACCAGTGCTCAAACAGCATTGCTGGCATTCAGCACATGGTTCCTGTCCAACTTCTGAGCACCAAACACTGGCCTGGCTTAAATACCAAATGCCTGTCCCTGGACTAAAGCCGAATAGTGGATTTTTTGAGAGATGTGGGCCCCAGGATTATAGTGGGCAGAAGATGAGGAAAACAGGAGCCTGGGATCTCACTGTATCTGAGGACGCTCCCAAGTCACCATTCCTAGAATTTCCCAAAGTCAGGAAAGCACCTTGAGGGCAGATCTTTTGGTCCCTTTTCTTACTAGTATGTTTCAGGGCTGGCACTTGAAAGGTGCTTGATACATATTTGTTGAATGAAAGGCTTTCATTACAGACCATTCAGTGTTATAAACTGCAGTGTGAGTCTATACAGTACAATAGCAAAAGATGAGACCTAGAGCATTTTATGAAATCAGTTTTAGGAACGTGATTAGCAGGGAGTAATAAGCAATTAAATTTATTATTTTGCATTCTTTTATCTTCCAAACGATCTTCCATTTTTTAATTTGTATGTCTTCATAATGTTTCATATTTTAGAAATACTTCACGATTTTAAAGCACAATGTCATTTAATATTCACAGCAATCCTGAGACATAATTATAAATAATACCATTCCCATTTCACAGATGAGGAAGTTGATAAACAGAGTTTCCGTAAGCTGCCTTGAGCTACCAGCTAGTCACAGAAAGCACTAGGCTGTGAGCATTGCATCCTCTGGTTCCTGGCCCCATGTTCTTTTTTTAGACTCTACATACACCATAGTGGAGTGGCATAAAAATGGAACATTAGGAGTGGCTGGAGGCAGCTGATCTGGCCCCAATTAGAACCCAGGAAGAGACTGCCAACCCACAAATCACTAGAGCTGCTAAGTGCATTTCTCTAGAGCCTCCTGAGGATGGTTTTAGATTTGACTATGCCTCAAGGGAACAAATTCCAGCTGTCTGATCCTTGAAGTCAGACAGGACAATAGTTTGGCTTCATGTTTCACTGGTGAAAACTAGTTGCTTTTTTTTTTTAAAGGAAACCTATTCTCTAAAAAGGGGATTAATGGAACTTTTGCTTTATTGGTTTTTAGCTTTTTACTGTAAGAATGTATATATGTGTGTGTGTGTGTGTGTGCATATATGCATACATATGCATATGTACAGACACACACATATATACATCTAACACACATATATATATATATATATATATATATATGAAGTCTCTAAAAACTACAACCAAAATAAGTATTTACTTTTAGGAGGAGAGGACTTCCAAGTATAACCTGTCCTGTAGACCAGCAGTCCCCAACCTTTTTGGCACCAGGGATTGGTTTTCTGGAAGATGATTTTTCCATGGATGGGGGAAGGGGGGTGGTTTCAAGATGGTTTGAGTGTATTACATTTATTGTGCACTTGATTTCCATTATTATTATATTAGTTCCACCTCATATCATCAGGCATTAGATCCCGGAGATTGGGGATCCCTTCTCTAGACAACTGGGCTTCTCAAGAGAGCCCCAGGAAACAGGGAGCGTGCTAAGTCTTGACATTCCACACTGCAGGCACTGTTAGAGCCCTGCGGTATCCAGATCATCACTCCTATTTGTAGAAAAGGACACGGAGGGTCGGAGAATTTGTGTCTGGGGTGAGGTCCCACAGGCAGTGAGTGAAGGGGCTATGATCTGAGCCCAGACCTAAGTAACTTCAGAACCCTGCTGTATCCAGTGTGTGTTTACCATTAATACGTTTGTATCAGTTGCAAATTCTGAATCCTGAACAACAGCAAGATTTCCTTAGCTACTACACTTAGACCCGCTTCTTCAAAAAGTTTTCTCTTTTCTCCCCAACCAGATGTAAGATCTCCCTCCTTGGCTGTTGTTGTTCAGTCACTAAGTTGTGTCTGACTCTTTGTGACGCCATGAACTGCAGCACGCCAAGCTTCCTTGTTCTTTACTATCTCAAGGCAATGGCGCCCCACTCCAGTACTCTTGCCTAGAAAATCCCATGGACGGAGGAGCCTGGTAGGCTGCAGTCCATGGGGTTGCTACAAGTCGGACATGACTGAGCGACTTCACTTTCATGCACTGCAGAAGGAAATGGCAACCCACTCCAGTATTCTTGCCTGGAGAATCCCAGGGACAGGGGAGCCTGTCTATGGGGTCACACAGAGTTGAAGCGACTTAGCAGCAGCAGCAGCATAGTCAGTGATGCCATCTAACTGTCTCAGCCTCTGCTGCCCCCTTCTCCTGCCTTCAGTCTTTCCCAGCATCAGGATCTTTTCCAATGAGCTGACTCTTCGCATAAGGTAGCCAGAGTACTGGAGCGCCAGCTTCAGCATCAGTCCTTCCAATCAATTCAGCCCTTCAGAATTGATTTCCTTTAGGATTGACTGGTTTGATCTCCTTGCTATTATCCAAGGGACTCTGAGTCTTCTCCAGTACCACAGTGTGAAAGCATCAATTCTTCAGTCCTCAGACTTCTTTATGGTCCAACAATATGACTACCGGAAAAACCATAGCTTTGACTATACAGACCTTTGTTGGCAAAGTGATGTCTCTGCTTTTTAATATGCTGTCTAGGCTTGTTATAGATTTTCCAACAAGAAGCAAACATCTTTTCCCCTCTTTTGAGCCCCATATTATTACTTGATTTCAAATTCATGGAAAGCTTGCACATTCATTATTCCTGACTGTAGCACTAATCCTAGGAGACTGACCCAGCAGCTACTGCCTCTCACTCCAACACCGCTCAACAGATGAACTGACATTAAGCAAGATCAGGAAACCACCCAGATCAAACTGTGAGCCCAAACTCAACAGGCACTAGTTCCGCAGCCCAAACTCTGGCCTCAGGATCTTCGTTTCAAGAACCACACTATTTTCCACTTACTGCAGTTGAAAGCAGGACAGAATGTGCTACATTTCTCTTAACCACTTTTGTGTGACTCTTGAGGACTAGTGAAACAGTAGATGCTCAGTGCTGGGCATTTGCTGTGTGCCCAGAACTGAGCTGGGGAGACAGATTATGGAGAACCCTGAGCCGCATAGCCCCCGCCCTCGAGGGATTAATGATGGGATGAACGTTGGAGCTGGGAAGTGTGGCTGAGAACACGTGCGTTATTTGTGCACGGGCCGGGCTATTGCACTCTTAAGGGTCAGTAAAGCTAACCAGGTTTCCTTTGTCTCTATATTCTCCTTAGGCTTGGCTCAGAGTTCAGCAGGCCAGCGCCCCTGCACAAGGTTGTGCGCATCCCTACTGGGACGGACATCTGGCCCAGCCACAGCCATAAGGCCCTTAGCTCACTCCCTGCCTAGTCCAACACTCTCTCCTCTATTCTTGCTCCCACTGCATCTCCACGATATTCTTCCATTCCATTCAGTGGATTTGAACTTGGCCTGTCGTACAATAAAATTTTTCATTTATTAAGTCATGATGCAAGGCCAGGAACTGTGAAGATACTTTGTTTGTTCCCTCTAATTCCCACAACAATTATTAGAAAGAGGAGATTCAGTCAGTTCAGTCATTCAGTCATGTCCAGCTCTTTGCAACCCCATGGACTGCAGCATGCCAGGCCTCCCTGTCCATCACCAACTCCAGGAGTTGACACAAACTCATGTCCATTGAGTCAGTGATGCCATCAAACCATCTCATCCTCTGTCATCACCTTCTCCTCCTGACTTCAATTTTTCCCAGCATCAAGGTCTTTTTCAGTGAGTCAGTTCTTCCCATCAGGTTGCCAAAGTACTGGACTTTCAGCTTCAGCATCAGTCTTTCCAATGAATATTCAGGACTGATGTCCTTTAGGATGGACTAGTTAGATTTCCTTGCTGTCCAAGGGACTCTCAAGAGTCTTCTCTAACACTACAGTTCAAAAGCATTAATACTCCAGTGCCTAGCTTTGTGGTCCAACTCTCACATCCTTACATGACTACTGGAAAAACCATAACATTGACTAGATGGACCTTTGTTGGCAAAGTCATGTCTCTGCTTTTTAATATGCTGTCTAGCTTGGTCATAACTTATCTTCCAAGGAGCAAGCATCTTTTAATTTCATGGCTGCAGTCACCATCTGCAGTGATTTTGGAACCCCCAAAATAAAGTCTCTCACCATTTCCATTGTTTCCCCATCTATTTGCCATGAAGTAATGGGGCTGTATGCCATGATCTTAGTTTTCTGAGTGTTGACTTTAAAGCCACCTTTTTCACTCTCCTCTTTCACTTTCATCAAGAGGCTCTTTAGTTCTTTGCTTTCTGCTATGAATGTGGCGTCATCTACATATCAAGGTTATTGATATTTCTCCTAGCAATCTTGATTCCAGCTTGAGCTTCATCCAGCCCAAAATTTCACATGATGTATTCTGCATATAAGATAAATAAGAAGGGTAACAATATAAGCCTTGATGTACTCCTTTCCTGATTTGGAACCAGTCTGTTGTTCAATGTTCAGTTCAAACTGTTGCTTCTTGACCTGCATACAGATTTCCCAGGAGGCAGGTAAGGTAGTCTGGTATTCCCATCTCTTTGAGAATTTTCCACAGTTTGTTGTGATCCACAGTCAAAGGCCTTGGTGTAGTCAATAAAGCAGATGTTTCTCTGGAACTGTCTTGCTTTTTTATGAGTTGGCAATTTGATCTCTGGTTCCTCTGCCTTTTCTAAATCCAGCTTGAACATCTGGAAGTTAACGGTTCATGTACTGTTGAAGACTGGCTTGGAAGATTTAAAGCATTACTTTGCTAACCTATGAGATGAGTGCAATTGTGTAGTAGTTTGAGCATTCCTTGGCATCACCTTTCTTTGGGATTGGAATGAAAACTGACCTTTTCCAGTCCTGGGGCCACTGCTGAGCTTTCCAAATTTGCTGGCATATTGAGTGCAGCACTTTTACACCATCATTTTTTAGGATTTGAAATAGCTCATCTGGAATTCCATCACCTCCACCTGCTTTGTTCATAGTGATGCTTCCTAAGGCCCATTTGACTTCAGATTCCAGGATGTCTGGTTCTAGGTGAGTGATCAAAGCATCATGATTATCTGGGTCATGAAGATCCTTTTTGTATAGTTATTCTGTGTATTCTTGCCACCTCTTCTTAATATCTTCTGCCTCTGTTAGGCCCATACCATTTCTGTCCTTTATTGTGCCCATCTTTGCATGAAAATTGCCCTTGGTATCTCTAATCTTCTGGAAGAGATCTCTAGTCTTTCCCATTCTATTGTTTTCCTCTATCCCTTTGCACTGATCACTGAGAAGGCTTTCTTATCTCTCCTTGTTATTTTTTGGAACTCTGAATTCAAATGGGTATATCTTTCTTTTTCTTCTTTGCCTTTCACTTCTCTTTTCTCAGCTATTTGTAAGGCCTCCTCAGACAACTATTTTGCCTTTTTGCATTTCTTTTTCTTGGGGATGATCTTGATGACTGCCTCCTATACAATGTTATGAACCTCCATCCATAGTTCTTCAGGCATCTAATCCTATCAGATCTAATCCCTTGAATCTATTTGTCACTTCCACTGTATAATCATAAGGGGGTTGATTTAGGTCATACCTGAATGGTCGAGTGGTTTTCCCTACTTTTTAAGTCTGAATTTGGCAATAAGGAGTTCATGATCTGAACCACAGTCAGCTCCAAGTCTATTTTTGCCAAAAGTATAGAGCTTTTCCATCTTGGGCTGCAAAGAATATAATCAATCTGATTTCAGTATTGACCATCTAATGATGTCCATGTGTAGAATCTGCTCTCGTTGGAAGAGGATGTTTGCTATGAACAGTGTATTCTCTTGACAAAACTTTGTTACTTTTGGCCCTGCTTCATTCTGTTCTCCAAGGACAAATTTGCCTGTTACTCTAGGTATCTCTTGACTTCCTTTTTTTTTTTTTTTTTGCATTCCAGTCACCTATAATGAAAAAGACATCTCTTTTGGGTGGGTGTTCTAGAAGGTCTTGAAGGTCTTCATAGAAGCATTCAACTTCAGCTTCTTCAGCATTACTAGTTGGAGCATAGACTTGGATTACTGTGATATTGTCTGGTGCCTTGGAAACAAACAGAGATCATTCTGTCGAATTTTGAGATTGCACCCAAGTATTGCATTTTGGACTCTGTTGTTGACTATGAAGCCTACTCCATTTCTTCTAAGGGATTCTTGCCCACAGTAGTAGATATAATGGTCATCTGAGTTAAATTCACCAATTCCAGTCCATTTTAGTTCCTTGATTCCTAAAACGTTGATGTTCATTCACTCTTGCCATCTCCTGTTTGACCACTTCCAATTTGCCTTGATTCATGGACCTAACATTCCAGGTTCCTATGCAATATTGCTCTTTATAGCATCGGACTTTACTTCCATCAGCAGTCACACCCACATCTAGGTATTATTTGTGCTTTGGCTCCATCTCTTCAACCTTTCTGGAGTTATTTCTTCACTGATCTCCAGTAGGATATTGGGCACCTAACTGACCTGGGGAGCTCATCTTTCAGTGTCCTATCTTTTTGCCTTTTCATACTGTTCATGGGGTTCTCAAGGCAAGAATACCAAAGTGGTTTGCCATTCCCTTTTCTAGTGGACTACATTTTGTCAGAACTCTCCACCATGACCTGTCGGTCTTGGGTGGCCCAACACGGCATACCTCATAGTTTCACCAAATTAGACAAGGCTGTGGTCCACGTGATCAGTTTCTTTAGTTTTCTGTGATTGTGGTTTTCATTCTGTCCATGCTCTGATGGATAATGATAGAGGCTTATGGAAGCTTCCTGATGTGAGAGACTGCTGACTCAGGGGGAAACTGAGTCTTGTTCTGATGGGTGGAATGCAAAAACAGAAAGTCAAGAGATAACTAGAGTAATAGGCAAATTTGGCCTTGGAGTACAGAATGAAGCAGGGCAGAAGCTAATGGAGTTTTGCCAACAGAATGCACTGTTCATAGCAAACACCCTCTTCCAACAACAAGAGAAGACTCTACACATGGACATCACCAGATTGTCAATACCGAAATCAGATTGATAAAAGAACTACAGAGCCTCTTGATGAAAGTGAAAGAGGAGAGTGAAAAAGTTGGCATAAAACTTAATATTCAGAAAACTAAGATCATAGCAGTCAGCCCCATCACTTCATGGCAAATAGATGGGGAAACACTGCAAACAGAGACTTTATTTTGGGGGGACTCCAAAATCACTGCAGATGGTGACTGCAGCCATGAAATTAAAAGACGCTTACTCCTTGGAAGAAAAGTTATGACCAACCTAGACAGTATATTAAAAAGCAGAGACATTACCTTGCCAACAAATGTTCATCTAGTCAAATTTATGATTTTTCTAGTAGTCATGTATGGATTTGAGAGTTGGACTATAAAGAAAGCTGAGCTTTCTGAAGAATTGATGCTTTTGAACTGTGGTGTTGGAAGAGACTCTTAAGAGTCCCTTGGATAGCAAGGAGAGCCAACCAGTCCATCCTAAAGGAAATCAGTCCTGAATACTCATTGGAAGGACTGATGCTGAAGCTGAAATTCCAATACTTTGGCCACCTGATGCAAAGAACTGACTCATTGGTAAAGACCTTGATGCTGGGAAAGATCAAAGGTGGGAGCAGAAGGGGACAACAGAGGGATGAGATGGTTGGATGGCATCACCAACTCGATGGACATGAGTTTTAGTAAGCTCCAGGATTTGGTGATGGACAGGGATGCCTGGCATGCTGCAGTCCACAGGATCACAAAGAGTCGGACATGACTGAGTGACTGAACTGAACTGAAAAATTCTCTTTACATGTAAAACCTCACAAATAATGTCCCATTTCACAGAAGGGCTGTTTGTGTATGCATATGGATACATACATGTATTCATTTAATACATTATATATTTATACACTATCTATAGATAAATTATACATTTATCTATATATTATAGATAAATTATACATTTATCTATATATTATAGATAAATTATACATTTATCTATATATATTATAGATACAAATATATGTGTACATGTGCACTTAATGTCTAGGTGAAATAAACTGAGCTCAATCTTGATATGATAGAAATGGAATTTGAACTCAGCTTTCTTGTCTCCAAATACTTTTGGAGTTCTATCCACTAAATCATCAACTTTGCTTCTGCCCTTGAATCAGCAGGCAGTTTATAAAATTCTGATTTTGGGGTCCCACTTAAAAAGATTCTGATATGACTACTCTGGGGTATGGTCCCGCCTGAGGACTTTTAAAAGTTCCCCAGTGACTTTAATGCACTCTAAAGTTGACAACCCCCACTCCACTCATCAGTTTCTTATTGCTGTTATGACAAATAAGCAACAGTGGCTCCAAACATGACACATTATTCTATTAGTTTCTGGGTTCACAGTTCCAACATGGGTCGCACTGGGTTCAAATCAAGGTGTGGGGCTGGACTGTGCACCTTTCTGTAAGTTCTAGAGGAGAATCTATTTCTTGCCCTTTGAAGGTTTTAGAGGCTGCCCACATTACTTGTCTAGTGGCCCTTTTCCTTCATCTTCAAAGCCAGCAACAGCAGGTCAAGTCCTCACATAGCATTACTCTGACATTTCCTGCCTTCTTTTTCCCGTTTAAGGACACTTGTGATTACATTGATCCCACCCAGGTTATCTGAATAATCTTCCTATTTTAAAGGCACATGACCAGAAACCTTAAGCCCATCTGCTATCTAATCTGCTTTGCCACATAAAATAACATAGTTGCAGGTACTGGGGATTAGAGATTTGATGTCTTTAGTGGCCATAATTCTGTCGGCTACAATTGACTAGCAGTTTAAAAAAAAAAAAAAAGGGTTTCCCTTCTGTTGCACCTGCTCCCAGTGGGGAAAGCCAGTGAGTGGTGTGTTCTTTTACAGAGCAGTCAAGTCAGAGCTGCTGGGTATCTGAAAACATCTCCCTTCTGTTCCCTTCACTCCTCCTTCCCACTGGTAAGAAGAGCAGTGAGAGCCTGTCATTCTCTGGGCTTCCCACAGCTGCTGTCATACCACTTGAAAACAGAGCCCAGGTGACCAGCGTTCCCAACCCATCCTGGGATGAGGCAATATGCGAGCTGCCATATGCTCCGGTGGGTTCCGGCTGACGCTGAGCAGGTGTACGGCATCCGGGCCAAGCATGTGGAGGGTGGCAGATTCACAGAGGGGAGGTACCATTTTCAATTTACCAGAGGAAGACCTAGAAAATAACAGAGAGCTGGGTGTATTTTCCTCTCTCCTGCTTCCCAGTCATTTCCTAAGAAACAGAAGATGGTTCTGGTTTTCATTCTGCAAATCCAAGGGAACACTTTGAACATGATGCTCGTGCTGATTTAAAAATGATTCTCCAACATTCAGAATCCATCAATTATCAAGATGCAGAAGCCTCCAAATATTTATAATGACAGCACTATCATTATGTTAAGTTATTATGACAAGAAAGGGAGGAGAACAGTTTAACCTCAGCCAAGGTGTGTGTGTCTGTGTGTGTGTGTGTGTTTTCTGTGCATCAATTTAGGATTCCGATAACAACTTTGCAATATACAGTCGTTTCTCAATAACAACTTCTTACAGAGACCACTTAATATACCTGAGCATCTTTGTTCTGCAAATACATTTACATCTATATATGACTTTTTAAATTAAATGTATCATCTCTGGTGGTGGGTGGGGGAAGAGAAGAAAAGTGTAAGTTAAATGAATGGTACTCCATGAACAACCCAAGTCAAGCTCACTGATGTTGGCTCTGACAAATTCATCTTAATCAATGTGATTGCTTCTGCTCCCGTAAAAATGAGTGATTGGGACACATAAAATACGCTATCAACTTTTACCCCAAACTAAGCAGTTTAGATCATTTATTTCCATAAAATGAGACTGTGCATCGTATGTCAAGCTGGCACATTTTCTGTGTGACTGACTGTAGAGACCAAGTTGACAATCTAAGTTCTAATTATTTGTACCCTCCCTGGTCTGTTATTATAGGACGATGTGGGACTCTCCCAGAGGAGTGTCAGAAAGGATGTTATGCGGGCTGACGGGAAGCAGCTGAAAACAATCCACTGGGTTTTTTAATGCAGATGATGCACGGGTCAGAGAGGACCCGAAGGGGATCGAAGAACCCTGATTGGAAGGTCTGAGTGTGTTCCATCTGTTACTCCTCTAGCCTTTTCATTAATGCTGTGTAAAGGCAAGCAGAGTCCCAGCAGGGGAAAGGTATCTAGATGTCTGCCAGGCCCAAGGCCTGATACTCCTCTCCCCTGGCAGGGTCAGATGCTTGCAGGGGCCTTGCAACTGTCCACATTCAATTCCAGGTCAAAATGCAGTTCAATTCCCCGGGGTGCTCAGGAAATAAGCATGACCTTGGTCAATCAGGTGGCCTTGGGTTTGCATCACAGCACTCCTGTGTCCTCACTGTGGGTCCATCAGAACATTAGTTACAGCCTCATCTGAATTAAAATGGAAATTTCATCATGCAGATTCCAAGGCTACAGTAAGATGTATCTGTGAGACTTCAATAAGTCTGAAGCTTACTTCTTGCTCTACATTAAATACACTATGTGGATGAAGGAAAGATAATGATAAAGAGACAGCTGGTTTTATACTGCTGATGGTTTTGAAAAAATAGAATATACATGAAAAAAGACCTCAACAAGCATTTTCAAATGCATTGAGTCTTTTATTCTTTCCAGCTTATCTTTCCTAATGGTTTAAAGCCAGACTGCCTGAGATTGGAACTCCAGTGCTACCACTTAGTACCTGTGCAACCTTGGACAAGTAATTTAACCTCTCTGTGCCTTGTTTTTATCATTCACATCATGGGAATATCAGTAACTATTTCATAGGATTGTTATGAGAATTCAATGAATAAGTACATGTAAAGCACTTAGAATAATGCTTGCCATTTACTGTTGTTACTGTTTTTCAAAAGTTCGTTAATATTACTGTCACCACCTTCACTTCCCTTGCCTAGCTCTGCACTCAGGCACCTCATGTATTCCCACTGGGAAGAGGTTGTTTCAGAAAGGAAAGAAGAGCCTAAGTTTGGTCTTTGAATTTTAAATACCTAGCTCTCAGGGAAATAGAAATGACTCAGAGCAGAGTGAAAAATATTGATACTAACAAGGCTTCCTGCTTCCCAGACTAGAACGGTGTTCTTGACATGTGAGAGCAAAGGAAGTGGAGGAAGAGGTCAGTGCAGCCGACATTAGTAGGTACCTGGAAGACATCTGGCCCCTGGCTTCACGGACCCTGTGTGGGGCCAGTAGTGGAAGGAATGATGTGAACCCTAAAGAATCCGTGGAATGTGAAAGAGGAAGAGATGAGTGCTTCCTTTCAGGTCCGAGTCCTCAGGAGAGGCAAGACTCCAGGGAAGGGAGTGGCTGTGCTGTGTACCCTTGCAGACAGCACTGGGAGAACCTCACAAGAATTCTCTATACCACAGTCTGGTGTAGACACAGGACTCCTTTGCATCTGAGACGGGGACCAAATTACCCACTAGAAAAAGCCAGCCTGGAAGGAGTCTTGAGGACTGGAAAAGGGATGATTCCTGGTGATCTGCATGAACTAAAGATCAGGGGTCAGATGGCATGAGGGATGTTTCCACAGATATCAGCATGGACAAATGATACTGGGGATCAGATGCCCCCCAATCCCACATCATGGCAATGTGCTCTGAACTTGGATGCACCCAAGAGAAAAATAGGGAGGAATGCTGAATGGACTGAAATGAAATTTCCATGTATTTCCACTTTTTGGATCTTTATAAAACCTGAATTGGATTTCAGTAAATTCTTGAGACTTTGACTCAAAAGTCTTTGACTGTGTGGATCACAACAAACTGTGGAAAATTCTTAAAGAGACGGGAATATCAGACCACCTTACCTTCCTCCTGAGAAATCTGTATGCAGAAGCAACAGTTAGAACTGGACATGGAACAACAGACTGGTTCCAAATAGGAAAAGGAGTACGTCAAGGCTGTATATTGTCACCCTGCTTATTTAACTTATATGTGGAGTACATCATGAGAAATTTTGGGCTGGATGAAGCTCAAGCTGGAATCAAGCTTGCTGGGAGGAATATCAAGAACCTCAGATATGCAGATGACACCACCCTCAGGGCAGAAAGTGAACTAAAGAGCCTCTTGATTAAAGTGAAAGAGGAGAGTGAAAAAGGTAGGTTAAAACTCACCATTCAGAAAACTAAGATCATGGCATCCAGCCCCATCACTTCATGGCAAATAGATGGGGAAACGATGGGAACAGTGACAGACTTTAGTTTTTTGGGCTCCAAAATCACTGCAGATGGTGACTGCAGCCATGAAATTAAAAGACACTTGCTCCTGGGAAGAAAAGCTATGACCAACCTAGACAGCATATTAAAAAGCAGAGACATGACTTTTCCAACAAAGGCCTGTCTAGTCAAAGTTACGGTTTTTCCAGTAGTCATGTATGGATGTGAGAGTGCAACTATAAAGAAAGCTGAGCACTGAAGAATTGATGGTTTTGAACTGTGGTGTTGGAGAAGACTCTTGAGAGTCCCTTGGACTGCAAGGAGATTCAACTAGTCCATCCTAAAGGAAATCAGTCCTGAATATTCATTGGAAGGAATGATGCTGAAGCTGAAAGTCCAATACTTTGGCCACCTGATGTGAAGAGCTGACTCACTGGAAAAGACCCTGATGCTGGGAAAGACTGAAGTCAGGAGGAGAAGCGAATGACAGAGGATGAGATGGTTGGATGGCATCACTGACTCGATGGACATGAGTTTGAGCAAACTCCAGGAGTTGGTGATGGACAAGGAAGCCTGGTGTGCTACAGTCCATGGGGTCACAAAATGTCGAACATGACTGAGTGACTGAACTGAAGTGAAATTTTCGAGGAAGTTCTTTCTCTTATATACTGGAGTTTATAGACCAAGATTCATATCCATTACATGTATATAAATGATTTGTGGAACAGCACCTTTAAATGGATGACTAGATGAATTATTTAGTTTTAATTTAAAATGATCTCTGAAACATTCACACATGGAATTTGGTAGTCCCATCTATGGTGGCTTCCCTTGTGGCTCAGATGGTAAAGAATCCGTCTGCCATGCAGGAGACCCGGGTTGGATCCTTGAGTAGGGAAGATCCCCTGGAGAAGGGACTGGCTACCAACTCCAGTATTCTTGCCTGGAGAATTCCATGGAATGAGCAGCCTAGCAGGCTACAGTTAATGTGATTGCCAAGAGTCAGACATGACTGAGCAACCAACACTTTGACTTTCATCTACTGAAACACATTTTAAAACCTTATTGTGTAACAGTCCAAATACACATGTAAAGAGAAATGTACCCACATACCCAATTCCATCTTCAACAAATATCAAGTGATAGTAACTTTTGTTCTATTAACACTGCTACATAACTCCAACCTCCAAACCCCTTTATTATTTTGAACCAAATCACAGACATCTTATTACTTCATTAATTCAGTAAGTATCCTAAAACAAAGATTCTTTTTAAAGTATGAAACTGAAATATCATTAATCTACATAACTATAATAATTTCATAGAATCATTAAAATCCAGTGTGAAATATTCCTAATTATCTCATAAACATTTTTATAGTTTTTTTGAATCAAGATCCAAACAAAGGCCACAAATTACATTTTTGTAGATTTCTCACGTCTTTTAAAAATTATAGCTTCTCCTCTCTGTTTTCCCTTACAATTTATTTGTGAAGAAATCAAATTATTAATGATGCTCTATAGTATTTTTCACAGTCTTGATTTGTTGCTTGATAACTCTATGGTAATATTTAATGTGTTCTTCTACTGTACTTCCCAGTGTGAGAGTTATATCTAGAAGCTTGATTTGACTTGTTGATACTTTGTCAAAAAATATTTCATAGAATGTATTTCATAATTCCAACAGGAGGCACATAGTCTCTGGTTTTCTCTATTTGTGTGATATTAGTAGCCACTGATTATAATTACCTAGATGCACCATTTTATTAGAGGCCTGCAAAATGGTGATCTTCTAATTCTTTAAGTTAGCTGGGATACTTTTATGAAAATAAACCTCAAGATATTTGGTAA
Organism: Antilocapra americana; assembly: GCA_007570785.1. NCBI lineage: Eukaryota > Metazoa > Chordata > Mammalia > Artiodactyla > Antilocapridae > Antilocapra > Antilocapra americana. Next base: position 5,768,652 of record ML661897.1, read on the forward strand.
TTGTGAGGTTGTATAGAAAAAGCAGGTGGAATACTTAATTCTTTCTCTCATTATCAGTTTTCAGAAAAAAAGAATTGAGAATTGGTTCTTTAGAAAACTTCAAGTTTGTCACTGGCTTTTTTCCCTTTTTATTGAAGTATAGTTGGTTTAAAATATTACATTAGTTTTAGGTGTACAACATACTGACTCAATGTTTTTCTAGATTATACTCCATTTAGTTATCACAAAATAATGGCTGTATTTCACTGAGCTATACAATATATCCCTTTTGCCTATCTATTTTATACATAGTAGTTTTTAACTCTTAATTCCATGGTCCCCCTTTCCTTCCCTATTGTCAACCACTAGTTTGTTCCCATATCTGTGAGTCTGCTTCTATTTTCTTGTATACATTTGTTTTTATTTTTTAGATTCCATGTATAAGTGATGAAAGTATCTGTCTTTGTCTGGATTATTTCACTAAGCATAATATCTTCTAGGACCATCACGCTCCAGTACTCTTGCCTGGAAAATCCCATGGACGGAGGATCCTGGTATGCTGCAGTCCTTGGGGTCACAAAGAGTCAGACATGACTGAGCAACTTCACTTTCACTTTTCTCTTTCATGCACTGGAGAAGGAAATGGCAACCCACTCCAGTGTTCTTACCTGGAGAATCCCAGGGACGGCAGAGCCTGGTGGGCTGCCATCTATGGGGTCGTACAGAATTGGACATGACTGAAGCGGCTTAGCAGCAGCAGCATTATTTTTTATGACTAATATTCCATTGTGTGTGTGTGTGTGTGTGTGTGTGTGTGTGTGTGTATTTATATATATACAAATATATGCAGACATACAGAGGGCTTCCCTGGTGGCTCGGATGGTAAAGAATCCACCTGCAATGCAGGAGACCTAGGTTCAATCCCTGAGTCGGGAAGACCCCCCCTGGAGAAGAGAATGGCTACCCAATCTAGTATTCTTGCCTGGAGAATCCCATGGACAGAGGACCCTAACGAGCTACACTCCATGGGTCACAAAGAGTCAGACACGTTGAGCGACTAACACTTTCACTTTTTCACACATATATATACAATCATCTTCTTTATCTTTCTGACTGTTGATGGGACACTTAGGTTGCTTCCATAGCTTGGCTATTATAAATAATGTTGCTATGAACATTGAGGTGTATGCCTCTATTTTGTTTCCTTTTTCTTCTGATATATACCCAAGAATGGGATTGCTGAATTATATAGTTTTTAGTTTTTTGAGGAACCTCCATACTGTTTTCCATGGCAGCTGTACCAATTTATATACCCACCACCAGAATATGACAGTTACCTTTTCTCCACATTCTTGCCAACATTTGTTTCTCAGAGTCTTTTTGATGATTGCTCTTCTGTCATATGTGAGGTGATACTGTGATTTTGATTGGCATTTCTCTGATGATTAGCAGTGTTGAACACCTTTTCATGTGCCTGTTGGTCACTATGTCTTCTTTGGAAAAATGTCTATTAGGTTTTCTGTTCATTTCTTTAAATCATTTTTTGATAGTTACAGCAGTTTAGTTATATATTTTAGATGTTAACCTCTTACTGGTCATATTTGCATATATTTTCTCCCATTCTGTAGATTGTCTTTTTGCAGTGTCATGATTCCCTCTGCTTTTAATCTAATTAATTAGTCCCACTTGTGTTTCTTTTTTAAAAGTCACATTATCATTGATTTTTCATATTTTTCATGTTTTAACTCATAAATTTTATTATGCCTTTAGACTTCCCAGGTGGCTCAGATGGTAAAGTGTCTGTCTATAATGCAGGAGACCCAGGTTCGATCCCTGGGTGGGGAAGATCTCCTGGAGAAGGAAATGGCAACCTGCTCCAGTATTCTTGCCTGGAAAATCCCATGGACAGAGGAGCCTCGCAAAGAGTTGGACACGACTGAGCAACTTCACTTTCACTTTCTTTCAGATGCACAAAATGCCTCATCATGGTCTAATGGGAGTCTGTTCACATTGTTTCCTGAGTCCTCTGGCATGGCTGCAATAGTTTCTGATAGCTTCCTTACCTTCTGGTATAATAAGGTATTTTAAGCTCATCTTGCATATTTTCTGTCATGGAGCTAGAATCTATAATTTCTCCTTTCTGCCTCCTATAGTAGGTAAAGATTTTCAGATAACACAATTTGTATGCTGGTGGTGCTTTCTGCTACTAAATCTGTTTTTATTTTTAAGTCTTTTCAGTGTACGATGCTATATATTATAAATATGTACTCATATTTCCAGTTCCAATGATAATACAGAGGTTAAATTTAAACTTTATTTTCTATTTTTTCTATCATACTAAAAGTCCTAGGTCCTAAAGATAGTGATTATGTTAAAGTGATATTGCTTTACTATATTAACTATATATAAAAATACATTGTATGTATAATAGTTTCAGAATAACATCAGTATCATTATAATATTATTACATTAAACTGTTTTAGAATTTTCTTCTACAGTTTTGTCCTTAAGGGGGCTTCCCAGGTGTTGCTAGTGGTAAGGAACCTGCCTGACAATGCAGGAGACACAAGAGACGAGGGTTCGATCCCTGGGTCAGGAAGATCACAACGAGGAGGAAATGGAAACTTTCCTGTATTTTTGCCTGGAAGATTGAATGAACAGAGAAGCATGGTCAGCTGCAGTCCATGGGGCTTCAAATAGACATGACTGAGCTATGGAGCACAACACACAGAGTCCTTAAGGTATAACCCTGCTAAGTATGTGTAGATAAACTACTCTGTTTAAAATCACTTGAAAATGTTCTTCTCCATAAGCTCTTCCCACAAATTTATATCAATTTAATTTAACTCTTTTTTCTTCTTTTTAGGGGGAATTTTTTAAAATTTTGCTTTATAATTGTGAGGACAAGGTTTATTCAGAGAAGTGTAACTTCTGTCCCTACCCCATTTACTTTGTTCATTCTCCTGCCATCCTTCGCCTTCAAATCTTCTCTTTATATGATTGATATGAGAATGAATTGATTTAATGCATAGAGAGTGAATAGTCTATATTTTAAGTATTCAGAAAATGGCAGCTATCATTATGGGAATGGCATATGACTGGTTATTGTCTCTGAAGTTTCCAGATTTAACTACTCTCTACCATACTCCATTGAGTGGTGACTTTTCATCTGGACTGAACCCTGATTTGTATATGTAAGCAATTTAAAACTATGTCTTCAGAAACATTAAGCTTCTACTTGAGTATAGAAGTGTTATGGCTTTCCTCTGGTGACATATAAAGTGGGCAGGAAAGTTGTAAAAGTGAAAAAAGTCCAAGATTCAATGTTAGAAAAATGCTGGTTCAAATCTCAGATTTCTCATTTATTAGCTGTTTTATGACATAAATTTCTTAGCCTCTCTGAGCCTTAATTTCCCACAAATATAACAATGATGATCATGTCCAATATTATTACTGTAAGAATTAAATGAGCAGACATATAGAAAGTGACTGACATAGTACCTAGAATATACTGGTGTTCAAGGAAAGCTTTACTTTTTACCCTTTCTTTAACTTAATCTATATGTTCTCTATCACTGCTGATGGTTTTCAGACAGGTCTTTCTTTGAGCAGCACTTAACAAATTTCTGTTCTGTTTGCTTGTCCGAGAACTCATCCCTGTTCAGTTCAGTTGCTCAGTCAAGTTTGACTCTTTGCGACCCCATGGACTGCAGCATTCCAGGCTTCCCTGTCCATCACCAACTCCTGGAGCTTACTCAAATTCATGTCCTTTGAGTTGGTGATGCCATCCAACCATCTTATTATCCTCTGTCATCCGCTTCTCCTCCTGGCTTCAATCTTTCCCAGCATTAGGGTTTTTCCAGTGAGTCAGTTCTTCATATCAGGTGGGCAAAGTATTGGAGTTTCTTCTTCAGCATCTGTCTTCCCAATGAATATTCAGGACTGATTTCCTTTAGGATGGCCTAATCAGATCTCCTTGCAGTTCAAGGGACTCTCAAGAGTCTTCTCCAACACCACAGTTCAAAACCATCAATTCTTTGGTGCTCAGCTTTCTTTACAGTCCAATTCTCACATCCATACATGACTACTGGAAAAAACATGGCTTTGACTAGATGGACCTTTGTTGGCAAAGTCATGTCTCTGCTTTTTAATATGCTGTCTAGCTTGGTCATAACTTATCTTCCAAGGAGCAAGCATCTTTTACTTTCATGGCTGCAGTCACCATCTGCAGTGATTTTGGAGCTCCTAAATATAAAGTCTATCACTATTTCCATTGTTTCCCCATCTATTTGCCATGAAGTGATGGGGCTGAGTGCCATGATCTTAGTTTTCTGAATGGTGAGTTTTAAGCCACCTTTTCCACTCTTCTCTTTCACTTTCATCAAGAGGCTTGTTCTTCACTTTCTGCCATAAGGGTGGTGTCATCTGTGTATCTGAGGTTCTTGATATTCCTCCCAGCAAGCTTGATTCCAGCTTGAGCTTCATCCAGCCCAAAATTTCTCATGATGTACTCTGCATAGAAGTTAAATAAGCAGGGTGACAATATACAGCCTTGACGTACTCCTTTTCCTATTTGGAACCAGTCTGTTGTTCCATGTCCAGTTCTGTTGCTTATGCATACAGATTTCTCAGGAAGCAGGTAAGGTGGTCTGGTATTCCCATCTCTTTAAGAATTTTCCACAGTCTGTTGTGATCCACACAGTCAAAGGCTTTGGCATAGTCAATAAAGCAGAAGTAGATGCTGTTTTGGAACTCTCTTGCTTTTCCAATGATCCAGCAGATGTTGGCAATTAGATCTCTGGTTCCTCTGCTTTTTCTAAATCCACCTTGAACATCTGGAATTTCACAGTATGGTTCACGTATTGTTGAAGCCTGGCTTGGAAGATTTTGATCATTACTTTGCTAGCATGTGAGATGACTGCAATTGTGTGGTAATTTAAACCTTCTTTGGCATTGCCTTTCTTTGGGAGTGGAATGAAAACTGACCTTTTCCAGTCCTGGGGCCACTGCTGAGTTCTTCAACTGGCAGAGTTTTGCTGGAAGATTAAGTGCAGCACTTTCACTGCATCATCTTTTAGGATCTGAAATAGCTCAACTGGAATTCCATCACCTCCACTAGCTTTGTTCGTGGTGATGCTTCCTAAGGCCCACTTGACTTCGCATTCCAGGATATCTGGCTCTAGGTGAGTGACCACACCATCATGGTTATCTGGGTCATGAAGATCTTTTTTGTACAGTTCTTCTGTGTATTTTTGCCACCTCTTCTTAATATCTTCTGCTTCTGTTAAGTCCATATCATTTCTGTCCTTTATTGTGCCCATCATTGCATGAAATGCTCCCTTGGTATCTCTGATTTTCTTGAAGAGATCTCTAGTCTTTCCCATTCTATTACTTTTCTCTATTTCTTTGCATTGATCACTGAGGACGGCTTTCTTATCTCTCCTTGCTATTCTTTGGAACTCTGCAATCAAACAGGTATATCTTTCCTTTTCTCCTTTGCCTTCTGTTTCTCTTCTTTTCTTAGCTATTTGTAAGGCTTCCTCAGACAGCCATTTTATTTTTTTGCATTTCTTTTTCTTGGAGATGGTCTTGATGACTGCCTCCTGTACAAAGTCACGAACTTACGTCCATAGTTCTTCAGGCATGCTGTCTATCACATCTAATCCCTTAAATCTATTTCTCAATTCCACTGTATAACCATAAGGGACTTGATTTAGGTCATACCTGAATAGTCTTGTGGTTTTTGCTACTTTCTTCAATCTAAGTCTGAATTTTACAACAAGGAGTTCATGATCTGAACCACATTCAGCTCCAGGTCTTATTTTTTCTGACTGTATAGAGCTTTTCCATCTTTGGCTGCAAAGAATATAATTAGTCTGATTTTGGTACAGACCATCTGGTGATGCCCATGTGTAGAGCCTTGTGTTGTTGGAAGAGGGTGTTAGCTATGACCAGTGCATTCTCTTGGCAAAACTCTATTACCCTTTGCCCTGCTTCATTCTGTACTCTAAGGCAAAATTTTCCTGTTACTCCAGATGTTTCCTGACTTCCTACTTTTGCATTCCAGTCCCCTATAATGAAAAGGACATCTATTTTGAGTGTTAGTTCTAAATGGTCTTATAAGTCTTCACAGAACCTTTTGTTCATCTTTAGTGTCTTCAGCAATACTGGTTGGGGCATAGAGTTGGATTACTGTGATACTGAATGTTTTGTCTTGGAAACGAACAGAGATCATTCTGTCATTTTTAAGACTGCATCCAAGTACTGCACTTCGGACTCTTGTTGACTGTGATGGCTACTCCATTTCTTCTAAGGGATTCTTGCCCACAGTAACAGATATAATGGTCATCTGAGTTAAATTCATCCCATTCATGGTCCATCCATTTTCATGCTGTGTGCACCTCCAGATTCCCACTCCACCCTGCTCTTTGCCTCTGAACACTGACCTACATGAAATGACTGTATCAAGGGGATCCATGTCCTCCAGCTTCCTGTTGAGTCTGGTCAATGGGAGCCCCAGCAGGAGATTTGTGAATTGATCAAAGGAATTTGCTCCTCTAGCTCCCTTTCCTGTAAAGGTTCTACTCCTTCAATGGTTCCTCTCCAGAAGTCCTGTACTGCCCCATGTTGATTTCCCTAAAGTGTCCCTATTCTTTTGTAAGGAGTCCTTTTACTCAACTCCAATTACCCAGTTTGAGTGGTGCCATCCGTTTCCTGCGGGGACTGTGATTGATACAATTTCCAATCAAGAAAATAATAATGAGACTGTTAGTCTAAGGAGAACATCTTGCCTCAATTCCTTCAGTTAATTTGAGGTCCTAGAAGTGGAAGTGTTAGTCGCTGAGTTGTGTCCAACTCTTTGTAGCCCCATGGACTGCAGGCCACTAGGCTCCTCTGTCCATGGACTTCTCCAGGCAAGAATACTAGAGTGGGTTGCCATTCCCTTCTCCCCAGCCAGGGATCAGACCCAGGTCTCCTGCACTGCAGGCAGACTCTTTACAGTCTGAGCCACTAGGGAAGTCCTTCTGAAGTCCTAAACTCACAGAAATTTGGAATTACTGAAAAGCAGAATACCTAGACTTCAGTAAATTATCCCAAACAGCAAGTCACTCAATCAGTTCTGCTTTAACCTCTCTGTCCTCAGTTTTTAACCTAGGGTCAGTACAGAATGTGGTCACATGCTAGGTCCATTCCTGCAAGTTTAATAAATGTCCTATTGAAAACAGCATCCATTATTGTGGTCAAAGTCTGTGATATGGTAACATGAAAAGAGATATATGCTGGAACTACTGCTCTATAATTTACTGGTTACTAAACCTTATTTCTCTGAGCTTTAATCTATTCTTCTGTAAAATGAGACAGAAATACTTATAAATTTGTATTAGTGAGGGAAAAAAGCTTTCTAAAGAGCTCCATAAATATTCATGCATAGGATGAATATATTAAACTTTTTAAAAAATTTAGCACTTGAAGAAAAGTAAACTTTTCTTTAGTTTCCTTCTTTACTAGCTTACTAAATTAAGCTTTGCTTACTCTGTCCTGTTGAAAATAAGTATATGACTCATTAGCTTATAAGAAATGCACAATTAACTGTAATATTTCATTATATTTTGCTAGTATTTTTAACCTATATTTACTTCTTTCTACATGATTTTCATTCCTATTTTGACAAGGAATGTTATATGTGTGTACATGTACATGCATGTTTTATTTTAAGGTGTATCAAATTATTTGGGTGAAGAAGGATGGGGTCTAAAGAAACAAGCCAATACATTTTTAAAAAAGAATTTATCCATAACTGTATAGTTTCTGGGATGAAGACTCTCATATATTTCAGCAACATTCCTCTTAATTCTGTACCCAAGCAGTGTTCATAGTAATGGTCCTAGCCTTCTGTGTTTATGATTCATTATTTGAAAATCAGCAAGATTGACATCTGTCTACCCATAAAAAGATGTTGTATAAGTATTATTATAATACATATTATATATATATATACATATATATATATATATATATATATAAAAAACAATCCCTATCCTACAGTTTATTGGCACAAGAAGAATAGGAGAAAGGGAAGGAAGAGAAGAAGGAAGAAGTGAGGTAAGACGAGGAGGAAAAGGTTATAATATCCATTTCAAGCTTTTTTCAATTTTCATTCCCAAGTAAGGGTCTAGAATTATTACCATCAGTACAGAATATTCACCTCTGCCCATCAATGTTCTTCTATTGGTTCCTGTTCACCATATGACTCTGTTCATGAATATTCTGTTCTTATTCCACAGAGAGAGGGGCTCAGTTCAGCTCCCTCCCAGCCAATCACCACTGATGACTCCAGGAGAGAGTCTCCAGGAGACCACATCCTTTCTCCAAGTCAAAATCCAGGACTTGTGAGACACCACTGCCTAATTTTCAAATCAATAGGACAGAAGCTAGAACATAAGCTTTATTTGTTAGAGTAAAGTGACATGCTTGAACTATAAGAACTACCTTATTTCAGGCAAAAGAAAAATTCTGAATGAAGAACAGATATAAATGTGTCTATCATCAAAAGAGAAGTAGAACTGTCTCAGACAGTTGTTACGTCCAAGTGGAGATGGTAGATTTTTAAATACACTCCCTGTGCCAAACAAAGAACTTATTTGTGTCAGGTGAGGTATGATTTACCAAGGAAGGGGGCTCACTGTCCTACCTGAGACATCCTCTTGAAAGACACCTGCAGTGCTATTTTGCAATGTAAAGCACCAGGTCATTAAGGGCTCCGTCAATCAAGTGACTGATCCCTCCAGATATGGCTGGTGAATAAAGAAGGCACTTCTCAATTTCAGACTGAAAGTCACACTCCACCTGCTCTGAACCCTTGGGTTTTTGAGAAAACAGAAGGTAACCTCATCTACTTCCATGCTTAACGGATTTGAGACTTCAGGAATTCTTTCACCCAAGCAAAAGCTGATTCTTCAGGTATGTTTCAAAACACTTCTGGATTCCTTTATCTTTTCATCATAGAATGATTATTGGTGAAAGAATATGGTATCCAGTGCCATATTTAGTTTTTTTTTGATAAGTTAGTTTTTATTTTATTTGGGGGTATAGTTGACTTCTTTTATTTATTTATTTATTTTTTTATTAATTAAACATTTTTTATTAGTTTTGCCAAACAATGACATGATATGATATCACCATGGGTTCACATATGTTGACTTCTAATGTTGTTAGTTTCAGGTGTACAGCTAAGTGATTCAGTTATATAAATACATACATCCATTCTTTTTCAGACTGTTTTCCCATATAGATAATTACAGAATATTAAGTAGAGTTTCCTGTGCTATACAGTAGGTCCCTACTGATGACCTGTTTTTTATATAGTAGTATACATGTATTAATTCCAAACTCCTAATTTATCCCTCCCCAGCACATTTCCCCTTTGGTAACCATACAGTTTTCCAAGTCTGTGAATCTGTTTTGTAAATAAGTTCCTTTTTATATTCTTTTAGATTCCACATGTAAGTGATATCATATATGGTTTTTCTCTGACTTACTTCACTCAGTATGACAGTCTCTAGGTGCATCCATGTTGCTGCAAAATGCATTACTTCATTCTTTTTATGGCTGAGTAGTATTCCATTCTAAATATGTGCCACATCTTCTTCATTCATCTATTGATGGACATTTAGGTTACTTCCATGTCTTGGCTATTGTAAATAGTGCTGTAATAAACACTGATGCTGTATGCATCTTTTAGAATTAGTTTTCTCCAGATATATGCCCAGGAGTGGGACTGCTGGATCATATGGTAGATCCCATTTTTAGCATTTTAAGGAACCTCCATACTGTTCTCTATAGCAGTTGTATCAATTTACCTTTCCACCAACAGTGTAGGAGGGTTCCCTTTTCTCCACACCATCTCCAGAATTTATAGTTTGTATATTTTTTGAACTGCCATTCTGATTGGTGTGAGGTAGTACTTCACTGTAGTTTTGATTTGCATTTCTCTAATTATCAGTGATGTTGAACATCTTTTCATGTGCTGTTTGGCCATCTGTATGTATTCTTTAGAGAAATGTCTATTTAGATCTTCTGTCCATTTTTTTTATTGGTTTGTTTTTATGATATTGAACTGCATGAGCTGTTTGTATATTTTGGAGATTAATCCTATATTGGTCACTTCTTTTGCAAATATTGTCTCCTGTTCTGTGGGCGGTGTTTTCATTTTGTTTAGTTTCCTTTGCTGTGCAGAAGCTTTTAAGTTTAATTAGTTCCCATTTGTTTGTGTTTTTATTTTCATTATTTTAGGAGGTGAATCCAAAAGATCTTGTTGTGATTTCTTTCAGGGCATGTTCTGCCGCTGTTTTCCTCTAAGAATTTTATAGTAGCTGGCCTTACATTTAAGTCTTTATCCCATTTTGAGTTTATTTTTGTGCATGGTGTTAGAGAATGTTCAAATTTCATTCTTTTACATAAAGCTATGCAGTTTTCCCAGCACTCCTTACTGAAGACACAGTCTTCTAGTTATTTGCTCGCTCTGCTTCTATCCTGTTCCATTGATCTCTATTTGTGTTTATGCCAGTACCACACTGTTAGGATGACTGTTGCTTCAGACCGTGTATTCTGAAGTCAGGGACTCCAGGTCCTCCCGCTCCATTTTCCTTTCTCAGGATTGCTTTGGCCCAGTACCATATAATAATAAAACACTTATGTTTCTGAAGATCTAGCTAAAGAAAGTGAAAACAAAATATTAGTCGCTCAGTTGCATCTGACTCTTTGCCACCCCATGGACTGTAGCCTGCCAGGCTCCTCTTTTCATGGAATTCTCCCAGCAAGAATACTGGAGTGGGTAGCTATTCCCTTCTCCAAGGGATCTTTTCAACCCATGGATCAAACCTGGGTCTCCTGTATTATAGGCAGATTCTTTACTGTCTGAGCCACCAGGGAAGCCCATAGCTAAATAATCAAACCCTAAAATTTTTCAATCAGCAGATTGAAGAAAATCATGCAATCAACACCTGTATACAAATCATCTAGATTGTATCATTAACCTTTATTAGACTTGCATTCATTACATACGTATCTATTCATCCCTCTCTGTTATACATATCATTCTATTTTTGAGGTATTTTAAAGCAAATTGCAGATACCCGACTCTCTCTAAATGCTTAACCATGTACATCATTAATAGAGCTCAATAACTGTTGAACAGTTATTTTCTTTGGATATAAAATTTCCATACAGTGAAATACACAAATCTTTATTTCTGATGCATTTTGAGAATGCATACATCTGTTGTAACCCAAGCCCCCTATTAAGATAGGGATATTACCATAACCCCAGACAGTTTCTTTTTCCCCTTTCCAGTCAATCACTATTCCTACTACTCTGGAGATAAACTTTGTTCTGATATTTTTTCCTGAAAAAAATTGTATTTTCTTGTTCTAGAATGTCATATAAATAAAACTGTGCAGTATGCATCCTTTGTATGAGACTTTTTCACTCAGCTGAGTGTTCAGCAGATTTATCCATGTCAATGCATGCACAAACAGTAAGTCTTTCCACTTTATTGTTGAGTACTATGCTACTGTATGAATATCAATGTGCTTATCTATTATCCTGTGGATTGACACCTGGGATCTCCAGATTGTGCTGTTATCATCTAATTTATTTTGGGTAAATAACTAGGGTTGGGATTGTTGGGTTTTAGCTACAAGTCATTTTTTTTTGGTGATTGCTTTATGGATGACAATATTCGTTCTTAATTTCTCAAAGTCTACTTTAGAAAATTTGCAACTATAAAAGTCCCTTTAGTCCTTTTAATCCATATGCCTATAGTTCTCAACAACATTACAAGCTTTGCTTTAAATATTTATATACATTTTAAAGAAATTATCAGTTATTTCAACTTCTTTTTGAGGAGCCAAGTATTTTGTCTCATTTTTTATCAGCCTAAAGAACTTCCTTTTGTACTCCTTATAGTGCAACTCTGAAGTCAATGAATTCAATTTTGCTTTCTCTAAAAATGTATTTATTTACGTTTTAAAGATTATTTTTTCTGGATACAGAGTTCTACATTTTCCAGATTTATTGAAGCATGATTGAAAAATTATATATGTTTAGAGTATATGTTTGACATTCACATACATTGTGAAGTTATTACCACAATCAAGTAATTAACATATCCATCATCTCACATAGTTACCATGCTTGTGTATCTCTGTGTGGAGAGGATACTTGAAATCTACCTCTTATTAATTTCAAGTTTACAACATATTATTTACATTAGTCATCATGTACATTAGCTCTCTAGAGGTTATTCATCTAATAATTGGAAATTTGTGCCCTTGCTAAGTATCACTTCTTGTCCCCAACCCTTAAGCCTTTGGTAATCATCATTTTTCTCTCTGTTTCTTTGACTTCAGCTTAACTTTTTCCCTTAGATTTCACATACAAGTGAGATAGTGCAATACATCTCTTTATGTGTCTGGCTTCCTTTACTCAGCATAACGTCCTCCAGTATTACAGAGAATGTTTTCACTACCCTAAAAGTCATCTGTGCTCTGTTTACCCAAACCCTGCAACAACTGATCTTTTTATTCTCATATTTTTAAGTCTTCCAAAATATCTTACAGTTGCAATCATACAGTATGCAGCCTTTCAGATTGGCCTCTTTTGCTTCATACTATGCATTCAGGTTCCTCCATGTCTTTTCATGGCTTGATAGTTTTTTTTTAACCAATGAATAATGTGTCATTTCCTGGACAGTTTACTTATCCATTCACCCCACTGAAGGACAGTTCAGTTGCTTCTGAGTTTGTCAGTTTAAACAAAGGTCCTATAAAATCCATGTTGATGTATTTTGTGGACCTAAGTTTTCAGTTCACCTGGGTTAATATAAAGGAACACGATTGTTGGATCATAAGAAAGTTAAGAGTACGTTCAGTTTTTTAAGAAATTGTCAAACTTTCTCCTAATTTTCCATTTCCACCAACGAGTGATAGTTCTCCACATCCTTGCCAGCATCCGGTGTAGTCAGTGTTCTAGATTTGGGCTATTTTAATAGATATGTAGTACTCTCTTACTGTTGCTGTACTTTGCATTTCCCTGATGACATATACTATAAAGTACCATTTCGTATGTTTGTTATCCATGTAGCTTCTTTCGTGAGTATATTTTTATGTCTAGAATCACATGAGAGTTTTCTCTGGGTTCTTCCTAATACTCTCTCTTTTTCTGAGAGAAAAGATCTCTGACATTTCCCATCTTTTTGTTTCAAGCATAGTTTTCTTTCCTCATTTCTTTTAGTCATTAAAATCCTACTTTAAAGGCTTTAAATAATACAGTTGTTTCTGCTCACTTTCCGACAAAATAGCAATTTCATCTATTTAGTTTTGAATGCATGGGTGCTCAGTCGCATCCAACTCCTTGTGACCCTATTCGCTCCTCTCTCTGTGGGATTCTCCAGGCAGAATACTGGAGTGGGTTGCCATGCCCTCTTCCATGGGAGGGTCTCCTGCATTTTAGGCAGATTCTTTACCACTGAGCTACCAGAAAAGCCCTTTAGTTTTGAATACAAATGCCTAAAGTCATACAAAAGCAATGAATAGATCCCTAAAATTATTCTCAGATATTTATATGTGACCAGTAAGGAAACAAAAATTAATGACTGACTCCATATCCTACAGTGAGATCCTTCTGCTACAGCTACTTCCAGATATCTGAGAAGACTGGCCGAGACGGTGGAGTACAAAGATGCTAAGCTCATCTCCTCTCAAGAGTACATCAAAATCACAACCATCAGTGAAAACAACCAGGACCTATCAGAAAAGATCTTCTACAATCAAAGACATAAAGAAGAAACTACGATGAAATGGGTAGGAGGGGGCAGACTTGCACTATAATTAAATCCTATGCCAATGGGTGGGCAACCCACAAGCTAAGAGAATAATTATAACGCAGACTTTCTCCCCTAAAAGCAAGAGTACTGAACCCTACATTGAGCTTCTCAGCCCAGGAATCCTGGACTGGAAAGATGAGCCCCCAGGGCACGTGGCTTTGAAGAGAATTGGAGCTTCCTGGTGAAAGTCTCCTAGGACTGAAAGAACTAGACTTCATTCTGAAAGGGTGCACACAAAATCTCATGCACTGGAACCCAGAGCAAAAGCAGGATTTTGATAGAAACGTGGGCCTGGCCTACCTGCTGATCTGTGGGAGAGGTGGGGTGGAGCCCCTGTGGCTCACCCAGGGTACTTAGACTCTGGTGGCAGTCATATTTGGGAATGTTCTACTTTGTGGACATGGCTACTGGCATTGTGGGATCCTCTGTCTAGCTCATTAGCACCAAGACTGGTTCCCACCCAAAAGTCTGTAGGCATTAGTGCTGAGGACTCCTTAGGCCAGACAAGTAAATGGGTGGGGACACAGCCCCATGCATTAGCAGTCAGGCTGCCTAAAGACTTTGAGCCCACAGCTGCCTTTAAACTAGACTCACTCACAGGGGGAAGACACTAGACACAAGAAATGTACGATCCCACAGATTATAGACCCAGGCCACCCACAGTAGGCCAAAGTCTACCCCGGGACCAAACGTGCCTTGTCCACTAAAGTAGGCCAGCACAAGCTTTGGGACACCCCAGACTCCATACCCAACTGTGTCAAGAGCCAGCACCGCTTATGAGCTCTCTAGGATCCCTGGGCCCTGCAGCCAGACTCTAGGACCCAGCTCTGCCTGTCAGTAGTCCAGCATTAACCACAGGACCTGGGCAACAGCCCTGGAGTCTTCTGGATGCTGAGTCTGCCCACCGGTGAGGGTCCTAGGGTCCCCTAATGTTCTGCAGCCAGCCACCTCATGACCAGATCCCAGCTGGCAAGGCCTTCCAAGCATCCAGGCCAGGGGCCAACCAAGCCTACCAGACTGCTCACATAGTCAGCCTACCATAAAACAAGGGCCCGCACTGCCCTCTTATGGGCATCCCTAGAACACAGAGCTTGGATGACAAGAGGGGGATGCCCTGCCAGGATTCACTGGCTGTCTCCTACAGAAGGCCACTTCTCCAAGGTCAAGAAACATAACTACTGTATCACATATATAAAAATACAAATAGCAACTTAGATGAAATGAGATGGCAGAACAGGTTCCAGATGAAGGAAGAAGACAAAACCCGAAAAGAACTACTAAGTGAAGTGGAGATAGGCAATCTACCCAAGAAAAGAGTTCAGAGTAATGATCATAATGACCAAAGAACTCAGGAGATGAGCAGATGGATGCACAGAGCAAGAAGTTAGAAGGTTCCTATGAGTTAGAAAATAGAACAATCTGAGATGAAGAATACAACAATTGAAATAAAAAACTAGAAGGAATCAACAGACTAGATGATACTGAGGTATGGGCCAGTGAGGTAGATGATGGAGCACTGGAAGTCACTGCCGCTCAACAGAAAAAAAAATGAAGAGAAATAAACACAGTTTAAGAGACATCTGGAGCAACATCAAGGACACCAATATTTGTATCACAGGAGGTCCCAGAAGGTTGAGAGAGAGAGGCCCAAAGATCATCTAGCTGAGGTTGGAACATAAGGATGGATACATATTTTTCAAAGGAAATGATAGATCACCTATCCTATAATGTTTAACTTCAGAGTTTTCTCACTCTTGTAGAACTTTTGGTAATAGGGCTTGCATACATAGAAAATTAAGTGTACACTCCCAAACAATTATTAACTCCAGGCAAAACAAAAAGCTGAACCAGAAGAAAAACCTAAACTATGTAGTTTACTTACTGAGCTGTGAATAATAATTATGTAGTAACGATGTAAATAGTGAATATAAATTTAGTCCAAAATTATGATATATCTGCATTGAAAGGAGGGTCACAGAGAATGGATATATCTGTACAGACAAGGGGGTGGGGAAATAAAGGGAACATGGAAGGAGAACTAAATCTTTCTCTTACCTAGTAGGAAATTGAGAATATATGAAATTTAAAAATCAAAGAAGGAACACAGAAGCATATAATGTAGAAACATGAAATTAAATCTTAGAATACATCATTACAAAAGTTGAGCATGGTTATCTTTGGGTAGCAAGACCGCGAGGGTAAGAAAGATGAGACAGACCAACGCTAGTCATCATTCTTTCCTAGTGGAATTTTCACTATGCATATGTATTATTTTGCTAAAAAGTAACAGAGACAAAAGATATGAAGAAGAAATATAGATGGCCAATCAAAAACATGCTCACCATCACTAATTATCAGAGAAATGCAACCCAAAACTACAATTAGGTACTACCTCACACTGATAAGAATGCCCATCATTAAAAAGTCTACAAATAACAAATGCTGGAGAGGGTGTGAAGAAAAAGGAACCCTTTTATAACACTGCTGGACGTCCCAGGTGGAGCCTAGTGGTAAAGAATCAGCCTGCCAATGCGGGAGACAAAAGAGATGTGGATTCAATCCCTGAAGATCCTTGAGGGCACAGCAGCCCACTCCAGTATTCTTGCCTAGAGAATCCTCTTGCCTAGAGGAGCCTGGCAGGTCCATTCCATTGCAAAGAGTTGGGACACAACTCAAGCGACTTAGCATACATTCTTAGTGGAAATATAAATTGGTGTAGCCACTATGGAAAACAGTTGTTAGTTTTTTCAAAAAACTAAAAATAGAACTACCATACGACCCAGCAATTCTACTTTTGGGTATATATCAAAAAAAGCAAAAACACACATGCACAATGAAATACTACTCAACCATAAAAAGTAACAAAAATTTTGCCATTTGCAGCAAGATGGATGGACTTGGAGGGCATTATGCTAAGTGCTGTAAGTCAGAGACAGATGATATATTTTTTTAGATTCCACAAAAAAGTGATAACTAGTGAATATAACAAAAAAGAAACATACCCATGGGTATAAAGAACAAACTAGTGGTTCCCAGTGGGGAAAGAGAAGGGAGCAGGGGCCATATAAGGGTAGAGAGATAAGAGGTACAAACAATTAGGTGTAAAAGAATCTACAAGGATATATTATACAACATGGGTGGTATATAGCCAATATTTTCTAATAACTATAATTGGAACATAACCTTTAAAAATTGTGAATCACTATATTATATACCTATAATACTGTACAGCCACTACACTTCAGTAGAAAGTCTGTAAACAAAAAAGCCAAATATATGAAAACTAACTTCCAATGGCATGTCAATAAATATATTTTTTAATCATTAGTTTTATGTGTCAACTTGGCTAGGCTGTAATACTCAGTTATTCAGTTAAACACTAATCTAGATGTTGTTGTAAAGATGTTTTATAGAAATGATTAAGCTCTACAATTAGTAGACTTTAAGTTATCTTCAATAACCTTGGTGGGACTCATTAACTGGCTGAAAGCATTAATAGTAAAACCAAAGTTTCACTAAAGGAAATTAAAGCCACTTATAGACTACAGATTCATCCCCTGCCTAAGATTTTCTAGCCTGCCAGCCTACGCTAGAAATATATTAACATTAAATAGACATATGTATAAAGAACATACGGAAGAGAGCCCTTATATTTGGCAGATTCGTTGAGGAAAGTGTCCAGTAAAGGTTACACTGAGATTTAAAGGGATGTGAAGGTTATAGAGATGCTCTTCAGGCGAAAGATGGAAGAAGGGTAATTTGCAACTAGGTACTTACATATGCAAGACAAGAGTATGCCAAAACTCTCTTTGTTGAGGGAAAAGTCAGTACACTGTGGCTGAAACACAAGAGGAAGATGACAGTGGCAAGAAATGTGATTGGAATAACAGCTTAAAACCTTCAATAAACTAACTTGAAGGTCTTGCTAAGAATTTTGAATTTTGTTCCCATGGTTGTTAGGAAACCCTAGAGGCCTTTGAATAGGGTGATGATGTAACCAGATATGTGTAAATGGGTAATGGTTTGGAAAGGGTAGAACAAAAGATAGGGATATCAGTCATGCTGTGTTTATTCTCACTTTCCCTCTAGATTCAGTTTCAAGCCCTTTTGACCAGTTTGATTTCCCAACAAAGCCCAACTTCTCCATCTTTTAGAAATGTGGGGCAATAGGTTGAGCCTAGAGCAACCAACAAGACTGGATGAATCTTGTTCAGGTGAATTTTACATAGTAAGCAGAGGCGGTGTGAGCTAGGAAGGTCCCAGCAGTAAGTCTGGGCATGGAAACGCCAGCATTTGGACAGGTCAGGGCAACAGAGATGATGTTGGAGAGCAAGTCATACAAAGGTAACCTCTGATCCTAAAGCAAAGATTGTTCACTCCCTGCCATGCTCCCAGAGCCACATGGTGAGACACATTTGGGGAATCTGTCTATATTCAGAATTTCTCAATTGCACTTTGCCTTTTATTAAGAAAGGTGTAGAGTTACCAGGCCTTCTGGGTGGTTCTTACATTATTCACGCTTATACAGAGCACCCCAGATGACTCCAAGGCTATGGAAATTATACCTGAGAAGAAAGATACAGAGAAGAGCACACACCCTTTTGTGTGTTACCAACAATTATTGCATAGCCCAAATGAGTGTGTGAAGTGGTTAAAAAAAAAAAAAAAAAAAACACTTGGTAAGCGGGACAGCAAGGGAAAAAATTAAATGGAATTCCACAGGAAGTATCCAAGTTTCAATTACTGCCAATGAGCAGGATGAAGAAAGTGTCCATCTTCATTCTGAGTGCCAATGAATAATCAGTCTACTTACTGAAAGCATCAAAACCCATCAGAGAGACACAAGGTAAACCTTCTAAAGAGTGAAGAGTAGATGCCTGAATACATACACTGTAGGTAACATGTATACAGGGAAATGAGTACAGTCTATACCCCAAGTGAGCATTGAACAAGGGCTTATGCATTGACTGATAGATTGATCTTTCATGGTTGAATGGCAAGGGAGAAGAGCAGGAGGGGGCAGATGGAAGAAAAAGAGAGGAAAGTTGACCATGCCAAGGAAGAAAATGCAGATAAAGCCTCTGTCTCGGTGCCAATGGGAGGCTTCCTCTGGCCCTTAGCCCAGTCTCTGACCTTGAAGGGTTGTTCCTACATCAGTCATTACAGCAGACTGCCAAAAGGCCAGCATTTCCAGCTCTCAAAGACTACTACTTTACACCAGCCAGTGTTCTCTGTAAATCTCTGTAGCCAGCTTCCAGCTTCCCTTCATTGGTTGCTGTGCAAAATATAAAGTCCCATAGTCCTATCTCTGCTTACTCATGTTTGCACCCCCTTACTCCTCTGATTTTCTCAGTCCTGGTTTCAATCTTTCTGCTCCTCTTTCAAATGTTCCCAGTAAGACCTCTGGAACCCTCCATTATAAATAAATTCTCCCCTATTAAGCTTATTATTTATGATTCTTTCCACCATCCCCTGTGAAAAGTTTTCCTGTTAGCCCTCTGAAATAAGAGATACTCAAATTCCATGTTTCACCTTGTTTGGTGTCAGGTTTGATTTCTTTGCTTCTCAATGCTACTTCCAGATTTTGTTCATTTACCTATTGCTACAACCTCAGCCATCACTGTCTTCTTTTGACTTCATGGGCCCTCCCCTTTATTTTTGTTGATTCTGGCCCCACATCAACTTGTGTCATGACAGTGGCTTTAACTTCCATGTTGATGAACCATCCAGCATCTAATACCACTAGTCTTCGTGGCCTTCAACTCTACTCCATCTCACTTCAACCTGATATTCACGTCTGTGGCCATTCTCAGACCTTGCCATCCCATGGAATGCTCCTCCTCTGAAACATTAAGCTTCAATTTCTCACATAAATCACCTTCTAGGTCTCTCACTATCTTATCTCAAATGACCTTCAACATATTTGTTACCTTAAATCATTCATATAGTCCAATTCCATCAATTGTGTTATCTTTTTCTGTGCAACTTGGGTCGCATAATGGACCATCCACTACTTTCTCAGTTCTTCTCTTTCATCTTTAAGTTTATCTGCCTAATACAAACCTAGATTTGCTCTAGTATTTTTTTCATGTTTTCCCTCTACTTCTATACTTTAAGTATTCAGTGCTTCTAGAAACAAACAAAAAACAATAACAATGCAGACTGATTAACTCTACATATTCATGCAGTCCAAATTGAAGCAAGAGTGGTTCATTGGTCTCCTTATCAGCTCTTGGTCATCTCTACTTGCTGCTTCTCATTGATGCTCTTTCAAATCTCCACTGATCTCAAGATCCCATCAAATACCCACCTTCTTCATTCTCAGCAATGATCTTGTGCCTTTCAAGAGTTCTAGAAAACTGAGTCTTCCCAGTCTCTCTACCTACCTTATCTGCCTTCACCTCAACTGCTCTCCTGCTGTGTAAGACTGAGTTGTCCCTCCTCTTGATCACAGCCAACTACTCATCTGAGTCCTGAGTACATCCTCCTCTACCTCCATGTGCAGCTGACGTTTCAATCATCCCACTGCCCTCCTGAGTTACTTTTTCATTCCTTCTCCTCAGCCAATAAATATTTTCAAGTTATTCCCATCCTTTAAAAAGTGAGATTATCACTTCAATCTTACAGACCCTTTTAATGACTGTCCAATCTGGATCCCTCTCATCTAAACCCAAACCTCTGAAACTAAAAAAAAAATTCGAACTAACTTCTACTTCCTCACTTTCCACTTATTCCTCAAAAACCTGCCACAATGCCATTGAAACTGGCAAGAGCTAGTTATCTCTGTCTTTGAATTTGTCAAATACCTTGCATTTTTCTCAATAATTCTAGACTATGTGCTTGTGTTTATTTCCTATCCACACCTCTTCACAATACTTCAAATTAATATCTGGCACTCGAAAAGTCCTTCAACATGTCCCACAAGCGCCTCAATCTCAACAGGTGCAAAAATGAACTTACTGACCCTCTGCTTAAGCCAGGCCTTCAGCTTTGCCCATCATAAATGCCGACGCTGTCATTCACACAGTCACTGAAGACTTAAACCTAGGAGGCATCTTGACTAACGCACAGTCAAGATGTGCCAGTTTTATGATAAGCTTTCTCTTTTTCTACCTCGAATAGCTACGCAAGCTTGTAGCCTCAGTATCTTTCACCTGCAACACTTCAACAACCCATCTACGGTGTCTTGTCTCCAGTCTTGCCTGCTACAGTCCATCCTGTAGAGTGACCTTGTGAAAATGCAGATGTGATAATGCTACTACTATTTCCAGGATTAAACACTTCAGTCATTCCTTACTTCCTATAGATTTCCTTCAGGATCTAGCCCTTGAACAGAATTTCCCCCCTTTTCCAGCTTGGTACTTAATCATTCAACAATATCAAATTGCTTATAGCTCCCCTCCCTTGTTGTTTAGTTGCTAAGTCATGTCCAAACTTTTGCAACTCCACGGACTGTAACCCACTAGGCTCCTCTGTCCATGGGATTTCCCAAGCAAGAATACTGGAGTGCGTTCAATTTCTTTCTCAGGGGATCTCCCTGACCCAGGGATCTAACCTGCATCTCCTGAATTAGCAAGTGGATTCTTTACCACTGAGCCACCAGGGAAGCCCATAGCTCTGCTTAGTTCAGTTCAGTCACTCAGTCATGTCTGATACTTTGTGACCCCATGGACTTCAGCATGCCAGGCCTCTCTTCCATCACCAACGCCCAGAGTTGACACAAACTCATGTCCATTGAGTCAGTGATGCCATCAAACCATCTCATCCTCTGTTGTCCCCTTCTCCTCCTGACTTCAATCTTTCCCAGCATCAGGGTCTTTTTCAATGAATCACTTCTTCTCATCAGGTGGCCAAAGTATTGGAGTTTCAGCTTCAGCATCAGTCCTTCCAATGAATACTCAGGACTGATGTCCTTTAGGATGGACTGGTTAGATCTCCTTGCTGTCCAAGGGACTCTCAAGAGTCTTCTCCCCAACACCACAGTTCAAAAGCATCAATTCTTCAGTGCTCAGCTTTCTTTTTAGTCCAACTCTCACATCCATACATGACTACTTGAAAAACCACAGCATTGACTAGATGGACCTTTGTGGGCAAAGTAATGTCTCTGCTTTTTAATATGCTCTCTAGGTTGGTCACAGTATTTCTTCCAAGGAGCAAGCGTCTTTTAATTTCATGGCTATAGTCACCATCAGCAGTGATTTTGGAGCCCCCTGAAATAAAGTTTGACACTGTTTTCAATGTTTCCCCATCTATTTGCCATGAAGTGATGGGACCAGATGCCAGGATCTTAGTTTTCTGAATGACGAGTTTTAAGCCAACTTTTTCACTTTCCTCTTTCACTTTTATTAAGAGGCTCTTTCGTTCTTCTTTACTTTCTGCCATAAGGGTGGTGTCATCTGTGTATCTGAGGTTATTGATATTTCTCCCGGCAATCTTGATTCCAGCTTGTGCTTCATCCAGTCCAGTCCAGAATTTCTCATGATGTACTCTGCATATAAGTTAAATAAGCAGGGTGACAATATACAGGCTTGATGTACTTCTTTCCCAATTTGGAACCAGTCTGTTGTTCCATGTCCAGTTCTATCTGTTGCTTCCTGACCTGCATACAGATTTCTCAGGAGGCAGGTTAGTTGGTCTGGTATTCACACCTCTTGAAGAATTTTCTACTGTTTATTGTGATTCACACAGTCAAAGGCTTTGGCATAGTCAATAAAGCAGACGTAGATGCTTTCCTGGAATTCTCTTGCTTTTTTGAAGATGCAACGGATGTTGGCAACTTGATCTCTGGTTCCTCTGCCTTTTCTTAATCCAGCTTAAACATTTGGAAGTTCATGGTTCATGTACTGTTGAAGCCTGGGTTGGAGGATTTTGAGCATTACTTCGCTAGCATGTGAGATAAGTGAAACTGTGCTGTAATTTGAACATTCGTTGGCATTGCCTTTCTTTGGGATTGGAATGAAAACTGACCTTTTCCAGTCCTGGGACCACTGCTGAGTTTCCAAATTTGCTGACATATTGAGTGCAGCACTTTCACACGATCATCTTTTAGGATTTGAAATAGCTCGACTGGAATTCTATCACCTCCACCTGCTTTGTTCACAGTGATGCTTCCACTTGATTTCGCATTCCAGGATTTCTGGCTCTAGGTGAGTGATTACACCATCATGGTTATCTGGGTTGTGATGATATTTTTTGTATAGTTCTGTGTATTCTTGCTACCTCTTCTTAATATCTTCTGCTTCTGTTAAGTCCATACCATTTCTGTCCTTTATTGTGCCCATCTTTGCATGAAAAGTTCCCTTGGTATCTCTAATTTTCTTGAAGAGATATCTAGTCTTTTCCATTCCATTGTCTTCCTCTATTTCTTTGCACTGATCACTGAGGAAGGCTTTCATATCTCTCCTTGCTATTCTTTGGAACTCTGCATTCAAATGGGTATATATATATTTCCTTTTCTCCTTTGCCCTTCACGTCTTTTCTTTTCTCAGTTATTTGTAAGGCCTCCTCAGATAACCATTCTTCCTTTTTGCATTTCTTTTTCTTGGGGATGGTCTTGATCACTGCCTCCTGTATATTGTCACAAACCTCTGTCCTTAGTTCTTCAGGCACTCTATCAGATCTAATCCCTTGAATCTATTTCTTACTCCACTGTATAATCATAAGGGATTTGATTTAGGTCATACCTGAATGGTCTAGTGGATTTCCCTACTTTCTTCAATTTAAGTCTGAATTTGGCAATAAGGAGGTCATGATCTGAGCCACAGTCAGCTCCTGGTCTTGTTTTTGCTGACTGTATAGAGCTTCTCCATCTTTGTCTGCAAAGAATATAATCAATTTTATTTCAGTATTGACCATCTGGTGATGTTCATGTGTATTCTCCAGTGTTGTTGGAAGAGGGTGTTTGCTACGATCACTGTGTCATATGGTTTGCTATGACCATAGCTCTCCTCAAACAGTGATATATCTCTTAACACTGATCCTCTAATTAAACCAAGCTCTGTGCTGAAATGTGCTTCTCCAACTAATGCGCTTCTCCATTACTGACTTTCAAACTTTGAATTCCAAATTCTATATTACTTTCCTCAGAATGAATTTCCAGAATGACTCTGTGTTTTCATATATCTTTATACACACCGCCAGAAAAATAGCCACGGTCAAGATCACCAATGAATTCTATTTTGACACATCCAACAGTCAGCCTTTGGAAAAATTGACCACTTCCCATTTCAGATATCCCTTCTTCTCTTGGCTCCCATAACATCAGTCCTTCATTTTCCCTCTGACTAGTGATGCTCAGTTTCTTCTGCAAATTACTCCCCACTGCCTCCAGTATGCATGTGGAAATGCCTCAGAGCTCAGTCTTCAGCCTTTTTCTATATCTAAACCTGTTTCTGAGCAAATCATTCATAACATTTAGATATCAAGTGTATTCACTACCTCTTATAGCCCTGCCTCTCCCCTGAGCTTCAGACATGGATATTTCATTACCATCTCAAGCTTAACAAGTTCCCAAAAGCCCTCTTGATTCATAATCTCCTTCTCCAGTCTTGCCTAACTTAATGGCTCAGCTCCAAACGTAGGGGCCATCAATGGACCTTCACTTCTCTTACTCTCCTCCCCAGTATACCTTCAGTCTGACCACCACGTGCTCTCCACCGCCACACACCAGTCCTGGTCTCCATCTTCCATCTGCAATGGCCATCTACCTGTCTCCTTGTGTGCATCTTGGCCTCTCCTGTCCATTCTCTGCCTTTCACAAAGTTAAATTAAATTATACATTAGGTTATATCAAACTCTTGCATAAAACCCTACAATAGCTTCTAATTGTGCTTAGAATAAAAACCAAAGTCCTTAATCATGACCAGTAAAGCCCCAGTGACCTGGCTTCTTCCTCTGTCTTTGACCTCACTGCCTGGCACTAGTATTCTCATTTGCTAATAAGCTGTAGCCACACTAGCCTTCTCTCTGTTCCTTTCCTTCCCTTGGCATGCCTTCCTACCTCAGCTGCCTGTACATTTGTCTTCCTTCTTTCCGGCATAATTTTCCTTCTCATTATATCCCTGTTCTAACTACTCTTTCTAGAATACCTCAACCCTGCCTTTGGCCTCTATTCAACTATCTTTTTTTTTTGCTCTATATAACACCATTCTTTGAAACAGGATTTCTAATGACATCTGTATATTTCCCTATTTAAATTTCACAATGGCTTTAATCTGTCTTGTCACTGCTGGATCTGCAGAGCCTAATCCAGTGCCTGGAATACTGTAGGCATATATGCTTTCCTCTCTGACCCTTCCCATGATTAGTAACTTTTGGCACAAACATGACTTTTGCTAAAATGTTAATGAATCAAGAAATAATAAATATGCCAACATGAAATAAGTTATACCAGCTACACTGGCTTCATATTTTCATTGTTACTTGGAGAAAGAAATTTGGGAGAACACCAGTGATCACTGTGTTATTTACTGGTTCAGTGGTAAAAAATCCTCCTGCCAACACAGGAGACCCGGGTTCAGTCCTTGCATCAGGAAGAGCCCCTGGAGAAGGAAACGGCAACCCACTCCAGTATTCTTGCCTGAGAAATCCCATGGACAGAGGAGCCTGGTGGGCTGCAGTCCATGGATTTGCAAAAGAGTCGGACACAGCTTAGCGATTAAACAACAACAGTGTACTGACAGAGGATGAGATGGTTGGACGGCATCACTGATTCAATGGAAATGAGTCTGAGTAAACACCAGGAGCTGGCGATGGACAGGGAAGCCTGGTGTGCTGCAGCCCATGGGGTCTCAAAGAGTTGAACATGACTGAGCACCTGAACTGAACTGAGTCAACTGTGCATTGACTATATAGTTCTCATTCAGGGTGGGGATTTAATCACATTCAACTAATCCCTTTGTTGTCTGCTGTAAAACTCTGAATTAGAAAACCTTTGCAGGCAGAGGGATAGAGAGACATCTGGTTTGGGAGGTTCACGCCTTGCCTTGGCTACTCTGGGGCCCAGAGGTGGCCAACTACATAAGCCTTCTCCTCATAGAAGGCTGAGAGAAATCCATGCCTGCCAGCGTGCCATATCTTATCATTTTATTAAAATTATCCATTTGTGAGTCTGATAAACTGGTTACATTTTTTTTGCTATTCATTTTCCTCTGGCTGATGCTGTTTAGTCTAAAGAGTAGCCATGAATAACTACTATGATGGTTCCAGACCTAGCAGAGAAGTTATCCAAGAAGATATAATTTGGAGAAAAATAATTTGGCACCTAGGTCCATTTCTTGGATAGAGGAAAGCAGTGGAAACATATGGAAAAGGTGCCAGGAAAATCCCATTTTCCATAATCAACAAACTGATCAAGAGTTTAGCTTGCATTTACTAGAGCACTTTAATTCACAACAAGAATTTGATTCCTAATTAGTCTGAAGCGGAAGAACAGAGTCCTTTTCAGGGCCCTTGGTGAGTCTTTCATTCACACCATACCTGTTCATGAACTTGAGCAAAGATTTCATCATTTTGTGGATTTTGCACAGTTGGAAGGAGGCAGGGTCATGTGGGGGAAAGCCTCGATGTATGGGTGTCAGCAAGATGCTAATTAGCACCTCCTCCAGGGTAGTCATCTCTGTTCCCATTAAAGATAAGCCTGTTTTTCCAGTTCCAGTTCCAAAAGCCTTCAAGTTATCCTTGCCTCCTCTTTTTCTAATAATCCTCATTCTGTGCTTTGTGCTCAGTCACTCAGTCATGTCGAACTCTTCATGACCCTAAGGACTATAACCCACCAGGCTCCTCTATCCTTGGGATTTTCCAGGCAAGCATACTGGAGTGGGTTGTCATTTCCTTCTCCAGGTGACCTTCCTGAACAGGGGATCAAAGCCACTTCTCCTGTGTTTTCTCTATCAGTAAGTGGATTCTTTTTACCACCTGAGCCACCTGGGAAGCCCTAATCCTTATCCTGAAGAGAAAGTGTTAGTCACTCAGTCATGTCTGACTCTTTGTGATTCCATGGACTGTAGCCCACCAGGCTCTCTGTCCATGGAATTCTCCAGGCAAGAATATTGGTGTGTGTGTGTTGCCATTCCCTTATCCAGGGGATCTTCCCCACCAGAGGATCAAACTCAGGTCTCTTGCATTGGAGGAAGATTCTTTACCATCTGAACTGCAGGGAATCCGTATCCTATCCATCTTCAAATACTTTCTGCTCTACCTTTCAATACATCACAAATCCAAATATTTTTCTCTCTTTGCCACCACTCAAGTCTAAGCAAGCATCCTATCTTACTAACCTGGATTACTGCAAAAGGGTTGTTCCCCATCTCTATGCTCTTAGTAGTCAGTGATTTTTTTCAAGCACAAGTCAGATCATGTCACACTTCTTAAAACCCTCCAGTGACTTCCACCCCACTCAGAATAAAAGCCAACATCATTACAATGGTCCACAAGGCTCTATATGTTCACACCCTTATAATCTCTTTAATTTCATCTCCAACTAGTCTCTTGCTTATTTACTCCACTCCAGTTACTCTGCCCGACTGGTCTTCAAAAACAGTAGCCATATTCCTACCTCGGGGCCTTTGAACTTACTATTTCTGCCAGAAATACTCTTCCCCAGATGTCAGCCAAGCTCACTCTCTCATCTCCTTTATGTCTTTACTCAAAGTCTCTGCCTCAGTGAGATCTTTCCTACTGGTTCAGGACAAATGCCCATTATCCTACCAACACTCATTTCTATGCCTTTTTTTCCCATTGCATTTCTCTCCATCTGGCATATATATTCTACAGATTGTTTATAACTACCAAGAGAATGTTAATTTCTACAAAACCATGAGTCTTATCTGTTTTGTTTGATTCTGTACCCTCAACACTCAGAATACTTGAAACAGATATGGCACCCAATAACCCCTTGAATAAACGAACCCTCTGAGGAGTAAATGGAATAATGTACATTCATGGCAAGTGATAAGTGTTCAAGAAACATTAATTTCTATCCTCACTTCCTCTCATATTGACTACAATATCTGTCATAGTAATAATAGTATAAATTGGCATATCACTATGGAAACAAATTCCCAAAGGAATTTGTCTTAATTCATAGGTGGGTGATTTATATGGCATTATTTTTAGAATCAAAGGCCATCTGGATATATTTTTTGGTCAAAATAATAAGCCATTTGATAAATGTCTTCAGCCTGCACGAGTGCTAGCAGTGACAAATAATAAACTAAAAGTTTAAATATCTAGACTTTACTGAGAATGGGAGGAGAAAATCTATGGGTCATTTTCACCTTACATGGTAAGAAGGAAAACACTTGGGTTCAGTTTCCAGCCTACCTCTGATAAGTTGTATTCCTTGAGCAGGAAATTTTAGATTCTCAGAGCCTCAGCATTTTCATCTTGACAAGGAGAGTATAATATTTCCCCCTTTTGGGGTATTACAGGAATTATAGAAATAACATGTGAAAAGATATATCCCAGAGTTTGCTGATGAAAAACAAGTTCATTTCCACTAACCACAAGTCTTGTTCTGATCCTCCTTTTCCTTCATCTATAGATAACATCTAAATGGAAGTAGGGTCCCCTGGAGGAGAGCTTGGCCTGTGTGCATCCTATACCCTCTTCTCTTTGGTAAAAAACAGCTGCCATCCGTGGAGAGCTTACTCTTGACCAGATGCTGATTCTTTCTTTTTGAAAGGCAGAGGAACCAGAGATCAAATTGCCAACATTTGTTGGCTCATAGAAAAGCAAGAGAATTCCAGAAAAACATCCACTTCTACTTCATTGACTACGCTAAAATCTTTGTGTTGATTACAAGAAACTGCAGAAAATTCTTAAAGAGGTAGGAATACCAGACTAACTTACCTGCCTCCTGAGAAACTTGTATTCAAGAAGCAATAGTTAGAAATGGACTGGTTCAAAATTGGGAAAGGAGTACATCTAGGCTGTATATTGTCACCCTTATTTAACTTATATGTAGGGTGCATAATGCAAAACGCTGGCCTGGATGACACTCCAGCTGGAAACAAGATTGCATAGAGAAATATCAATAACCTCAGATATGCAGATGATATCAGCCTTATGGCAGAAAGTGAAGAGGAAACAAAGAGCCTCTTGATGAGGGTCAAATAGAAGAGTGAAAAAACTAGCCTAAAACTCAACATTCAAAAAATTAAGATCATGGCATCCAGTCCTATCACTTCATGACAAATGGAAGGGGAAAAAGTGGAAGCATTAACAGATTTTATTTGGGTGGGGGGGGGTTCAAAATCACTGCAGACAGTCACTGCAGCCATGAAGTTAAAAGATACTTGCTCCTTGGAAGGAAAACTATGACAAACCTAGACAAAGTATTAGAAAGCAGAGACATCACTTTGCCAACAAAGGTCTATATAATCAAAGCTATGGTTTCTCCATTGTTTATGTACAGATGTGAGAGTTGGACCATAAAGAAGGCTGAGCACTGAAGAACTGATGCATTCAAACTGTGGTGCTGAAGAAGACTCTTGAGAGTCCCTTGGACTGTAAACCAATCAATCGTAAAAGAAGTCAACCCTGAATATTCATTGGAAGGACTGACACTCCAATACTTTGACCACCTGATACAAAGAGCCAACTCACTGGAAAAGACCCTGATGCTGGGAAAGACTGAAGGCAAGAGGAGAAAGGGATGACAGAGGATGAGATGGTTGGAGGGCATCACCAATTCAATGGACATAAGTTTGAGCAAACTCCAGGAGTTGGTGATGGACAGGGAAGTCTGTCGTGCTGCAGTCCATGGGGTCCCAAAGAGTCAGGCAGGACTTAGTGACTGAACAAAGCAAGTATAGTATGTGTATATAACTACTATACTTATAGTATATTTAAGTGTATAAGCCAAACCACAGTGCCCTGAGCCATGTCCACTATACTACATAGTACTTAGTGTGGGAGCTTGAACCATCCAGAAGCTATGATTTTTCATGTCCTTAGCCATTGTTAGGGTCCATATAAGAAAAATGGTAACATACATTGTATTTAAGTACTATTTTTGTAATTGGTTTTATGAGTTTTTCCTCAAAACCTTCACTTATTTACGGTAGGCCTGGGTTGATCTGCAAGTGGTGGTCTTGGTTGTGGATTTGTGTTGAATTTTTAGATTTTTTAGGATCATATTTAGGTTTAACAGTGTTTTTATTTATTTAGGGGGGATGTCAGTGGTGTTTGGTTATGCAAAAGCTCTGGCTACAAAGCAATAAATATCTTGAAGTTGTAGTCTCTAACAAGACTGTATTAGGAGTATTTCTTTTAGGTTTACTAATAGAACTATTGATCGTTTTTGATATTTTAGAGGATGAGAAAGTGGAGATTGTGTTTAATGGTTTAGGGGATTGGATGATTTATGATACAAGTGATTCTGGTATTTTCTTTATTTTTAGTGAATCGGCTATGGGGATTATATAGTTATGGTACTTGATTAGTGAGTGTTACTGGTTGATCATCGCTTACTGGTGTTGCTTACAGGTTTATTTTCCAGAGTATAAGCACCTCCTCATAGTAACTCTGAATGATTCCTCCCTGGCACTGGACATGGCACACTGTAAATGCTTGAGGACTGTTCGCTGATTGACAAATGGACATGACCTGAATTATTAATCAGAAGACAGGTTATTGAGTTCCTTTAATGGGCTCAGGACAATACTTCAGGTTGCACTAGAGCATCCTGGGCATCTGGACACCCAGATAACCCAAAACCCTTCATGACATAGTCTGGGGTCCCCCTAACATTAGCCTGTCACCTCCGCTCTGCCAACCTAGCACTGACTGCCCAGGCCTATGCCCTCAACTTAAGAACACTGCATAGATGTTCACCTCTCTGGTAAATCCAATAGAACACTTAAATGTAAAAGAACCTTAGTTTAGTTCAGGTTCTGGACACATGGCTTTTATATGACACTAGTTATTATGAACAACCACCATCACAAAATTGAGCTTCTATACAGCAAATCATGATTTTTAAAGTACCTTTACCTCTATCACTGCTAGTAGTAATTTTCATAGTAACTGTTCCTGGCAGTTCTGATTCACCCTCCTTTCACATTTGAGTGAACTAGGGCTCAGAGAGAGTAAGTATCTTGCCAAAGAAGTCACAGATGTAGAGCATAACTTTGCGTATTCAGAACCCGTTCTGGATCATACACGCCGATGAGTATATTACTTGAGTATCTCTTTTAATCTCTGCAATGGCCTTATGATGTAGGTAATACTGTGTTTCAGATATTTCACAGGAGAAAAGGAAGCTTAAACTTCTCAAGGTTGCACCACTGCTAAGAGATAAATAAGCCAAGACAGAGCCACACTTGGGTGCTGCAGTCCCAGCCAAAGGAAGGAAAGATCTAACCTTTCACCTCTTGTCTCTCTACAAGCAGCAGACACCTAGAAATCCATGGATTAATTTCAAGTACTGCACTCCTTGATTCTCCTCCTCGTAGACGAATCTTTCAGTTGAAAATT
This sequence comes from Antilocapra americana, assembly GCA_007570785.1. Lineage (NCBI taxonomy): Eukaryota > Metazoa > Chordata > Mammalia > Artiodactyla > Antilocapridae > Antilocapra > Antilocapra americana. Next base: position 5,799,994 of record ML661897.1, read on the forward strand.
TCTTTAGTAACTCTGAGTGGAATTTCTCTAAGTGATTTTTCTTCAAAATAAATGACTAATTTCACACTCCTCTAATGCATCTTCTGTCAGGATAACAAACTCACCTTCCTAAATACAGCTTTCATCATTTCATTTCCTAGTGGAAGACAGTGAGTGGCTCCTTATTCCATCCTGTATGAAACCCAGCTTCCTTTCCTGGCTTTACCTAGCCACCTGAGTGTGTCTTCTGCCTGTTTCCATCACACACCTGCTTCATCAGCTAGCTCCTCCTTCCCCCAAGAAGTCTTCTCTCACTGCCACTGACATACTTCCCCCTCTTTCTGCTTTAAACCAGTGACTTTCAGGGACCATCGGCATTTTTAAAAAAGCAAAAATTCTGGCAACTCACACACTTATTTTTTCCAAGTATGGAACCAGAAGAAACAATGGCTTTATGATTTCATGAACATTTCAGAAAATAAAAAAAGAAGAACACTAAAAGTCAAGTAATAGATCAAAATAAAGAACTGTCAGAAGGAAAAATAGTTGGAGACACACACACACATATATATAGTATAGGTTTAGTGACTCAGTCATGTCTGACTCTTTGTGATCCCATGGACTATAGCCTGCCAGGCTTCTCTGTCCATGGGATTCTCCAAGGCAAGAATACTAGAGTGGGTTGTCATTTCCTTTTCCAGGGATCTTTCCGACCCAAGGACTCAACCTGGGTCTCCTACATTGCAGGCAGATTCTTTACCAACTGAGCCACCAGGGAAGCCCATATATATAGTATAATGATCTGATTATATATGTTCTATCACACATACCTCTATAGTGATGCTAAAATATTGTTCTTATTTTCTCTACATTTTGAGGTGGTTTGATGGATATTTTATCAGTTGTCAGCACCTGCTAGAACAGAGAATCTGGTTTCCTATTCCACTGGTATTCAGAGCAGACTGAATACATCCGATATTATTTCTTAAGTTAAGTTTTCCATCCTCTCGTTTTAGCTAAATAAGATTCTTGAGAACAGAGACCACATCTCCTACTTCCTCTGCATTCCCCTTGGGACTTAACTGGGCCAGGGCCACTCAGAGGAGAGAGCACAATATATGTGAGTTTGTATATAATCAGGACAACCTGAAATATTGCAGGCAATGCATCTGGGGGCCAATCACCTCTGGGAAGAAATGAGAACAACCCACTTCACCCCACAGTAGCTTTCTGGAGTGCAGCCTTCTAGTCTGACCTTTTAGTGACCTCCAGCCTCACAGAGTTTGTTGATCTCCTGAAGCCTCCTTCACTTATCTGCCTGGTAAATCATCTCCCTCACTGTCCCCACCACCCCCTCAGGGAGGGCAGGAGAGGCCGTCCTGAGAGAGACACATCAAAACAAGGAAGTACTAAGACCACAGTCATCAGTTGGTGTTCCTGACAGAGCAAGCAGGGGGACTGTCTAGAAAGCCTTGAGTATTTCTCTCTTCTCAGTGAGAAGCGAGTGTAGAAAAAGAATAAAATACTGAATTAAGGTTCCTGGCCATGTGTGGAAACCCGCAAAATATTTTCACCCAATTAAACATTTAACGAGGCCATCTTGAAAAAGCTATTATCTTCGGTCATAGGGAGTGTTTTCCCCTCAACAGAACCTTCATTTAGGGGTTGTAATAGCGGAAAACTTCTTGACCACTGACCCTTTCCCTGGTCTTCCAGGTACTCTGATATTATGTGTATGGTTCATGGGCCATGTCTCAAAGAGCTTTCCTCATTTCTTGCCTTCTCCCTCTTGCTGACCATCCAGTATCTCCACTGCCCTGAACAAACATCCTTGCAACTAGAGATTATCATTCTAAGTAAACTTAGTCAAAAAGAGAAAGACATATACCACGTGATATCCCTTCTATGTGGAATCTAAAATATGACACAAATGAATTTGTCTATGAAACACAATCAGGGACTCAGAAGAGACTGGTCCCTATCATGGGGGAGGGTGGGTCAGAGAGGGCTGGACTGAGAGTTTGGAGTTAGCAGATGCAAACTGGTATTTATCGGATGGATAATCAACAAAGTCCCGCTGTATAGCACAGGAAACTGTATAATATCCTGTGATAAATCATAATGGAAGAGAATATATATATATATTTGTATACCTGAATATGTGTGTATGTATATAGACACACACACACACACACACACACACACACACCTGAGTCACTTTACCATACAGCAGTAATTAATTCAACACTGTAATTCAACTATACTTCAATAAAAAATTCAGTTAAAAATTATATTTATTTCCTAAATATGAAAACCAATATTCCTGAAATTCTGGGTGATATCTTTTAGATTCACCAATATCATTATTACTTGCATACACCTGGGATAAAGACAAAGGGCAAATCACTCACTCACACACACACACACACACACACACATACACATACACTCCCACACATCTGATTTAACTCCCACAACAACTCGGTGAGATAGGTTTCCTCACCTTCATGTTACAGATAAGTAAACTGAACCCCAGAGAAGTAAGGTAACATTGCTCAATGCAACATGGCAATGATGAGGTATGGCTGGGATTCAGACCCTGGTCTGTCTGACTCCAAATGGTCTGCTCTTTTTATCTAGCCCACCATGTTGTTTCAGGTGGCTAGTTATTTTTCAGATACACAGACTATTCCAGTCTGAGGAAGAAATGAGCAAATGACCCTCCATTCTTTAGCTGACAGCTCATATAAAGCCAAGAGAGATTAGCAGGTCTGCCAGTGAAAAATGTTCCATGACAATCCGTCGTCTTTAAAACTGGTTCACACAGGAACTGGTTCAGGCTGATTAGGAGGCTAAATTACAGATGGCAATAAAGCAGTTCAGTTCTGGTTTGAGTAAAACCAGATCTAGGTTAGTCTTTATTCTACCCACCTTTTAGAAGAGGGACTGTGTCAATTAAAGGAAAGACCATGAGTAAAAAAAAAGAAATAGACAGCTTAGTGTCTGACCCATGGCTAAAGCTTACTACATATTCATTGAATCTCATGGACATTTAGATATAATCCCTCATACAGAACTACATATATTTCTTGTGTCTGTCCTTTAGACGCCATGTTGATACCTCATGGATTCCCATAAAATCATAGCTATTTGATTCTCTGGAAAGGTAGAAACCAGGACAAGCTTGCACCCATGGTAGAGTCACGAGAGGGTTCGGAAAGTTGTGTGTCTTCTGCTTTAACCCACTTTGGGACCACATCGTCAAAAAAAGAGCTGAAAGAAAAGTGCCCAAAGTCTCCAGTAGAAATGGTCTGCTACAGTTGCTCTCCATAAAGTATTTGTTCCCACCACAGAGTGAGTGAGGAAGTAGCCTCTGAACCGACAAGAAACAGGTCTACATGGGATTTATGGTTTAGTGTCCTTTCATCTTTTAGTCAGAGAGCTGACTGACTCACGTTTTCCTTCCACATAAATTGCCTCTGTTGTTTTTCTCTGAGAAGGCCTGGCTCTGTCAGGTAGTGAGATCTGAAACATCTTTTGGTTTCCTGTGAAGCCTGATGAAGGACACCATCATTCCCAAAGATGAGCTCCTTGTGCAAGAAAATAAGCAGGGAACTCTGAAACCTAGCTGGTGGAAACGGCCTCAATGGGACAAATTTAAATAAACAGCCACTGTTTCATTTTCTGCGAAAGAGCGTTCTGCATACCCAGGTGGCATGACATTCCACCAAAGCACTGACAGAACTCCATCCTTCAAAGTGAGAAGGAACATGGTCCAGGAAGAAGAATTATAGGAGTATTGATGAGAGAAAGTTGCTACTGCTAAGAGATGAGGAAAAATGATTAGGAGTGTCACGAAGAAAAAGTGTGGAATTTGGGACATGAGACAAGTCACAACTCAATTCTCTAACAGTTACATAACCTTGAGCAAATTGCTTGACCTCTCTGGAGCTTGGTTTTGGAATCCCATTCTGTGAAAATGAACAGGATAATACCTATGCAAAAACACTTACGTGAACTCTTACACATATATTTTAAAATCTAATAAAAATTCAGTAATTCAAACATATCAGCCTGTTTGACCTAAGCAAACTGCAATTTCAAAACAGAGTTTATGGCAAGGATCTGCTGTGTTAGTCAAAAACAGCTGTTTTGCCTCAGAAGCTTCTGCTTAAAAAAATTGTTGGAAGGGAACAGGTGGCATAATCTAAACAAGATATTGGTAGGCCAGTTCAGTAGCTAACATGACTCCAGTTAAGAATACTGGACTGTATATTTCAAAATTGTGAAGAGAATAGATTTTAAAAGCTCTCATCACAAGAAAAATAACATTTCTAACTATGGGAGGTAACTAGTGTTAACTAACCTTATTGTGGCAATCATTTTGTGATAGATAGATATATCAAGTCATTATGTGGCATATCTTAAAATAATACAATGTTACATGTCAACTGTATCTCAATAAAACTGGGGAGAAAGAGAATATAACAAATTTTCTCCTTGGTTTGCCTCTATTTTGATGGTGGGATTACATGTGATATATTTTTATACTATCAGAGAGCAAATAAGAGGGTGGATTATTTTTCACGACTTATGCAATTGATTTCCTGTGGTGTCCTGTTTTGTGCTCTCTAACAAATGCTTTTTGTTTGTTTGTTCATTTTTTGTTTCACCCCTCTGGAATAACAGGAGGATATTATCCTGGCATGTTAAACAGACTTCATGATATGGGGGTGTTTACATGTTTACTTAAGAGTCTTACCATGAGTATAGAACTATAATTGAATAGTTTTAATATATCTGTAGGGAGCACAGAGAAACACTTCCAATAACAGAAAATAATAGATGAAGGCAATTAATGTATCAATGGAGAGTTATGTTTACACTTTAATATTACCACAGGGTTAAAGCAAAATATAAACTAAATCGATTTCTCAACTCCCTTCATCCCATCATCAACAAAGAACAGAGATTTTACAGATGGGCAGGACTGAGCTTTCCCATGAACCCTGGGGACAAGTCTAAAGGAGAATTACCCCTGCCACATTCTATGGGGCTTTGTAGTTTTCAAAAGTTTCTTAAAAAACCATCTTATATGATCTTCACCACAATGTGGAAAGAGCAGCAATTCAATTTAAAGAGATGGGAACAGAGGCACCTGGAAGTTGCCATTTGCCAAACGTCACCCAGCCAAGTGGCGGTTCCAGAATTGGCCTTCCTCCCACCCCACCTCCCACAGAGGGAAGCATGGAGACAATAGTGTATCTGTCGGTTGCTTGGGACTTCCCAAGTGGTGCTAGTGATAAAAAACCCGCCTGCCAATACAGGAGATATAAGAGATGCAGTTTCGATCCCTGAGTTGGGAAGATCCCCTGGAGAAGGAAATGGCAACCCACTCCAGTATTCTTGCCTGGAGAATCCCATGGACAGAGGAGCTTGGAGGGCTACAGCCAGCCTGTGGGGTCCTAAAGAGACGGACACGACTGGAGTGACTTAGCATGCATATTGATTGCTTGTATGACTCAGGGACTACTTTCAAGAGTAATTATGTAGAAAACACATAGGAATGCCAGGGATTTCTGTGTGTTGATTTTGTATCCTGAAACTTTGCTATATTCACTGATTAGCTCTAGTAATTTTCTCGTAGAGTCTTTAGGGTTTTCAATATAGAGGATCATGTCATCTGCAAACAGAGAGAGTTTTACTTCTTCTTTTCCAATCTGTATTCCTTTGATTTCTTTATCTGCTCTGATTGCTGTGGCCAAAACTTCCAAAACTATGTTGAATAGTAGTGGTGAGAGTGGGCACCCTTGTCTTGTCCCTGATTTCAGGGGGAATGCTTCCAGTTTTTCACCATTGAGGATAATGTTTGCTGTGGGTTTGTCATATATAGCTTTTATTATGTTGAGGTATGTTCCTTCTATTCCTACTTTTTGGAGGGTTTTTATCATAAATGGATGTTGAATTTTGTCAAAGGCTTTCTCTGCATCTATTGAGATAATCATGTGATTTTTATTTTTTAATTTGTTAATGTGGTGTATTACATTGATCGATTTATGAATATTGAAGAATCCTTGCATCCCTGGGATAAAGCCGACTTGATCATGATGTATGATCTTTTTGATGTGTTGTTGGATTCTATTTGCTAGAATTTTGTTGAGGATTTTTGCGTCTAAGTTCATCAGTGATATTGGCCTGTAGTTTTCTTTTTTTGTGGCATCTTTGCCAGGTTTTGGAATTAGGGTGATGGAGGCCTCATAGAATGAGTTTATCATGACAATGTATGGCAAAAACAATAATAAAAAAAAAAAGAGAAAAAAAAAGAAAAGAGTAATTATGTAGAAAACAAATGAGAGACTTCCTGGATATCACCTTTAGGAAAAAGGAGATAATGTCTTGGAAAAAATTCCCCCTCGAAATATACAGAAACTCTAAAGAATTATAAGAATTTATAAACCTATGCCCTTATCCAGTTATCCATAACAAACCTTATGATAACGTGCCACTCTCAGAGGTGGATTTTTTTTCCTCCAGTTCTTCAAATCACAGAGTTCTAGACTGAAAAATGTTTTCAAATTTCAGAAGAGAGGATACCATTAAATATAGACTTGTGCACCGTATGAGTCTGCAGTGATTTTGAACAAATCATTAAAAACAATATTTATGGTAATGTCTGAGTGAATATAGTTTTAATGTTTTGCTTGGTGCTATCATTTGAAATTAGAAGGGGAAAAAAAGGAAAGAAAAGAGTACAAAAAGAAATGGGATGATAAACACTAAGAGTGTGTGCAGGCTCAGCTGTGTCCGATTCTTTGCAACACTATGGACTACAGCCTACCAGACTCCTCTGTCCACGGGGTTCTCCAGGCAAGAATACTAGAGTGAGCTGCCATTTCCTACTTCAGGGGATCATCCCAACCCAGGGATCGAACCTGCAATTCCTGTGTCTCCTGTGTTGGCCAGTGGATTCTTTACCACTGAGCCACCTGGGAAGCCCATGATAAACCCTAAATCTAATAATAAAATTCAACTCTAGCATGTTTAACCATTAAATAAGCTGGACACACTTTATATAGTAAATAAAAATTCTTAAAAGTTGAGTGTGGAATAAAATAATGAAACTCTCTGAGTGTGCCTTTGTTCTTCAAAAATGGCAGGAAGATGCACTCTGGGCCAAGCATGGTGTGTGGCAATTAAGAGTACATCACTGTTCAACAGAGCAGCCAAGATGCACAATATACATTTGTAGACAAGTACATTAGGCATTGAGTCCTGCAACCAGAATAGTCCTTCCACATCAGGAGCTCAGATCTTGGCTTTTAGAGAAGAAAAATAGGAGGTCTCAGGTGGGTAAATGTCATGGTCAATATCCCTCACTTCCTAAGTGGCAGAGAGAGGAATAGAATCTGGACACCCAGAGCCTCAGTGAATGCCTTGTATACCAGACCATATTTTCCTTTTACACTTCCATTCTCAAAGCCTTACAGAATGAATATGCATTGCTTTCATGATTGGGAAAACGAATCAATGCAGTAAAAATAAACAATGGGAAGCACAATGAGTACCCTAGGTTGTGGAGTGTTCAGGAAGGAGAGGAGTTTGCATTGAGGAAGTCTAGATGGGGAGATGATAGTGGAGATGGAATGGAGGTGACAGAAGGCAGCATGTGTGGTGCTGAACACAGCAGAGCAAAGACAATAGGACCAGAGTATGGAGAAGGCATCACAGACCCTTGACAGAAGACTCATTCCCCTTTGTGTTTCATGACTTTGGTACGCTGCAGATGTTTAATATTCTGGAAGGAAGAGAGTGAGGATGGGAAATAGGAAGCCTGGGAGCGGGAGAGGAAGGAACGGTAAACATATGAGGATAAGGGACTTTGAAAGCACATTGTGGACATTCTGCATTGTCCACATGCAAAATTTGGACTTCGTTTCTGAAATTAAATGAGTTCACCAAAAGCTTCTGATCAGGGAAGCTACTTGATTTGGATTATATTTTAGAAAGAGCATTATAGCAGCAATAAAAAAAGATGAGCTGGGCAGTGAAGAGACTGGAAATATGGAAGTTTAAGGTTTTCAGAACTTCCCATACAGTTGTTTCTTATTTCTTTAATTTTGATACTCTGGCTAAAGTTTTCAACCCTGAATTAGCAAGCTGTTTTGGACATAGGGGCTCAAAAGATATCTTGAATTGTTTTTTTTTTCCTGAGTGTTTTATAGGCCCTTAGTTGGAAAAATGTATTAGCTTAATTGAGTGTATTTAAATATGAATCCAAATTATGGATTTAGAAGCTGTAGTTTACAAACAAAAATATATAGGTTAAATAAAAATATCAAATTCTAAATATGGTTAAAAACTCATAGCCATTAAGATAAAACTGTTCTAAAATATTTAAAAAACCCTCAGCATGCTATTATTAAAATAAAGAGTTCATATAATTAAAATACACACACAGTCTTTCTGCATAGAATTCTAAAAGACACATTTTTCCAGCCAAAAGAACCAGCATAAAGAACTTAAAGCAGACAAATTCTCACTCCAGTCAGTGACCAGCAACTCTGCTTCCCATATTTTAGGACACCAGAGTTCTCATGGAACAAGGTCTTCAGAGACAAAATCCCCATGAAGTCAACACTACGAATGACCGATAGAGTGTGGAATTACGTAATGCCTAGTGGGGATGATATACACTATGTAGAGATGAAACCCCAAGCTCTCGAAGGCTGAGCTGGAAAGCTCTATAAAGTTGTGGAAAAGAATAAGGAGTGGCCTGAGGTGGTGATGGTAAATAAGGTGGAGTAGAATCTCACAAAATAATGAAGTTACAGAAAAGGAGGGAGCAGACAAAAGAAACCCATGAGAGACAGATCTATAGAAATTACCAAATCAACCATGGGGCCCTTAGAATGAAGGGATCATTCACGTGCTGTGAAAGACTAAGTCAATCTGTAAGAGCCATAAAGCCTCGCTTCTCTGGAAAGAGAATTTAAAGCTACACAAGAATTCAACTAGTACACAAACAAATATCTGGTGACACGACCGGGAGTTCAAAGATGCTCTTTGTCTAGAGTCCAGGGCATCAGGGGAAAAAATGGCTGAAGAGGCTTTGGGAACAAGACCCATAAGAGTGACCCTATAAGTATAAAAAAGCAAGTGAATGGTGAAGATCTTACAAGAGGGAAAAAGACACCTGAACTAACACAAATCATGGGGAGACAGATTGTTCAGGGGAAGTAATGATGACTTCATACCACCTTACTGAACTCTTTGGCAAGTCAACTCTTCAAAATGATTAGAGAAGTTTTGCATGTGATATTCTCCAGCTTAGAGGAATAATATGTTACAGGGTATCTCTCACCCTCTCTTTCTTCATTCAGTCAGCTTTCTCCTTCTACTCACATTAGAACTTATTGAGAACATCTGCTCCATTCATCACGACTCCACAGAAATGAGGGCACTGTTCACCTCAGAATCCCATATCTTTTGTCTGTGTGCCTGAGATGGATGCTCAGACTTTTCAGGGGGAGGCTAGTCATGTACCAGGTCCTTCCTTAACCACTGGGAGATACAGAAGAAATGGGATAAAGAAAGTAAAATACACATCCCACCCCCAGAAGTAGAGTAAAAATCCACTGATGAAATTAAAGGACTTTGACTCTTCTTGTTTTGAGGATTCTGCAAGTATCTCCTGAGAGAAACTCACATTAAGAACTCACCTGCCAAGGCAAGTGACAAATTATCTTGGGACACAATGAATATAAACAGTGAGGCCGGAGTCAGGCTTAAGAAAGATTGGAGATCAGCATATTTCTAATGTCAGGAGCAGGCAAGTAACTCTGCAAAAAAAACAGAAGCAACAAGAAAACTCAATGGCTTCAATTAGCAGGGGCCACCCATGATGACACATCTGGAGAGAAGGAGTCGGTTGGTATAAATAAAAAGTTCAGTCAAGATGATGCCAAATGGTCAATGAGTTTGTATCTGAAAAGGATTTAAAGTTAGAGGATTAAGCAAACCTAAGAACCTCCCTCCACAGCAATTTCTGCTGTGGTCAAAGGCAATGCTCTGTGGTGGGGATTACGTTCACCCCTAAATTTCCCTCTGAGCAGCATCCTCAGTGGGAGACGCAGGGTACAGATTCATCATTATCGTGACCATTTTCTTGGTGCAAATGGGGCACAGAGAAAGCGACTGGGGATGAGGATTCCATGCTCAGGTTTCTCCCCAACGCCCTCAGAGTGGTGTCCCTCTAAGTTCAGCCATCAATAAGATGAGTAGACGTCACAATCGGCAAATGCACAGAGTGAAATAGCTGCTGCCATCTGTCTTCTCTGGGGTGGAGCAACACCTCAAGTACTTTCCTAGGCTGGGCAGTGAAGTCACTCATCTGACATGGTTGAGAGTGCCTCTCCTGCCTGGGTCAAATCCTCACTCAAGGTCTTCTTACTCTGATGTTCTTAAAGGAAGGACTCTACATCCCAGAGGCAGTCATAACCCAGGCAAGAAACAGGAGTCATACTCAAGGGGGATAACCGAAATTTCCCAAAGACATATTTGGACTGATGGACAAAAGGATCACACTAGCTTTGCACACTGCTGGGCATTCAGGGTTGGGCTGCTGACTCAGGTCACAACTCAGAGAGGAGGCAGGTTGAGTCCTCAGCAACAAGAGCCTTTGTACAAGGCTATTGATGGCTATTTTCTCCCTCTGAAATTCCCTTCCTATATACTCATCCCTTGTGGCCCAATATTACCCATCCTTCAGGGTTCAGCTCAAGTGCCACCTCCTGCAGGAAGCCTTCCTAGCTTTATGCAGCCAAGTGATATTACTCTCTCCTCTCAGGTCCTGTGACCTGTGCTACTCTTGCAACCTGTGCAGCATCGTCACTAAACCTAGTAGTATTTAAGAGCTCAGACCTGGACCCAGACTGCCTGGGCTCATCATCCTACCTAGCTACTGCAGTTTCATTATTTGTAAAATAGGATAACAAGAGAATCTACTTCACTGGCCTATTTTGAGGATGAAGTGCAATAACTTTCTCAAAGTGCCCTTCACCTGCTAAGAGCTATATAGGTGCTTACCAATACAATTACTATTACTAGTGGTATAAATCTATACAATTCAGCCATCTCAAACAGGATCCTGGCCTCTAACCACCTTGAGGCTGGGATCTGTGCTTGATTTGTTTTGTCCCCTACAAAGCATGGCACAATGCTTAAGACACAATGACATGCAAAAGTAATGAATATAACATTCATTAGTATCATTCATTAGTATTTTTTAGATGGCTGTACTTTAAGGGTAGAGTTCTTGGGCAGCATGGAAGGGAAGCAGGCAAGACCAGGGTTGAAGAAACGGGTCATTCTCTAGACTGGTCTTCATCAAAGCCACCAGAGGTTCGAGGAACAGAATTAAATGGATTGGCCAAATGCAGCCAAATGTCACCAACAAGGGGGCTTCATTCATTAGAAAAGAGAGAGGTGGTGAGAGACTCTCAGAAGGAGAGACAACCAGAACTACCCCATGATCCAGCAAGCTCACTCCTGGGCATATACCTGGAGAAAACTGTAATTCAAAAAGATACATGCACCCCAGTGTTCATTGTAGCACTATTTAAAATAGCCAAAACATGGAAGCAACCTAAATATCTATCAACAGGTGAACGGATAAAGAAGACGTAGTACATATATACCATGGCGTATTATTCAGCCATAAAAAACCAAATAATGCCATTTGCAGCAACATGGATGGACCTAGAGATTCTCAAACTGAGTAGAGTAAGTCAGATAGGGAAAGACAAACCTCATATGACAATGCTTATATGTGGAATCTACAAAAGGAGAGTATAGATGAACTTATTTACAAAAGAGAAGTAGAGTCACAGATGCAGAAAACAAACTTAAGAGTTACCAGGGGATGGCTGGGAGACTAGGACTGACATATACAAGCTACTATATGTAAGGTAGGTAATAAGAACCTGCTGTATAGCACAGGAAACTCTACTCAGTACTCTGGAATGACCTATGTGGGAAAAGAATCCTAAAAAAACCCAACAACAGTGGATATATGTGTATGTATAACTGATTCATTCTTCTGTACACCTGAAACTAACATTGTAAATCAACTGCTCTACAATAAATTTTTTTTAAAAAAAGGAGAGACTCAATGTAAGATAGTACTAAGCTATACTGGATCTACTTATTTCAAGTGAAAGCAATAGTACGTGTTTGTAGGGCCCAGAATGCCAGTAATATCCAAAGCAATGTGACAGAGTAGACTGAGGTTTTGTGGTCAGAAAATACATATAAAAATCCTGCCTTCACATGTGGTTAGTTATGTGACCTTGGGACATGATCTAAGCGTTTCTGTAAAATGGGAATAAGCATACCTAACATTTAGGACTGGTAGAAGGCTTAGCAATAAATAGCCAGTCTAATGTTGGACCCACAGCAGACGCTCAGCAATTGGCATTTATTCCTGCTCTTGTTATTGTTATACTTGGCAGGTTAGAGAGTAGCCTGTGAGCATAAGACTCAATTCCAAGTCCTAGGGATGGTGGGCCTGGCACAACCTGGGATGCTGCTGGACTGGCCAAGGTTGGACCAGTAACTGACGCTGGCAAGGATGGAGAAGACAGAGTCAGGGGCTTCACTCAGCCCTTCCATCTTAACATTTTTGCATACAAACTGACCACACAAATATTCTATGCCCCAAGAATAGCTCTACCTTCATTATTGGAAACACCCATCCAGAAAACATAATCCTGTGGTGCTTCTTCCGAAGGTACGTTAAGTTGGGGACTGGGGCAAGAACAGGACAGAAGAAGCTAAGCCAGTTAAAGAGATATGTGGGAGAATGAGAGACCATTGAGTTGAAGTGGTGTAATTCCACAATGGCTTGCTGAAAAATGAGAAAATCATTCAATATACTTTGCCAAACAGCTGCTTTGATTGATTTTTTTAAAGCAGGAGCCAACCAAGTTGCCCAGCTGTCAGAATTGTGTAGCCAAAGTCACAGGCTATGTTTGTCTAAGAAATAAAGGATGTTTTGCACAGGCTTGTTTAAAAGACCAGAGAATGGCATTAGGAATTCTAAAGAGAAAGATGGAGTAAACACAAGTAAGCAGATGTTCCAAAGCTATTTCTACCTATGTATTACTGGAGGAACCCCGAGTTCTTTTAAGATTTATGTAAGGACACAGTCACAAACAAGGAGGGACATCAAAGAGGATACAACAATTTCAAGTATTTTTCCAGAAATACAACTGCACCAAGTTGGGCCTATTTAGAGGTTCTCAGAGCCAGTGTTTTAAATATATTATTCTCTTACTATAGGTGTTTGTCATTGAAGGGCTTCTGGGCCTTTTCCCCTCCACCATTTCTTCTAAAAGGAAAGGGAGCCAAGACAGAAATTAGCTGAAGACAAACGGACAGTTCATTTTGTGAACTGTTTGTGAACTGGAGGCAAAACATGCCTCTGGTTTGCTTGTTTTTTCTTTTCCTTTCTTTTCTTCTTCTAAGTTATTTGTAAGCTTCACCTGTATATTAAAATACATTCCTCATTCTGAATTGGTTGCTAAGAACTGAAACTGAAAAGGGAGGCCTTAGAGGGAAGACAAGCCTTTAGGGGCAGGATGGTCTACAGAAAGCAACTGACCAAATTAGAGCTTTCTCCTTATTCATCTGCCAGGCCCCGAGGCCTTCCCAATGCCCTAGCTTCCCAGGATTGCATATCCTAGGGACAATTTAAAAATATATAAATTTTACTATTATCAAAGCAATTCATGTTCACATTTAAAAAATCAAATACAACTAAGAGGTCTATAATGAAAACCTGCACTCCCCTGGCCCACCCCAAGGTCTGGCCCCAGGCAACAACTTAAAACACTTGAATCGTTTCTTCTGGCATCTATCTCCACATCTCTCATAATAGACTCCCAGTGCTCTTTTTCTTGATTTCTCTTTTGAAGTTATCTTTTATTAATTTCCTGGCATTTTAGTTGATGATTTGGCTCTCTTATTATCACTCCACCTCTTTCTTCCCAATATAACTATTGTTCCAGTTGTCTACTTGGGGATAACAAATCACCCCAAAATTGGCATCATAAGGAAATAATGATTTCTTTGTTTTTGTGGTCTCTGTGTAAACTGGGTGATTCTTCTGGCTTCGCTTATGTAACTGCATTCAGCTGGTGGACTGAGAGCAGCAGGGCTTTCACTCAAGAGTACCTGTTTCTCCTCCGCATGCTTCACTTGGACTTCCTCAGAACATGGCGGTCTCAAGGCAGCATTCTAAGAGGAAGCATTCCGAAAGCCTGAACATGGAAGCTGAGGGATCTCTTAAAATCTAGCCTCACAAGGCTTCAGCATTCTCTTCTACTACAGTGTGTGGGTCCATGTAAGGGACCTGCATACTCAGTCACTCAGCCATGCCTGACTCTACGCAACGCCACGGACTGTAGCCTGCCAGGGTCCTCTTGTCCATGAGAGTGTTCCAGGGAAGAATACTGGAGTGGGTTGCTATTTCCTCCTCCAGGAGATCTTCCTGGCCCAGGGATCAAACCCGTGTCTCTTGCATTGGCAGGCAGATTCTTTACCACTGTGCCAACTGGGAAGTCCCATGTAAGGGACAAGGGCAAGCCTGGGGTAGGAGAAATCAACTCCACACCTTGATATGAAGAGTGACAAAATCTCATTGCAGAAGGCAGGCAGGATGGGAGATATTTGGAAATAAATTACCACAGCTATAGCTGTTTAATCAATAGCAGTATTTAAGTTATTGGTCAAATATTGTATAAGACAGGGACAAATTCTACAGGTAGAGTTCCATTTTGCACAACCTTTCTTCCTAGAGTTAGTGAGTACTTTGTTTTTGTATTTGCTTTTGACTTGAGTGGTCTTCAGTGTACCCATCTTTAGTTGTTTTTTTTTTTTCCATTAGATCAATTAAATGTTCACTTCTCAAATGTAACAGACTGCCAGGAGAGCCTCTTTCCCAGAAGTTTCTATCTTCCATCTGCTTCTTGCCATCTGAACTGGCTTCTCTCTGCATCTGCTGCATAGCTGTCATCTCATGACTTCACTCAATGCTTTCATCGTGTGTTGGGTTTCTCTTCCCTGAATTCTTAAAAAAAAAAAAAAAATCCTGTATTTTGCACATCTCCAATAGCTTGTTAATACAGGTGGAGGAGGAATAAACATTTTAAGTCCTCCTTTTCTAAGCATCTTAAATCTCCAAAATAAAAAAAAAAAATCTCTGGGGACATCAGGAATACAAAATTGAAATTATGACTTTACAACAGCAAGTTTTCACAATGCCAAAGAAGAGTGGGGGTAATTTTGTGAGGTCAATGTAACTGCACAGGGAGTGCTATTAAGTGCAGAGTTTAAAAGGATACATGTAAAGTGGGGAGACAATGAAGGTAACCAACTGGTCAGAAAAGAATCATCAGATTTACACGATTCTTACAATAAGTGTGAAGGATAACCCAGAAGGTTTACTTAGTTTTATAAGATTCAAGACGGAAGTATTGGAACTAATGAGCAAAATTTTTATGTGAAAATATATAATGATATGATTATAAGAAAATATGTAATGGTATATAATTTTTAACGAAAACTAAACTTCACTACCTATTTTTTGCAGTTATCTTTTAAAACTTTTTATTTTTGTATTGAGGTATAGCTTATTAGCAATTCTGTGATAGTTTCAGGTGAACAGTGAAGAGACTCAGCCATAAATATACAGGTTTCCATTCTCCCCCATACTCCCCTTCCCATCCAGGCTGCCACATTACATTGAGCAGAGTTCCATGTGCTATACACTGAAATTCATGGGTCCTTGTTGGTTATTCATTTTTAAATATAGCAGTGCCCATCCTAAACTCCCTAACTATTCTTTCCCCCCATCCTTCCCCTAGGCAGCCATAAGTTCATTCTCTAAGTCTCTGAGTCTTGTGCTGTTTTGTAAGTTCATTTGTGTCATTTCTTTTTCGATTCCACATATAAGGGATGTCATATGATAGTTCTCCTCTGACTTACTTTACTCAGTAGGACAATCTCTAGGTCCACCATGTTGCTACAAATGGCATAATTTCATGCTTTTTAATGGATGAGTAACATTCCATTGTATATACGTACCGCATCTTATTTATCCATTCCTCTGTTGGAATTCCTCTGTTGGAACATTTAGGTTGCTTCATGTCCTGGCTATTGTAAATAGTGCTGCAATGAACAGTGGGGTGCATGTATCTTTTTGAATTATGGTTTTCTCTGGATATATACCCAGGAGTGGGATTGCTGGATCATATGGCAGCTCTATATTTTAGTTTCTTAAAGAATCTCCATACTGTTCTCCATAGTGGCTGTACCAATTTACATTCCCAGGAACAATACAGGAGGGCTCCCTTTTCTCCACACCCTCTCCAGCATTTGTTGTTTGTACATTTTTTTGATGATGGGCATTCTGACTGGAATGAGGTGATACATCATTGCAGTTTTGATTTGCATTCCTCTACTAATTAGTGATGTTGAGCATCCTTTCATGTGTTTTTTAACCAACTGCATCTCTTCTTTGGAGAAATGTCTATTAGCCATAAAAGGATGAAATAATGCCATTTTCAGCAACATGGATGGACTTGAGATTGTCATACTGAGTGAAGTTAAGTCAAAGACAAATCATAGATAGTGCTTATATGTGGGAATACAAAGAAAGGCTACAAATGAATCTACCTACAAAATAGAAACAGAGTTACAGATCTAGAAAATAAACTTATGGTTATGGGGCGGGGGTGGGGAGGGCAAGGTTCTGGGGGAGGGATAAATTGCAAAATTGGAACTGACATAAACACACTACTATATATAAAACTGATAATTAATAACAGTCTACTGTATAGCACAGGGAACTCTACTCTGTACTCTGTAATGGCCTACATGGGAGAAGAACCTAAAAAAAGAGTCTATATATGTACAACAGATTTACTTGGCTGTACCCCTGAAACTAATACAGTATTATAAACCAACTATATCCCAATCAAAATTTTTTAAAAAGAGAATATTTTCACCTCTGAAAGGGGCATCAGATACATGGATTTGTGGATACCATCACTATCCACTGATAACTTGCTCTCTCCTTGGAGGGTTAGGATTCCCTACTTCTTGAGGTTTCGCTTGGCCGTTTAATTTGCTTTGATCATGATATGTTGCTAGAAGTAGTATGTATCATTTTGAGTTTAAAACAATTAATTGTCTTTGCATGACTTTCCAGGATGATCTTCCAGTCACTGCAATCAAGTAAACCCATTCTGACACATAAAAGCAACATTAAAATAAAACTGATGTTATTTGTCACTGCAGCATAACTCAGCCTAATCCAAATAAAACAAGGAAACTGAAACCAAACAACAAAAGTGAGCATAAGAAAACATTAGGGAGTTTTTTAATGTGTTTCCTGGCCTTGAAAAGCTATAAAAGACTACATGTATACTAATTAAAAACACAATCTTGGAGTTTGAGATCTGGGTTTGAAACCTGATTATTACTTACCATATGAGTAACTTTGGGCATAATTTAGTTCTTTTTGTTCTTGGATTCCTGGTTTGTAGATTTTAGAAATTCAGACCTACTTCAGAGATTTGTGGAAAATTAAATTAGATAATGTAGGTCAGGTGTCTACGCAGTGTTTATAATGCAACCTTTTGAATAAATGGTTATTGCTGTTGCTGTTATTAAGAGAACTTTCCAAATATAGCCTCAAAATTCTGCTAGAAATCTTGCAAGAATGAAGACAGAAAATACTCTGTTGATTCACCTTCAAAAGGAATATGCTGCAAAAATATATATTGCACTTAATGTCTATCCCAGATAGCTTTATAGGTCAAATGAGAAAACTGAGTATTTGTGAACTCTAAGAGGAAAAAAAAGATGAGAAAAATCATATGTCCATGAAACATGAGATACATCTTAAGTTTTTCTTTTTGCAAAATAAGATTAGCAGAATGGCAGATTTGGGGGGAAACTATATATAGTATACCTGACTACACCAAAACATTTCACAATGTCTCCCTTTAACACCTATAGATAAAAAAAAAAATTGAGAAATGAAGATATCTTAAAAACAAAGTCCAAGGGATTTACAACTGAAAGGGCAATACTACTATATGTCAGTGGAGACATGGCACAACATTCTGTCTTTGCCCCATATTATTCATTCATTCATTCAAAAAGTCATTTATTTAACACCTACTACCTAACAGGTATTGATTGTGCCAGGTACCTTGGGTGTAGCAAGGAACAAGCAGACTGTTGTTAATTTTCTTTAAATTGAAGACTTACATAAAGGCATAGAATGTTGAATCAAATCCTCTTTGACACAAAATTGGGCCAGAGAGTAAATGCATTGAAAAGAATAATCCAAATGCAAAACGATGCTAACAGATCATAGCAGTAGATCAATTCTAGCATTTCATTGTGTTCCTCTCGAGAATTTATTTGATCTTGCTAAGCCTCAGCTTTCTTGTGGATAAAATGGAGACAATGATATCAGCTGGTTGACTTGTTTTGAGCTTTTAAGATAATGTATGTAAAGAATACAGCACAACGCCTGGAATATACTAGATGCTTAAAATGTAGTCGCTTTTATTGCCATGGGAATTATCTTTCCACAGAGTCATTTGTTCATACATGCAAGGATTCTCAAAATGCACCAGAAGGCCAAGAGCAGTAAGGTGAATGGTTCAAGGTCAAATAACGAGAAACTGACAGGATGAGAACTTCAAGTCGTTTTCCTCCTACTTCTGATTAAAAATTTAATACTCTGGCAGTGACCAATATTTGATATTCAAATGCCTGTCATAAAGAATGCAGTTACTGAAACAATTTCAAGGTACAATAATTGGAGAGTGCCAGGAGAGCCTTTGGAGCTCAAAGGGAAATTTTGTTAGCCACATGGGAATTTCTGTTTCTGTTATTTTAAACTAGTTGCTTATTGGAAACCAATATTGCATTAAAAAGAAAAGCTGGTGATATTCCTTTCATGGGGAAATCATCCTACCATTTCAAGAAAGTCCTTTTCTATAATTATACACAATTTAGATGAAGGAGAGAAGTTGATACAACATGAGAAGTCTTTCTCTTGGCAATCAAAAGGGTGAATAAGCTGGATGATGTGAAACAAAGTAAAACTGAGCATCTTACAATGGGGCCATCTTACAATCCTTATGGCAGCCCAATATGAAAGTAGTTCATGTCCTCATTTCTGTAGTGAGACAGTTGTGTCAGAGGGGTCATGTGGCTTTTCAACTCACCCAACTGGTAAATATTAATACTTGCTGCTGTTGCTGTTTAGTCGCTCAGTCATGTCTGACTCTTTGCAACCCCATGGGCTATAGTCCACCAGGCTTCTCTGTCCGTGGGATTTCCCAGACAAGAATACTGGAGTGGGTTGCCATTTCCTTCTCCAGGGGATCTTCCCGACCCAGGGAATGGAACCTAAGTCTGTTGCGTCTCCTGCACTGGTGGGCGGATTCTCTACCACTGAGCCACCTAGGAAGCCCAGCAAATACTTGAGAGAGACTCAACTCCAGGTCTTTGGGATTCCATCTCTCATGCTCTTTCTCCTCTTCCATATTGCCTCTGTTATGTTTTTCTGCCTATGATGAGCTACTGAGTCCCTCTTTAGCATTACCTCAAAACTATCTGCTCATGAGCTATGTCATACTTGGATAATTCACACTCCCCAGACAACAGCCCCTTCTGTGAGGCCTCTTCTTTGTTATGTCAATAGAAAACCAGTGCAGAGCTTAAGAAAGAGATTTCTTTTTTTTTAATTTTCTTCACTGTATTGTGTTGGTTTTGCCATACATTGACATGAAACCGCCATGGGTTTACATATGCTCCCCCTCCAGAACCCCCCTCCCTCCTCCCTCCCGATTCCCTCCCCCTGGGTCATCTCGGTGCACCAGCCCCGAGCATCAGCCCTGGGCTGGCGATTGATTTCACATATGATAATTAACATATTTCATTGCCATTCTCCCATATCATCCCACCCTTGCCCTCTTCCACAGAGTCCACGAGTCTGTTCTAAACATCTGCGTTCCTTTTGCTGTCTCGCATGCTGAGTTCTCTTTACCATCTTTCTAAATTCCATATATATTCGTTAGTATACTGTATTGTTGTTTTTCCTTCTGGCTTACTTCACTCTGGATGATAGGCTCCAGTTCCGTCCACCTGAGTAGAACTGCTTCAGATGAATTTTTTTTTTAATGCTGATAATATTCCATTGTGTATATGTACCACAGCTTTCTTATCCATTCCTCAGTTGATGGGCATCTAGGTTGCTTCCATGTCCTGACTATTGTAAACAATGCGGCGATGAACATTGGGGTACACGTGACTCTTTCAATTCTGGTTTCCTCGGTGTGTATGCCCAGCAGTGGGATTGCTGGGTCATATGGCAGTTCTATTTGCAGTTTTTTAAGGAATCTCCACACTGTTTTCCATAGTGGCTGTACTAGTTTGCATTCCCACCAACAGTGTAAGAGGGTTCCCTTTTCTCCACATCCTCTCCAGCATTTATTGCTTGTAGAGTTTTGGATGGCAGCCATTCTGACTGGTGTAAAGTGGTACCTCATTGTGGTTTTGATTTGCATTTCTCTGATAATGAGTGATGTTGAGCATCGTTTCATGTGTTTGTTAGCCATTTTTATGTCTTCTTTGGAGAAATGTCTGTTACGTTCTTTGGCCCACTTTTTGATTGGGTTATTTATTTTTCTAGAATGGAGCTGCAGGAGTTGCTTGTATATTTCTGAGATTAATTGTCCGTTGCTTCATTTTCTATTATTTTCTCCCATTCTGAAGGCTGCCTTTTCACCTTGCTTATAGTTTCCTTTGTTGTGCAGAAGCTTTTAATTTTAATTAGGTCCCATTTGTTTATTTGTGCTTTTATTTCCGATATTCTGGGAGGTGGGTCATAGGGGATCCTGCTTTGGTTTATGTCAGAGAGTGTTTTGCCTATGTTATCCTCTAGGAGTTTTATAGTTTCTGGTCTTATGATTATATCTTTGATCCATTCTGAGTTTATCTTTGTGTATGGTGTTACAAAGTGTTCTAGTTTCATTCTTTTACAAGTGGATGTCCAGTTTTCCCAGCACCACTTGTTAAAGAGATTGTCTTTTCTCCATTGTATATTCTTGCCTCCTTTGTCAAAGATAAGGTGTCCATAGATGCATGGATTTATCTCTGGGCTTTCTATTTTGTTCCATTGATCTATATTTCTGTCTTTGTGCCAGTACCATACTGTCTTAATGACTGTGGATTTGTAGTATAGCCTAAAGTCAGGTACATTGATTCCTCCAGTTCCATTCTTCTTTCTTAAGATTGCTTTGGCTATACGAGGTTTTTAGTATTTCCATACAAATTGTGAAATTATTTGTTCTAATTCTCTGAAAAAGACCTCTGGTAGCTTGATAGGAATTGCATTGAATCTATAGATTGCTTTGGGTAGTATACTCATTTTCACTATATTGATTCTTTTGGAAGTCTTGGCCACAGCAATCAGAGCAGATTGGAAAAGAAGAAGCAAAACTCTCTCTGTTTGCAGATGACATGATCCTCTACATAGAAAACCCTAAAGACTCTACCAGAAAATTACTAGAGCTAATCAGTGAATATAGTAAAGTTTCAGGATACAAAATCAACACACAGAAATCCCTGGCATTCCTATACACTAACAATGAGAAAACAGAAAGAGAAATTAAGGAAACAATTCCATTCACCATCGAAACAAAAAGAATAAAATACTTAGGAGTATTTCTACCTAAAGAAACAAAAGACTTATATATAGAAAACTATAAAACACTGATGAAAGAAATCAAAGAGGACACAAATAGATGGAGAAATGTGCCGTGTTCGTGGATTGGAAGAATCAATATAAAGAAAGAGATTTTTAAGCTATTAAAATCTTACTATCTTAACAATACTACTTCGTGTTTACATGCATTCATATTTTTAAGTAATTGTAATCATACTCTCTAAATAATTTTGTATCATTTGTTCACTCATTAAATGCATATTTACTGAGTATTTGTTATGCACCAGGCATCATTCCAGCAGTGAGAACTATATACAGCAGAGAACAACAAAGTCCCTGATGTCTTTGAGATTATGTGTGCTAGAGGAGACAGATAGCAAACAATGTAAGTAAGATATATATTGGAGTTTAGATGGTAAATGCTAAAGAAGAAATTTAAAAAGAAAAACAGGCCAAAGGGGTGGAAGTTTAGGTGGAGGTAAAAGGAGCAGTTGAAATTTTAGACAGATACCAAGAAACACTTTGCTAGCCAATTTCTGCATGCTATGAGTGTCTATGATCTTACATAAAACTGACCTACACAACTTAAGGCTCTGGTAAATCTTATCCTCTTTGAAGGTACAATGGTTCTATATTTGACCCCAAAATTAGTTATTTCTGATCAATTCCCTCGACTACTCCTTTTATAGTTCCCTATTCTATTCTTTTTTCTATCACCTTTTCAATTATTGCATCTTAACTTTTAAGGTGAAAAATTAAACCTAGGTGTTGTCTTATCTACAATAAATATCACTGATCAAAGAATTATAGACACTGAAAATGCGTATTTATAATACTGAAAACATTACTCCAATAAATAGTCCTCTGAGAAATTTAAAAAAGTGAAATTTCAAACAGTGAAAACACAAAGGGGAAATGACATTTCCAAGTTGGTTCTTAAAAATCTACTAATAAGTGGATCAATAACCATGGATAAAATTGAACAGGTGTCAAAGGGACATCATTAGAGAAGAAATCTGGCTACAAAATTTCAAAGGCAAGAAAATTACTCTGCTTTTAAAAATATTTCTTAAATAAATATATGTTTTTTTTTTTAATTTATTTATTTTTTTAATTATTGTTTTAGCCATACATTGTTATGATATCACCATGGGTTTACATATGCTTCCCCTCCGGGTCCCCCCTCCCTCCTCCCTCCCCCCCGGGAAATCTCGCTGCACCAGTCCCGAGCATCAATCCTGGGCTGGCGATTGATTAGACACATGACAATTAACATGCTTCAGTGCCCTTCTCCCATCTCATCCCACCCTTACCCTCGTCCACAAAGTCCACAAGTCTATTCTATACATCTGCGTTCCTTTTGTTGTCTCCCATGTTGGGTTCTCATTACTGTCTTTCTAAATTCCATATATATGTGTTAATATACTGTATTGTTGTTTTTGCTTCTGGCTTACTTCACTCTGGATAATGGGCTCCAGTTTCGTCCATCTGAGTAGAATTGCTTCAAATGAATTTTTTTTTAATGCTGAGTAATATTCCATTGTGTATATATACCACAGCTTTCTTATCCATTCGTCAGTTGATGGACGAATATAAAAATATTTCTTAAATAAATATATGTTTTAAAGAAGAGCTCTTGGAAGCTTTTCCATTCACCTGGAGGTTAGCATAATTTTAACATCGAACCTCAAAAAAGATTACAGTAAAAGAAAACTATAGATCAATCTTTTTATTCCTATAGATATAAGAATCCTAAATACAGCATTATTAGATTCTTTCAAGCAGGATAAAAATAGAACACTCTGAAATTACCCAGTGAGGTTTATTCCAGGAATTCAAGGATGGTGTAACATATTTATTATATTAACAAATAAATAAACTTTAATGAAATTCAACATTGTTTGTGATTATAAAGCTTTTATAAACAGAATGCAGAAAAAAAAGCTCCTTAACATGATAAGAGCTTTTAAAAATCAGATTCTAGCAGTAAACATCAGCAGAAAAATAATACTGGAAAAGAAAATGTAATCATTATTTGAAAATTATATAATTATCTACCTAAGGGCAAGAACCATGTCTCCTTGCTTAACACTATGGCCTGAATGTCTAATACTTTCTGGAACATACAGGAGTTGAAATATTTATTGAATGACAAAAAACATGGAAATAGTAACTAAAATGGTTCAACAGAATTTAAAAAGCAAGCAAATATGAAAACCTATGGTATTCATGTATAGAAATGATAGCTGGAATAAAATTACAACTTATGGAAGAAATTCACAGAACTTCTATAAAGAAAACACTGAAAGAAGACTTGAATATTGCCGAGACATTCATCTCTAACAGATAAGAAGACGCAAATAAGTAAAAATGTGAACTCTCTCTTAAACTAGAATTTCATAGAGTATCATAATTGCAAGGAATTTTTTTTGAAAATTGAAAACTGATCAAAATTTCATTTCAAAAATTATAGTTGAGAGCCACAAAAAGAATACATAATAGAGAATGAGAAGTGGGGACATTTGCCATTGGAGATATCAAAATGCACTATAAATGACTATCTTTAAATTGTAGTACAGATCCAGCAATGGGTGTGGCTATTAAAGACATAAAAAAGAAAATCTAGAAATGGACCCAAGAGTTATGAGAATGTAAAATATGATATAGCTGTAATATGAGAATGGTGTGAACAACTAATAGAAAAGAACTTGCAAGTATCTCATGAAATTTCAGTGCCTTAAGAATAGAGAAAGGATTCTGAAAATGTCTAGAAAGAAAGACAAAAACACAAGAGATCAAGAATCAGAACAGCACTGGACTTGTTAATACCATGGATGGCTGCAGATCAAGCTCAATGCGTGAAACAGGGCACTCAAAGCCGGTGCACTGGGACAGCCCAGAGGGATGGGATGGGATGGGGAGGGAGGTGGGAGAGGTGTTCGGGCCAGGGGGACACATGTGCACCCGTGGCTGATTCATGTCCATGTACGGAAAAAACCACCACAATACTGTAAAGCAATTCACCTCCAAGTATAATAAATACATTAATTTTTTAAAATGCCTTTAAAGTTCCAAGGTAAAAATTGTTCCCAGCCTAGAGTTACTCACACAAGCAAATTACAAAATCAAGGGTGAGGGTAGAAAACCATACTTTTAGACATGCAAGTTTTCAAAAATAAAATGATTCCATGTACTCTTTCTCAGTATTATACTGGAGTTAGGTCTTGTAACAAAATTGTGGAAAAGGATGAAATGATGACCAGGGTAAAAAGAGCAGCTGAAACATAGGGGAGCTGCAACGGGAATTTCAAGAATGGAGAGAGGAGGTCTAAGATGATATTTGTACAATAAGCCCACATAACAACTAACTGAGACTGGAACACAAGGATGGACACATATTTTTTTAAAAGGAAATTATAGATCACCTGTAATATTTACCTTAAGAGCTGTATCACTCATGCAGAAATTTTGGTGACAGTGACTTGCAGACATAGAAAATTAAGTGCAAAGCTCCAAAAGAGCTAATTATTAACTCCAGGCAAAACAAAATGCTGAATCAGAAGGAAAACCTAAACCATGTAGTCTACTTACTGAACTGTGAAAAATATTTATGTGATAATGATGTAAATAGTGAATATAATTTAGCCCAAAATTGTGATATATCTACATTGAAAGGATGATCAAAGAGAACTGAATACGTCAGTATAGACAGGAAGACAGGCTGGGGTGAGGGGAAAATGGAACGAAAGCTAAATCTTCCTCTTACCTAGTAGAAAATGAGGAATTAATACCTGTAGCTTAAAAATCAAAAAAGGGACACAGAAGCCTAACATTTAGAAACATGAAGTTAAATTAATTAAATATTAGAAGAACCATTACGAGAGCTGAGTATGGTTACCTTTGGGTAGCAGGACTGGGAGGGTAAGAAAGATGGGACAGACTGATGCTATTCTTTGATAGTAGACCTTCTGTCCTAGTGGAACTTGTATACTCTGCATATGTATTATTTTGTTAAAAAGTAAAATAGTCAATATATACAAAGAAGAAATATAGATGGTCTACAGGCACATGAAAAAATGTTCACCACTGCTAATTACTCCAGAAATACAAATTGAAACTACAGTGAGGTCCACCTCATACTGATCAATGACCATTATCAAAATGTTTACAAATAACAAGTGCTAGAAAGGATGTGGAGAAAAGGGAACCCTCATACACAGTTGATCAGAATGTAAGTTGGTGCAGCCACTGTGGAAACAGTACGGTGGTTCCTCAGAAAACTAAAAATAGAGTTATTGCATGCTCTAGCAATCCTACCTCTGGACATACATCCAGACAAAACTCTAGTTCAAAAAGATACCTGTACCCCAATGTTCACAGCAGCACTACTCATAATCATCAAGGCATGGAAACAACCTAAATGACCATCGACAGATGAATGGATAAGGGAGATGTGATACACATATACAATGCAATACTACTCAGCCATATAAAAGAATGAAATAATGTCATCTGCAAGCAACATGGATGCAGACAGAGATTATCATACTAAGTGAAGTAAGTCAGAAAGAGAAACACAAATACAATATGCTATCACTTGTATGTGGAATCTGAAATACAACACAAATGAACCTATATATGAAACAGAAATAGATGCATGGACTTAGAGAAGAGATTTGTTATTGCCAAGGGTGAGAGGTTAGAAAAGAGATGGAGTGGGAGGTTGGGGTTAGTGGAGGTAAGCCTTAATATACAGAATGGATATACAATAAGGCCCTACTGTATAGCATAGAGAACTATATTAATTACCTTATTATAATTCATAATAGAAAAGAATATTTGACAAAGAATTTGTGTATATATATATATATGTATAACTGAATCACTTTGCTGTATAGCAGAAATTAACACAACACTAAATTAAATATACTTCCAATAAAAATACTGATTAAAAAAAGTCAAAAGATATGAACTGGAAAAATCAAAATAAATTTGAAAGATTAATAAGCATCTAAAAGATGCAAAATTTCAATAAAGAAGTATTCAAACTTAAAGAAGAAATTTTTCACATATTAAACTGGCAACAATTTACAAAATTTATAATATCAAGAGTTTTAAAGAAGCAGAAAAGTCAAGACTCACAAAATGCTGGTAGAAGTGTATAAATTATCCCACTTTTTCTGAAGAGAAAAAAATATCATTTCACATCAAAATTTAAAACATGACTCTGATCCAGCAGATATGCTTCTATGGAAATCATGAGAAAACTTTTTAAAAATATATATAGAAAGACATTTATTAAAGCAGTGTTTATAATAGTAAAATACCAGCACCAAACTAAATATTTATTTTACAGAGCATTTTCAAAACAAAAATCATGCACAATTAAAATGACATGTAGATTCACATTATTAATCACGGAAAGATGTTGGTAAATACCAACATATATGAACATGTGGGTAAGTAACACCTTAATATTTAAACTTATTATAATTCCGCTTAGTTTCTGGGATGCACCTTCCTCCTCCATTATAATTTTTCCAAGTTTTTTCCTAACTATTCTATTTATTTGAAAGCATAACTTAGAATTAATTTTATCATGGTCCTAAGCTGTAACGAATGATCACATTCATCCCAAAAGAAGCTGTCCATTTATCCAGGAATCCATCCATTCAAGCTAAAATAGACAGATTCTATCAACCTGATTGAATCAAGCGATTCACTTACTGAAAGTGGATAAAGAGTATGGGATGATGTCTGAGTAGAGATAAAGTAGAGATATTTGCTTTCTGTTTTCTAACTTCTGCACTGTCTTAAATTTTCTTTTTACAATGAAAAAATATTTGTTTGGACCCCTCTCAAAAATTCACACTTTACAAAATAAAACAAGACATAAAGAATGTTTTTAAAATGTTTTTTTGCAAGACCAGTGACTCAGAGCATCTTGATTCCATTGACTATTTTGCAAGGAACACAGGGAGAAACTGAAGATAGCAGAAGAGGTCCAGGTAGCTTAGGCATTGGGACTTCCCTAGTGGTCCAGCAGTTAAGGCTCTGCCCTTCTCTTCCCTGGTTGGGGAACTAACATCTTGTATCCCACGTGAGATGCCACTTTTCATGGCCAAAACCCAAAAGAAGCAGATAACTAAAAAATTGAAGGCCCCATGAATGTAAGCAGGGAAGGAGTCGAAGCCCAAACAGAATGGTAGGTCTTGAACAGGAATAGATGAGGGTGAGAGAAAAGGATGAGGGTAAGTGGACATGAATTAAGAGTGTGGGATTGGCTGAGGTGCAGAAGAGAAAGTTAAAGCACAGTGCTGACAGGTCAGCCAAAGAGCAACGCTGAGCATTTTTGTTGTTATACCTAGGGTTTCCCTGGTGGCTCAGACAAGAACGAACCTGCCTGCAATGCAAGAGACTCAGGTTTGATCTCTGGGTCAGGAAGATCTCCTGAAGAAGGGAATGGCTATCTACTGCAGTATTCCCGGAGAATTCCATGGACAGAGGAGCATGGCAGGCTACAGTGCAACTACATTTGTTATAGCTATAGTAGATAAACAAGTTTTTAAAAAATATTTCTCTAACATAAAAGTCATTCATTCCCTGTGAAAAAATAATGGGAAATAAAGGAAATTGTAAGAAAGAAAATTAAAATTATCTGTATGTCCCCTTGATAGTCTCCCATTTTCTCTCAATATTATATACTGAGAATTTCCCTATGTCTTTAATATTTACTTAAAACATAATTTAGTATCTGTAAATTATTCCATCATCAGTTCAGTTCAGTCCCTCAAACGTGTCTGACTCTTTGTGATCCTATGGACTGTAGCACGCCAGGCCTCCCTGTCCATCACCAACTCCTGGAGCTTGCTCAAACTCATTTCCATGGAGTTGGTGATGCCATCCAATTATCTCATCCTCTTTCGTCCCCTTCTCCTCCTGCCTTCAATCTTCCCAGCATTAGGGTCTTTTCTAAGGAGTCAGTTCTCTGTGTCAGGAGGCCAAAGTATTGGAGTTTCAGCCTCAGTGTCAGTCCTTCCAATGAATATTCCAGACCGATTTCCATTAGGATTGACTGGTTGGATCTCCTTGTAGTCCAAGGGACTCTCAAGAGTCTTCTCCAACACCACAGTTCAAAAGCATCAATTCTTTGGTGCTCAGCTTTTTTATAGTCCAACTCTCACATCCATACATGACTACTGGAAAAACCATAGCTTTGACTAGAGGGACCTTTGTTGGCAAAGTCATGGCTCTGCTTTTTAATATGCTGTCTAGGTTGGTCATAACTTTTCTTCCAAGGAGCAAGAGTCTTTTAATTTCATGGCTGCAGTCACCATCTGCAGTGATTTTGGAGCCCCCCAAAAGAAAGTCTGTCACTGTTTTCACCGTTTCTCCATCTATTTGCCATGAAGTGATGGGACCGGATGCCATGATCTAAGTTTTCTGAATGTTGAGTTTTAAGCCAACTTTTCACTCTCCTCCATCATATTTCATATATATTTTTAAATTCTCTTTTCTCATTCCATGATAAATATTTTAGAGACATCCACATGTAAAATTATTTGCACAGATGAGAATTCTTTGGAATACATTTTTACAAGTTGAATTACTGGGTCAAAGAGTATAAAGTATTTGAGGCATATGTATCTATGCTGATCAATTTTCAAGAAGCTTATCTTCATCTATACTCGAATCAGCATCAGATGAGAGTCCATATGATACCTTTGCCAGCATAAAATAATTTTAGAACCTTTGCTAAGTTGACAAGTTAAAATTAATTAACTGTTCATTTGGCCTTTTTTTTTCATTGCCTGTGGAGCTGAATTTGTTTTTGTATCTTTATTGTCATCTCCATTTTATCTACTTTTTCTTTACATACTGAGCACTTTTGCGTTTTATCATGGACACTCTGACATCATAATATAGAGACTTTAGGCTTTTTATATTGTTCCAGAGAGTACTGACTCCCTTAAGTAGGCAATTAAATTGGCCTCAAAATGCAAAACTCTGTCTGTTGGATAGTAACTGAAATCTCAGTTATTAGCTTTAACTAAATATTTTACAACTATTTTAAATTTACAACTATTCTGCTTGTAATCTGTGTATGCATAGTTCAAGGGTCAACCAGATATCTGATGGAATTGTACACAGAATATAAGGCTTCTGTCTCTGGTTCTCTCCTTTCCAAAACTCACCTACCTCTCACTTTGCAGCACCCACAATTGCCCCGATCTCTGCACTGGTCCTCTAGCACAGGCCAATTCCCAATTTTATATCTCTGTTTTAGCCAACCTGAATGATACAGATTAGGGTCTGTCTTCTGGATATAAACCACACAAACATACACATACACACATATGTGTGTATACACACGGGAGAAAAACATACACATACACACGTACATACATACTGGAGAAAAACCACCAAGTGCTATGCCTTTTTTCTAAATACGGACTTGCCTTAAAAATGTGTCTGTGTTTGACCACTCTTAAGCCTTTAGCTAATTTTTATATTTTATTTTGACTTTTTAAGAGAAATTTATTTTTTTTTCCTTGACATTATCGTGTTGGTTTTGCCATATATTGACATGAATCTGCCATGGGTATACATGTGTTCCCCTTCCAGAACCCTGCTCCCACTTCCCTCCTGATTCCATCCCTCTGGGTCATCCTGGTGCACCAGCCCTGAGCACCCTGTATAGTTGTCTGCAGAAGAATTAGTTTTACATGAGATTTGGCCACTACTGGGAAGAAAACCCCTGGGATTATAGACAATTTTCACGTCCACAAAGGTTTTTCCTTTTTTTTCCCCAGAAGATGTAATTCCCAAGCACAACTCAAGGAAAATAAGTTTCCCAGATTTTCAATCCTTCTCTTGTAACATATTTTGGGGATGTTTCCTACAAAGGTTTTTCCCAGTAACTAGAGGTGCCTAGTTAGCTTCAAGCATACACAGAAAAGTACACCTGAACTCATACTGAACAACATGACAATGGCACTGGGGGACTACAGTGCCCAGAAACCAATTAGGGCAGAGGTAAGCAAGGGATTTTCTTCAAATGGCTAATGGTGGCCATAAACAGAGACTCTGATGTTGGTCCCACACTTTCTTCTTGAATTTGAACAAGGATCCATGACTAGCAGGACTAATCTAATCTGGGCCCTGGGAGGCTTTTGTATTTACATTACCTCGTGCTTAGCAACAATTGCTCATCTATGACTCCCTGGCACAAGAAAATATGATCCTTTACAGCTTCAAGGTATTTGTTAAAATCCCTATGTTCCTTTTCATCTTTAAAGGACATGAGAACTTACTATTTTAACCCAGCATTTTACTTATCAGAAACCCACAGTCCAAAATAGGAAAGACCCACCCAGGACAACACAGGAAGAGCTAGAGCTGCAATTAGAGTGCAGTTGAGTTGATGCTCATTCTTGCAGCTCTCAGCTACACAGTGTTTCCGAGACACTGCTATGTGGTGAGTCCCTAATCTTTCTTAAGGTTAGACTTTAATATTCTGAGTGGAAGAAAATAGTCTCCTCAGTGATATGATCATGATCTCTTGAAATTCAGCAGTAAGACAGTGTGATGACTGCATTTAATGGCTGGCTGTTCTCCAAAATCAGGTTGGCAAGTAAGGGCAAGTAGTCTGTCTTGTAATTCTGCTCTCCTTCCTTCCAGTTACCATTGCTGTGGCCCCATGTTCTCTCTCCATGTGTGTGTTCCATAGAATTCACTTGCAAAAGGACTACTCAAGATATCAAATAGCAAAATGGAACTGGCCAGGCCAGAGTTAGGTCAAGCCCGAATGATAAACTTCTTTCTCTGTGCCCTGCTTGGATTTTTATATGTAATCATTTCAATGATCACTTGCTATCAAACAATATATAACATGTTCTTACTCATCAGCCTTCCTCACTTACACTACAGGACATGGAACCAAGACACCTGCTTTGAAGAAAAAGCTTCTCCATGTTCAGAAATCCCTCCTTAAGACTTAGCTACTAACTCAGACAAACCTGGTGGACTATCAAAGACCTCAGTATGGAAAAGTCAGAATAAATGTAGTTCACATTTTAAGAGTTGGGGGGGTGGGGGCGGAACCCTGCCTGTCTTCAGTAGTCTGTAAGATCTCTCTTGTCTCCAAGCAGGAGAGATTCCTCAGGTGTTACCCACTTTATCATAGCATTCCTCATCTCTCCTTTTATCTTATGCCCTTCTCCTCTTTCCAGGATCATAAATCAACAGAGACGGGTCTTCATTCCTCTTTCAAAGAGACAAGGGGAAGTCTAGACTTCTCCTACTCCATGACAAAGTGAACAACCTGATAAATTTAACTACCTGCTTCTCAGGTAAAAAATGGAACTATTTCAAAACCCAAGTGGGCAATCTGTAGCCAGAAGCCTCTGTAGCTCTAGTCCAAAGTCTTTTCTGAATTCCTGTCTACTGCAATACCAGGAAGGGAGCACATGTGGGAAAATGGCAGACTGGTGCAAGAGACGTCACATTCCGGAGAGGGGTCACAGTCAAATCCAAGAGTGTGTGACAGCTGAAATTGTCCATGATTTACAAATTGCTGATGGCAGTGACCTTGCCATAAGGAGCAAAGGCCAAAGGGAAGGCTTGCTGCCCATTGCTGGCATTAGGTTTCTGTCTAGAGGAGGAGAAGATAGCAGAAAACTGAAGAACATTTGGAACTAATTAGTAGGAATGAGGAAACTTGAAGCTAAGAGGTGGGGGTGGGATCAGGGTTGCATTATTCCTTAAAACAAGAAGTGGTTGATCAGCTTCACTAAGGGCTCTGCTTCTTATCTTTCTTATCCTCCACGTAACTTAAACATAGCTGATTAAAAGCACAGCCTCATCTTTCAGCTCCCTGCAATATTAAGGATCTTATCTGCAGAATAATACAACTTTAAAAAAAGGAAAGGAATCAGTGGATATTACAGTTTTCCACAAGGATGGTTTGGACCTGGGAATGTGGGAGATATCAGGGAAAGAAAAGAATTTTAGAGTCAGAAGGACATGAGCTTAAATATTTGCTCTACTGCTCACAAGTTATGTGACTCTGAGAGAGTGAAGTACCTCCACTGAGCTTCTGCTTTCCCATCGATAAGAGTCAGTCAATACCACTTCCTTCACATGACTGATGTGAGGATGAGATCAAGTATGAATTCCCCCACCTCATCAGCACAGAACCGAGCTCATTAAATAGTCTTTTCTGTATGCCTCATAAAAATTATAAACACAATACAAACCATTTTTATCAATCTGACATTTCAGAAATCAAGTTATACAACAGAGCCACAGTATGTGAAACAGTATGGTGCTGTTTTAAGAACAGGCATATAGATCAATGGTATAGACTGGGAATTCTCCCCAGTTGTCTTATTCATGGGCAGAAATAAATTCAAGTTGAGTTGAAGACCCAGATTTGGGAAAGCAAGACCAATTTTGTGCCAGGATAATCAAGGACAGTAACAAGACCCTGGAGTTTGGAAGATTTCCTTAAAATAAGTTATGCAGCAAAAATAGAAAGAAAAAATAATAGAAATTTGAACACCAACTAAAGACAAAGACAGGAGAGAATCTGAGAGAAAATAGTCACAGCTGTAAAATACTGAGATACGGAATAGACTAAGGATAAGATTCTGAAGCTTTCAAATAATTCTTACATACTGTGAAAAAGTCAAAAAGTCAATGAAGTCAGGAGGCCATGGCTTAATCTGTAATTTAAGTTATAAATGGCATATTTATTGTTTATATAAAATTTAGAATAAATATGTACAGACACTGAAGAAATATATGGGACAAATATTTCAACAATGTTGACAGTGATCTATTTTGAGAGGAATGAGGAAGGAGTATGGGTGATTTTTTTTTTCTTTATACATACCTATAATTAAAAATAAAGTTTTCCAAAGAGGACAATAATCATCATTATTCAGTGATATTCATAAAACTTCAGGTTATGACATGAGATACCAAGCTAAACTTATTCAGAATAAACATTCTTGCCCTGTGTCACAAACATGATCTTATTTAACTCTTGTATTAAGCTATGAAATAGATATTATTATTATCTACTGATAGATATGGAAATTGAGTTTCCAAGAAGGTAGGCAATTTGCCCACATTCACACAACTGCAGGGTCACAGAGCTGACAGCCCAATATGTGTCTTTGGATACTAAAGTTTATACTTTTCCCACTATACTAGAGCTATCTCAATGCTAAATTTATGTGCTACCTAAAGAAAAAAAAAACAAAACTATAAAGCTTTTTTTTTTTTTTAACAAATTACAAAGCTGTTTCACTGCTAAATAAACTTGAAGAAAGTGATGAATTAAACAAGCTTTTTAAATATGCAGACATTTTATGGACATATATGCATTTAAATAGAGAAGTTAAAGCAACCTATTTTAGGGAATAATATTACTGGTCCCAAGTAACGCAGGTGTGTAGAAAATCCATTTGCACAAAAAAGAAAAATCCTTTGTTCAAACATAATATCCTAATGCAGTGTGATACAGCAGCACAGAGTTCCACAGAATCAATTGTTAGCTAGAACTGTATTAGCAGGATCCCAAGTCAAACAAGCCTAAAATGATGAGAATTTATTGCCTTACATAACTACTTTCAGGCATATTTGCATCCAGGGGTTCAAAAAATGTTCTGAGACATCTCTCTCTCTCTCCCCACCCTCTCTTCCCCTCTTCTCTTTGTCTTTATTTTTCAGCGTACTCTAGCCAAGTGGTGATATATATCTTTCAAGTTCTCCAAGTTCCCACGGATATACACTGTCTTGCAACCTCAAGAGGAAAAGATATCCTCTCTCCCTCAGTGTGAGTCCCTGAGGAATAAATATTCCATATCATAATAATCTCTATAGCTAGTAGGATTGGTCCATCCTGGGTCTTTTTTTTACCATCTTTTTAGGAAAAAATGGATTCAACCCCACTCAAACCAAAGGGATTGAATTGGTTTATTATAAAATGGGTCAACAGAGGTTAACTGAAGGGATTCTGGGCAGACAAAGAATATATGACCACAATTCAGTTGCAGCTTTGTCAGTGTTAGGTCTGTGACAGCTGGAAAGCCAGTGGGCTGACCTATAGAAGAGGGGAGACCTCATAATTTTCTCTTGAAGATAAAACAATAGTTGGAGAGAAAATGGGCCTAACACAGCATCTGGCAGATACAAAGTATCTTATAAAGTTTGTTTGATTCATCAAAGGCCAGATGGTTCTGAACTGCTTGTATCAGTCACCTCATCCCAGAGACTTTATCAGTCATCAAGTCTAACTGAACAAGAGAGCATGCCTATCAAATGTGAAACAGAATTGCAAGCCCATCTCAAGATGTCCTTTGTAAGTCTATGGAAAGCTGGGGGACTGTATGACCCAGCAATCATAACCACCACAATAATGAGAACTATGGTAACTAACAACTACCTCATGCCAACCACATGCCATGTTAAACGTTTAACATGCATTTTCTCAGGCAATCTTTCCCATAACTAACGAAGTCGATATTATCTTCATTTCCGTTTTACAGATGAAGAAACAGATGTGGTGAGGCCAAGTAATTTGCCCAAGGTCAAGTGACTGACAAGTCCTGGACTCCCATTTGGCTGTGTCTGACTCAGGAGCCTGAGCTCTTAACCATGCATTGTTCTGCCTCGTGCTGCCCTGCGCGGCCTCATAATACCCTGAGGAGAAGGCTCAACATGAAACAGCATTTGGCTGCATTCCAATCAGTCAACACATTCATCACCAGATGCACAAAGAAAGCAGGTAGGTTGGATTCCCTGTACTGAACACAGCAATTCAGGCCAGTACAGGCGCTGACCTCTAACTCGATTTGGAGATTTAGCATCTCCATCTTGAAGACTTGACTAACATCTCCGCGGCTGTATTTAATGGAACCTTTTGTTGATGGGGTCAAGAGGGGATCAAAGAGAATTTATATTTTTAGTTTCTTTTACTTTCATTGAAAAAAAAAATAACCATAATGGTTCCAGCCTTCTTTCTTATTGGTAAAATTGTGGAGCTGTGTACTGAATCAGAGAAGTGTTGGGACGCTGGGCACAGATGGCTTTAATTATTTGGGCAGCCATTGACAGATGTGACGGTCTAGGTTTCTGCAGCCTTGGACAGGTGTAAGCTATAGGATTTACCCACAGGGAGCTGTGGAGAGCCAGAATTGGAGAGAGTCCTGTGATGGCCCTTTATTTTGTCTTAATCCACCCCTAGGTACATAGTTATCATATTTCTTTGCCTCAAGGCATGGTCAAGTCAGTCAAAACCATCAAACCAAGTTTGTGTGCAGAAAGAAAATCTCAAAGAGAGAAATACACTGTCAGCAATTGGCCCCAAACCCTTTTCACTGTTTTTACTCAGAAGCCCTTCTTCTCTTTTACTATGTCTTCATAATCAAAAGGATAGATGTATGTCCCTCATTCTGGATCAAAACAAGCATGTGGACTTTTCCAATTATAGTCCATACCAATAATTTCCAAAAAATTGAATGTCAGCTTCTGAAAGCCTTCATCATTTTCATTTGTTCAATAAATTTATTGAGCAAGTTATAGAGAGCAGGAAAAGAAAGCAGACATATTCCTTGCACTTAGGAGCTGGCATTAGGAGGGAGTTTTCAGATCTTTGAGCTAATAAAAGTAAGAGGGCCAGCACTTACCACATCATAGCACAATTCTAGGTTCTGGGCATGCACTGGTGATCAAAATAGACCTTTTCTCCATGGAGCTTCCATTTCAACTTGGGACATGGACCATTAATGCCCCCGCATCTCTCTCTCATATATATGTATCCACATATACATGAATGGGTGGATATATATGCATACGCAGTGTGTGTGTGTGTATTACAGGGGGTGGATATAGTACACTACTCGTTATAACACACTGTATCCAAGGAATTGTGAGTGGCTGTGTAGAGGAGTTCAAAAAAAGCTCTGCAGAGGAAAAGATAATTAAACTGGGCTGAGTATGAGAGAAATCATCAGGCAGAGAAGTGGAAGAAGGTATCCCAGTTCCCATTATGCTTTGCAGAGTTTGACTTAGTACCTAAGCTGAACTGTGTCTCCCCAAATTCCTATTGGAAAGGTCCCAACCTCCCAGGACCTCGGAATGTACTGTATTTGGAAATCAGATCTTTTAAAGAAGCAATTAAGTTAAAATTAGACCATAGAGTGGGGGCCTAGTTCAATGTGACTGGCATCCTTATAGAAGAGAAAGGGATGCCAGGTAAACTGGGCACAGGGAAAAGGCCAGGGGGGACACGGTAACAAGGCAGCTATCTTCAAGCCAAGGAGAGAGGCTTCAGGAGAAAAGCAACCAACCAACCCTGCAGGTACCTTGATCTTGGATTTCCAGCCTCTAGAACTGTGAGAAAATAAATTCCTGTTGTTTAAGCTACCCAGTCTATAGCCTTTTGTTACAGCAGGTCTACAAAACTAGTAGATGTGCCTCCTGTTCAGCTGGGAAGGAGAACAGTGTATATACTTGGTCTTCCAAAAATGATTACTGAATTAAAATGTCTGAGAGTTAATGCAGCTGACCCACACCAAGCACAGATCTAATTTAATCCAGCAATGGTCTGATGTGGATATTATTATTCCTGTTTCATCTATGAGGAAACTGAGGCTTGATGAAGTTAACGGAGGCTTCTAGTGTCACTTGGCTGGTAAGTGAGCATGTATTTGAGCCCAGCTTGAACTGACAGCAAGAGCTCATCACTGGAGCTCCAGGAATGGAAGGAGATGGTAAAGAAGGAGAGGAAAGGCCAACTCATGGAAGGCCTTGACCGCAGCCATGAAGCTGAGTTATCAGGGAACCAGAAACCTAAATTAGTACCCAGAAAACCCCTGATGCAATTACCTGTTATTTACTCAGACTGACATTCAAGATTATCACAATTTCAACACACAACTCATCACCCTGCACCTAACATAGACAAGGCCCTCCCAACCACTCATCTCCTCCTCCCTTGTGAAAACACAAGCATGCACACACACACACACACACACACACACACACACACACACACACACACACTCTCCCCAAACTCCTCAGACAATACAACTTTTTTAAAAGTCCTTTGAAGAATGCCTTAACGGATTTGAATCAATAATCTCCTCAGATCCTAAACTGGTGCTCCCCAGTTTGCTTTTTAATGATATCTCCCAACTCGGCAATCACAACTGTTCTTACTGCTAGCTCCTAGCTGTTGTACTCTATTCTTCCCTGGGCCCAGAGCGCATGTGTGCTTTTTTCTTAAAGAAAGAAACGGACAAGGAATTAAGTCTTGATGTCCCACGTGCTTCATTATCCTGCCTTGTTGGGATGTGTTAAACATACAGTGTGAGTTTTCATAAGGAGTAGAAAAGGATCAAAGGAACCTACTTTACTAAAGGTTTCTCTTTTCTGTTTCTCCCCCACTTTTTTAAAAACTGAGGTTTGGGTGATTCAAATCACACTAGGTAGTTGAGCTGATAAGATAGGGGAGGAGAGATCTCCAGCAGTAGTTTTTATTTCAAGAAAAGAAAACTTTTAAAGTCATGAAATGTTCTTAGGTGTCTTTGATTTTTTTTTTTCAGTTGAATTGAAAACCTGGAATTAGAAGACGTTTTCAAAAAATACGCTTGATGTTAACCCTAGGTAGTTACATAAATAGAGTGAATTGAAGGAAGTTACACAGACTAAAGATTACACTTTTCTATGCTGCTGAGATTTTTACATACCCAAAACTTTAAAACTTAAAATGGGCAACTTAAATTTACATTCTTTACTGGAAATATATATATATATATATTTCTTGATAATAACGTTTTCATATTGCTCTTCTGCAAAACTTTAAAGTGCTTGTTCCCAGCAGACATTAAACAACAGTCCTTGGATGCGGAGGATTTGAATAAATTGCCCTGAGATGAGATATAATATGAAATATAAAGTTCATGGGAAAACAAATTTCCTCATTTAATCCTATCTCTGCAATACACAGGGATCTTGACTTCTTCTTTTTCATTTTTCAAACATTTAAATATATTGACGTATAATATTATAATAGTTTGGGGTGATATTAATATTTTCATAGATTACACACCACAAAGTTATTGCGGTATTATTGACTATATTCCCTGTGCTGTACATGACATCCCTGTGACTTACTTATAACTGATAGTTTTCTCCCCCTAAATTTTGGATGTCCCTAGGCTATTTGGGTTTCTGAAGACAAGACTGGAATCCACAAGCTCTCAAACTGAATTGAAAGCAACACATTTATAAGGATGATTCATTAGAATCTGGTTTATACGCCTAAGACATATAAGGTCTAAAAGACATTTTCCTTGGTAACAGTTAAAAAAAAAAAGGCCTTTCAAAATCCAACTTTACTGAATAAAAATCTGTTTCCTCTTTTCTTTAATTTTGCAGCTACTAGTGCGGCATCATTTTCACCAAAAATGGTTCTAAATATTTGCAGATTCATGTCTTTGATGTGTATCAGCAGATACTATTTTTTTCTTTGTCTGAAATTAGTGAAATGATTAAAATTTAAATTGAAAGCTCAGTGAAAAACATTTGGGTAGAAAAGAGGTCATATAATCACTGCACTTAACAGATTTTTGTTGTATTATCATTATTTTATGCATACTTGAAAAAGCTATAATCAGACTATGCCCACAAAGTTAGTAACTTGTTCCTATTGCTTAAAGTGATTAAAATCTTTCACATTAAAATAAGACAACATTTTACTATCTTTATTAAGTATAACTTAAACTCAATGACTCTGCATTCAAATGGGTATATCTTTCTTTTCTCCTTTGTCTTTCCCTTCTCTTCTTTTTACAGTTATTTGTAAGGCCTCTTTAGACAACCATTTTGCCTTTTACCATTTCTTTTTCTTGGGGTGGTCTTGATCACTGCCTCCTATGCAATGTCACAAACCTCCATCCATAATTCTTCAGGTATTCTCTCTATCAGATTTAATCCCTTGAATCTATTTGTCACTTCCACTTATAATTGTAAGGGATTTGATTAAGGTCATACCTGAGTGCTCTAGTGGTTTTCCCTACTTTCTTCACTTTAAGTCTGAATTTGGCAATAAGGAATTCATGATCTGAGCCACAGTCAGCTCCTGGTCTTGTTTTTGCTGACAGTATAGAGCTTCTCCATCTTTGGCTGCAAAGAATATAATCAATCTGAATTCAGTATTGACCATCTGGTGATGTCTATGTGTAGAGTCTTGTGTTGTTGGAAGAGGGTGTTTGCTATGACCGGTGCGTTCTTTTTCAAAACTCAATTAGCCTTTGCCCTGCTTCATTCTGTACGCCAAG
The DNA here is from genome assembly GCA_007570785.1 of Antilocapra americana. Taxonomy (NCBI): domain Eukaryota; kingdom Metazoa; phylum Chordata; class Mammalia; order Artiodactyla; family Antilocapridae; genus Antilocapra; species Antilocapra americana. Next base: position 5,840,137 of record ML661897.1, read on the forward strand.
GAAGTAGAGGAAAACAATAGAATGGGAAAGACTAGAGATGTCTTCAAGAAAATTAGAGATACCAAGGGAACTTTTCATGCAAAGATGGGCACAATAAAGGGCAGAAATGGTATGGACCTAACAGAAGCAGAAGATATTAAGGAGAGGTGGCAAGAACACACAGAACTATCATGACCCAGATAATCATGATGGTATGATCAATCACCTAGAACCAGACATCCTGGAATGTGAAGTCAAGTGGGCCTTAGTGGGCACTAAGTGGGCATCACTACAAACAAAGATGGAATTCCAGTTGAGCCATTTCAAATTCTAAAGATGATGCTGTGAAACTGCTGCACTCAACATACCAGCAAATTTGAAAAACTCAGCAGTGGCCACAGGACTGGAAAAGGTCAGTTTTCATTCCAATCCCAAAGAAAGGCAATGCCAAAGAACGCTCAAACTACTGCACAATTACACTCATCTCACACACTAGTAAAGCAATGCTCAAAACTCTCCAAGCCAGGCTTCAACAGTACATGAACCCAGAATTTCCATATGTTCAACCTGGATTTAGAAAAGAGATCAAACTGCCAACATCCGTTGGATCATCCAAAAACAAGAGAATTCCAGAAAAACATGTACTTCTGCTTTACTGAAGATGCCAAAGCATTTGATTGTGTGGATCACTACAAACTGTGGAAAATTCTTAAAGAGATGGGAATACCAGACCACCTGACCTGCCTTCTGAGAAATCTGTACTCAGGTGAAGAAGCAACAGTTCGAACTGGACATGGAACAACAGACTGGTTCCAAATCGGGAAAGGAGAACGTCAAGGCTGTATATTGCCACCCTGCTTATATTCAACTTACATGCAGGGTACATCATTAGAAATGCTGGACTGGATGAAGCACAAGATGGAATCAAGACGGCTGGTAGAAATATCAATAATCTCAGATATGCAGATGATACCACCCTTATGGCAGAGAACTTAAGAGGCTCTTGATTAAAGTGAAAGAGAAGAGTAAAAAATTTGGCTTAAAACTCAACATTAAGAAAACTTAGATCATGGCATCTGGTCCCATTACTTCATGGCAAATAGACAGGGAAACAGTAGAAACAGTGGCTGACTTTATTTTGGGGGGCTCCAAGATCACTGGAGATGGTGACTACAGCCATGAAATTAAAAGACGTTTGCTCCTTGGAAGAAAAGTTATGACCAACCTAGACAGCATATTAAAAAGCAGAGACATGACTTTGCCAACAAAGGTCCATCTAGCCAAAGCTATGGTTTTTTCCAGTAGTCATGTATGGATGTGGGAGTTGGACTATAAAGAAAGCTGAGTGCTGAAGAACTGATGCTTCTGAATAGGTGTTGGAGAAGACTCTTGAGAGTCTCTTGGACTGCAAGGAGATCCAAACAGTCCATCCTAAAGGAGAACAGTCCTGAATATTCAATGGAAAGACTGATGCTGAAGCTGAAAGTCCAATACTTTGGCCACCTGATGTGAAGAGTGACTCATTGGAAAAGACCCTGATGCTGGGAAAGATTGAGGGCATGAGGAGAAGGGGACAACAGAGGATGAGATGGTTGGATGGCATCACTGACTCTATGGACATGAGTTTGAGTAAAACTCCAGAGCTAGTGATGGACAGGGAAGCCTGGTGTGCTGCAGTCCATGGGGTCGCAAAGAATCAGACACGACTGAGTGACTGAACTGAACTGATACTCAATGACTCATCAATATGGGTACACTCACAAAACCATCATCCATTACTCAATATTTCACTGACCCTCAAAATTACCCTCTGCTCCTTTATAATCAATCTTTTCTGTTTCTGACCTCAAATAACCACCAATAGGCTTTCCATAAGTATGTATTTTTGCCTTTTCTAGAACTTCACATGAATGGAATTGTACAATATGCACATAACTTTGGTGTCCAACTCTTTCACTCAGCACATGGGTCTTAAGATTTATCCTTATCATTGTTTGTATCAGAAGTTTCACAGTTTTTATTGGAAGGTTGCATTCCATTGTATAACTATTCAACCAATTATTCACCTATTGATAAACATCTGGGTTGTATCCAGTCTGCAGCTATTATTAATAAAGCTGCTCTGAACAGCCTCATACAAGTTATTTTGTGGAGTGGTAAGATAAGTGAATGTTTAACTTCTAAGAAACTTTCAGCTTATCTTTTAAATTAATTTTACTGAGGTTTAGTTGCTTTACAATGCTGTTAGTTTCTGCTGTGCAACAGCTTATATTAGTTATATGTATATATATATCCACTCTTTTTTAGATTTCCTTCCTACTGAGTAGAGTTCCCTGTGCTATGTAGTAGTTACCTATTAGTTTTCTATTTTATACACCGTAGTGTATATGTATCAATCCTGATCCAATTCATCCCACCCCTGCTTCCTGCCTTGGTAACTGTAAGTTTGTCCTCTATATCTGTGACTCGATTTCTGCTTTGCAAATAAGTTCACTTGAAGCATTCTTCTAGATTCCACATATAAGCAATATTATACAATATTTTTCTCATTTCCAATTGTTTTTTTTAAAACAACAGTGCAATTTTGCATTTCCTTCAGCAACATATGACAGTTTAATTGCTTCATACTCTATCCAACATTTGGTATTGTCAGTCCCTTAATATTAGTCTTTCTGAGGCATGTGTAGTGATATTCCATTGTGGTTTTATTTATATTTCTTGATGACCAGTGATTTCAAGCATATTTTTACATGCTTCATAGAGATTTCTGTATCTTTTGCATGTGTGACCAAATATTTTATTTATTTTTTTTTAAATTGGGTGGTTTGTCACCCTTCTATTGATTTATAAGAGCTTTTCATATATCACAAGTTCTTTCTTACATATACGCATCAGTGAATAGTTTCACTCATCTTTGACGTGCCTTTTCATAATCACTTTAGTGAGTTTCAAAGAGCAGAACTTTTCCATTTTGATAAATTCCAATTTATCATTTTTTGTCTTTTTTTTTAAAATTTTCTTTATTGTGTTGGTTTTGCCATACATTGACATGAACATTTTTTGTCTTTTACAGTTAGTGCATTGTATGTCCTATGACATCTTTGCTTCAACACTGTAAAGATTTTTCTCCTACATTTTCTTCTGGAAATCATATAGTTTTCATTTTGAGGTACAGATTTTGAATCCATTTTCAGTTAATTTTGTATATAAGGGTCAAGGTTCAAAACTGCTTTGCCCATTCTGTTTTCTGCAGTTCCATGTAAATTTAAAACCATTTTACTAACCTACTTTTTAAAAAGTCTGCTAGGATTTTGATTAATATTTCATTGAATCTACTGATACACTCGGAGGATTTACATAATAATAACACTGAAACTTCTGATTCTGAGATAGTACATTTCTCCTCTATTTAACTCATTTCATTATTGTTGGAAACATTTTGTAGGTCTCAGTATATCAATCTTGAACATACTGTCAATTTTATCCTTAAGCATTTCATGTATAAAGTCCATTTGAATTGCGGTATGATATTTCACAGAGCTCAACCATTCTACCTATTGTTTACAGAATAGGTTGTCCACAGTGTTTATTCTAATACAGTTAGTGTGGTGATAAACATTTGTGCATACTTTTTTTTTGTATTTAAAATTAGTTTCTCTATATAAATATCCATAAGAGACATTACTAAGTCCAAGGGCAAGAAGTTTTCACGTTTCCACTTTTTTTTCTTGAAAAAGAATCACAGAACTTTTTCCAGATATTCCACTCTTTCCTCCTCTGTAGCCAAGGTGAATACAGTCACCATTATATAATCTCCAAAAAAGCAGATGGAGAGAAAATAATTTTTAAATTCCTTTTAAAGAGAAACAGAACATATCCATTTTTCTTACTATATGATTGAATATAAAAATGACCAAGCCAAGCTGTTGCAGGTTGATGCTTTTATATGTTAAAATGTATGGATTCTTTCTAATAAGTCACTCTTCCTAGCCTTCAGTTTCTTTATTTACAAAGTAAGATTGTTAAAAGTATGAGTGGTTTTCAAACCCTGCTCTGAAAAACCCCAGGGTTTTGGAAGGGGCGGTCTTTGATAAGAGTCTGGAGGGGGGACCCGGAGGGGAAGCATAAGTTAACCCATGGTAAAATCATTACAATGTATGTTATAAACAATAAGAAAAAAAAAAAAAAAAGTCTGAGTTGGCCTCCTTTGGGCCCGCAGCAACTTGTCATGCAAAAAAAGCTTTTTTGTGTCAGTTTTGCATAACATGAGTCTTTCTCAAATTTGTTTTAAAATAGGCATCTGCTAATAAAAAATAATTTAGAAGGTCATTGAAATAGATGGACTGTAAGGTATTTTTCCATGAAATATTTTGTTTGAAGCTATGTTATCTTCTGGGAGCTTGTCTACATAAGAAGTCCTAGGGAAGCCGGGATTCCATGCTACCAAATATATCATGAAACTCCCCTAGGGCCCCTCTTTGGTTCACAGGACACAGTGATTCTGGGAAGATCCCCAGAGAGACTGGAATCAGAATTCAGATTCTAATTTAGATTTCTGGGCACCTACTACAACACGCCTGGTGCTCTTACTGCGTTCTAACATACACTATCTTATTGAATTCTCACATGAGATCCATGATATCATCACTGTTTTGCAAATGAGGAAATTAGAGCCTAGCTTACTAAGCAAGGGAGTTATGACTCAGACCCTGGTCATCTGGCTTTGAATCACCCTATTATATTCTTTGCAGCCAAAGACATAGGTTTGGTGGACTCCAGGAGTTGGTGATGGACAGGGAGGCCTAGCATGCTGCGATTCATGGGGTCTCAAGGAGTCAGTATTCTGTCAGCAAAAACAAGACCGGGAGCTGACTGTGGCTCAGATCATGAACTCCTTATTGCCAAATTCAGACTTAAATTGAAGAAAGTAGGGAAAACCACTAGGCCATTCAGGTATGACGTAAATCAAATCCCTTATGATTTTACAGAGGAAGTGAGAAATAGATTTAAGGGATTAGATCTGATACACAGAGTGCCTGATGAACTATGGACGGAGGCTCATGACATTGTACAGGAGACAGGGATTAAGACCATCCCCATGGACAAGAAATGCAAAAAAAGCAAAATGGCTGTCTGAGGAGGCCTTACAAATAGCTGTGAAAAGAAGGGAAGCAAAAATCAAAGGAGAAAGGAAAGATATTCCCATTTGAATTCAGAGTTCCAAAGAATAACAAGGAGAGATAAGAAATCCTTCCTTAGTGATCAATGCAAAGAAATAGAGGAAAACAACAAAATGGGAAAGACTAGAGATGTCTTCAAGAAAATCAGAGATACCAAGGGAACATTTCATGCAAAGATGGGCTCGATAAAGGACAGAAATGGTATAGGCCTAACAGAAGCAGAAGATATAAAGTAGAGGTGGCAAGAATACACAGAAGAGCTGTACAGAAAAGATCTTCATGATTCAGATAATCACGATGGTGTGATCACTCGCCTATAGCCAGACATCCTGGGTGTGATCACTCATCTATAGCCAGACATCCTGGAATGTGAAGTCAAGTGGGCCTTAGGAAGCATCACTACGAACAAAGCTAGAGGAGGTGGTGGAATTCCAATTGAGCTATTTCAAATCCTGAAAGATGATGCTGTGAAAGTGCTGCACTCAATATGCCAGCAAATTTGGAAAACTCAGCAATGGCCAGTTTTTAGGACTGGAAAAGGTCAGTCAATGCCAAAGAATGCTCAAACTATTGCACAATTGAACTCATCTCACACGCTAGTAAAGTAATGCTCAAAATTATCCATGCCAGGCTTCAGCAGTACACGAACCATGAACCATGGTTCATGAACTTCCAGGTGTTCAAGCTGGTTTTAGAAAAGGCAGAGGAACCAGAGATCAAATTGCCAACATCTGCTGGATTATCGGAAAAGCAAGAAAGTTCCAGAAAAAACATCTATTTCTGTTTTACTGACTATGCCGAAGCCTTTGACTGTATGGATCACAATAAACTGTGTGGAAAATTCTGAAAGAGATGAGAATACCAGACTGTCTGACCTCTCTCTTGAGAAACCTGTATGCAGGTCAGGAAGCAACAGTTAGAACTGGACATGGAACAACACACTGGATCTGAATAGGAAAAGGAGGACATCAAGGCTGTATATTGTCACCATGCTTATTTAACTTATATGCAGAGTACATCATGAAAAACGCTGGGCTGGAGGAAGTGCAAGCCAGAATCAAGATTGCTGGGAGAAATATCAATAACCTCAGATATTCAGACGACACCACTCTTATGGAAGAAAGTGAAGAGGAACTAAAAAGCCTCTTGATGAAAGTGAAAGAGGAGAGTGAAAAAGTTGGCTTAAAGTTCAACATTCATAAAACTAAGATCATGGCATCTGGTCCCATCACTTCATGGGAAATAGATGGGGAAACAGTGTCAAACTTTATTTTGGGGGGCTCCAAAATCACTGCAGATGGTGATTGCAGCCATGAAATTAAAAGACATTTGCTCCTTGGAAGGAAGGTTATGGCCAACCTGGATAGTACATTGAAAAGCAGAGACATTACTTTGCCAACAAAGGTTCATCTAGTCAAGGATATGTATGGATGTGAGAGTTGGATGGTGAAGAAAGCTGAGCACCGAAGAACTGATGCTTTTGAACTGTGGTGTTGGAAAAGATTCTTGAGAGTCCCTTGGACTGCAAGGAGATCCAACCAGTCCATCCTAAAGGAGATCAGTCCTGGGTGTTCATTGGAGGGACTGATGTTGAAGCTGAAACTGCAATACTTTGGCCACCTCATTGGAAGAGTTGACTCACTGGTGAAGACCCTAATGCTGGGAAGGACTGAAGGCAGGAGAAGAAGGGGATGACGGAGGATGAGATGGCTGGATGGCATCACCGACTTGATGGACATAGGTTTGGTGGACTCCAGGAGTTGGTGATGGACAGGGAGGCCTAGCATGCTGCAATTCATGGAGTCTCAAGGAGTCAGACACGACTGAGCAACTGAACTGAACTGAACTGAAGGTATCCCAGTATTGTGAACACAGCCTGGTTTGAGTCTGGGCACCAGACATGGATTGCTAAAATAGCCAAGGGATAGGTCCAGGTGAGGAGCTCAGAGAGTCACAGGAATAACCCAGGACTGGAACATGATTTCAGATCCACTAACCTCCTAGAAAACTGACACCAAAGCGGACCACTTGAGACTCTGTTTCTTAATATCTTTGTGATTTTGAGACCATTTCTTAACCTCTCTGAGACACAGTTTCCTCATACAGGAAAGAAGAGCCGCGAGCCTCATAGAGTATCTGTGAGACCTAAATGAGATGATGAATATGATAATATCTAGCTTGAAGTCTGTACAGAAAATGTGTCACATCCAAAGTGCCACATGAGCAGACCACAGACACATCATCAGATACAGCAGCTCTGAATCAGACCCTCAACAGAGGAGAAGAGAAAAGAGTCAGGGCCAGGAAAATAAGATTATTATCGTTTCTAAGCAACCACAAAAAAAGAATAATATAAGGGGCATGTCTCATAAGGGTGCTACACTGGCAACTCACAGAAAGACTCCTTGTCAGGTTTTAAAAGTAGGATACAACTATCAATGACCAGAGAGAGGCTTTTGATGGTTTACAAGTATTCAAAATTCTTCCCAAATACCAACCCCCCTTCCTCGCTCTCCTAGGTCTCAAAGTTAGTCAGTGAGGGAGATAAAAAAGATGTTTTCATTTTAATTTTATAAATAATCAAACCAAGGCTATGAGAAAGCTTAGGAAACTACATATCATCATCCACTTGGGGCTAACCACCCTGCCCTGGGCTATAATCTCCTCGAGGCCAGGATCTATATCTTATTTTTCTTATATACCTTCCCAAAGGGTCTTCAGAAAATAACTATTGAGTGAAATGCATTCATCTAAGATTCATTCAGCCATTTTTTTCTCAGAAGCAGAAGCTCAGATTAAATTTCAAGGTCACAGATGCTATGGATAGCTTCTTTGGATGGTACATATCCATTTAGGAATAACTTATTTTAAATGTCTTGGTGCACTGTCATGTCCCACTGCTAATCCATTCTTTCTTTTCTTTCTAATCTTTGAATAATGTATGCACCTTTTTTTTTTTTTTGAGAAACAGCATAGGAAAAAAAGAACACTGATTGAGGATAAATTTTCATGTGGGGAAAAAAAAACTTTGATGTTAACTCATTGTCCTGATTGGTTTTAAGTTGCAAGGAAAATTAATTGACCTTGGACATAATATGTTTTAAAGCCAGAATGTGTGAAACTTTATTGCGGGCATATTTATCTGAAGTTGAAATGTAACTGTCTCTACTATTATCTCTGATTGAAGGCAGGAAGTGTTGTCCCATCTATTAGAAATGTACTTCATCTGGACCCCAAATAAAAATAAGTGCAAAGATACCCATATTTGAACCTTGACGCCTCAGATTTACAAGGTTCCATTATGAATATCACTTAAAACTGCTCTGTGTCTCCAAATAAAATAACCACTTGCCCTCCCTTCTTCCCCAGCTCGTAAAAATTAATATAATGCTGCTGAGGGCTGGCTTCCTCAGAAGAAAAGGCTTGCTAGGTAAACGTTGAGACTCCCCTGCATTCTTAGTACCACTGGCTGTCACTATAAAAGTCATAAAAAGAAGACAGGGAAGACATGTTTTGCTTCCGACAATTTGAGGATTGGGTTTTCCAACCACCTTTGAACCTTTTGATGTTCAAATTCCTCACTGGCAGGCATTCCAAAGCCTTGCAGGGCTCCTGAAATCCGAGAAGTCTTCTCACCAGAGACACACTGAGCTGAGCTGAAGGCTCACAGATGTGGCTGCAGCCTGGCTCCCAGAGAGGGAAGAACCAAAGTAAATGATTTACATGATGGTCTCTCTCTGCTCTGCTCCTCCCAAGGTCCCCTTCTCTTCCAGGCCACCTTCTTTGCCTTTGTGGGGATAGGGCTGGGCAACCAAAAGGGATCTCGCCCCTCCAACATGGTCTGTACATCTCTGCCAGCCGCAGCCCCACCTCAGGAGCTGCACTGACAGCCTCTTTGACTGTGTCACTCACAGCTGAAGGAGCGTCCAGCCTGGAGATAAATCTCTCACAGCTCGCTCATTCTTCTCCAGGGGGCTGTGAGGAGAATGATCAAGGCAGTGCGACAAGGCTAGTTTGCTTAGTGAACCAGAGAGAGAGGCGGGGAGGGAGGCAGGGAGGACAAAGAACCTACTTAAATACCTAAGTCCCCTCAGCTCCCTCCTCCTCAGTCATGGCCTTGTTCTTAAAATTTCAACGTCTGTATCTACCAACAGTGACTTCAGGGAGATGGCTGACAAAGCCAAAAATATCCCCTCAGGAGGTGACCCGGCCAGCTTCCTGAAAATAAAGCCCTTGTACATATTTCGAAGAGGGTGCCTCTTCACCGTAACCGCCAGTTGTTCATCTGATGAAGAGCAATCCCTGGGACAAACAAGACTGGAAGATTAGCAGGGCATTATTGGGCCACTGACAGGTGCAAAGAGACAAAAATTAATTTGCTAAGATGCGGACGTCCCACTGCAGGCCCCGGGCTGGCAGCAGTGCTCTCTCTCCAAGAACCCGAAGGTATTTCGGGGGTGGCGGGTCATTTTCCACAAGCCAGGAGGCTTTGTTGGTTTTTTGTGTGGTGCCCTGCATTCGCTGTGCATTCCAGGAGCCAGCCCGTCACTACGGCAACTGGTCACTGATCTGGCAGGCCTTTTTCTCTCTTTAATAGACTGTCTGGATGTAAGGGTGTGAGTTCTCTCCTCTCTGAGCCTCCTGGCTCCATCATGCTGGAAACAACTTTCAGTAGATGTTCCTAACCTTAGGCACACGCTTTGTAATTGGTTCCACGGTGCCCAGTTTCTTCCTCTTCCATTCATGTTCTTTCCATCCTGGCATCAGAGTAATCCTTTCAAACTCAGACTTCACAGTGTTATTCTCCTGCTTAAAAGAATGGACTCTGTGGAAGAGGGCAAGAGTGGGATGATATGGGAGAATGGCATTGAAACATGTTAATTATCATATGTGAAATCAATCGCCAGCCCAGGTCTGATGCTCGAGGCTGGTGCACCCAGATGACCCAGGGGGAGGGAATCGGGAGGGGGGAGGGAGGGGGGTTCTGGAGGGGGAACATATGTATACCCATGGCGGATTCATGTCAATGTATGGCAAAACCAACACAATAAAGAAAAATTTTTTTTAAAAAAAGAAGAAATTAAATGTCTTGGACACGAAGGATCTATATATTGGGTTGGCCAAAAAGTTCATTTGGGTTTTTCCTTAAGATCTTACAGAAATCCAAATGAATCGTGTGGCCAACCCAATACTTGGGAGGTCCCCAGAGAGGGGGACCTGCTCCATCATCCTGCATCCTTGCATGATGAGGACTTGGAGTCAAAGCCAACCCATGGTTGATGTAGCAAGCCAGTGAGAAATAAACCTTTTCTGTTGTCAACCACCAAGGTGTCAAGTGTTACTTCAGCCAAACTCAACCTAAACTGGGAGAAACTGTAAGGTTTCTCTATGGTCACCTTGTTCAAGATATAAAATGACATTAGGGAAACTATTAAGAACCAATTGTGTCTTCAGGAAGAAATGTTTTTAAACAGTACACTCCTAAGTTCAAACTTGTTCTAGGCCTTCACAGAACTAGTAATCAGAGTAATTGAGCATGATAAACCTGACTTCGTCATCAGGATTCAAAACACTTAAGTTTGAGAATTCTGCTACAACTTAGAGAAAGAAATGATTTGAAAATCTGAAAAGCAATCCATGATCCCAGGGTATGGTGTGGTTTCCAGGCCAAGGAACAGATTTATGTTTTAAGTTTCTACTGTGCACCAAACACTAGAGGAGCTTTAGACAGATGGATTGACAGACAGATAAAGTAGTAAGAAAGATTGATAGATAACGGTCTCAGCCTGAGCCCCAAAAGTAGGTTCAGACATGTCCAGATGTGTCTGATGAGTATGGGGCAGTGAGCCAGGTGACTTCTTGCAGAAGGGTTTAAGGGAGAAAGCTGAGGGAAGAAGGAGCCACTCAGTGGAGACACCATCATTCTGAGACTAGTGTGGTGACTTTTGGAATCATTTCCAAGCACAGTCCCCACAAGATTCATCATATCTGGGACAAAGAGGCAGAAGGAAACACCTAATGAACTGCCTTCATAAAAGTCTTGCAAACGTCAAGTCTCACAATCAAGTCTCATGCAGCCCTGCATAGGTACCCTGGCATGGGATGTGACAAAGAGCAGGGAGAGGGGCCTTTTTCCTTACCTTGCCTTAGAATATCTTGCAGGCTCCAGGCACTATTCAGTGTTAGGAGTTGTTGGCCTATAGCTAGTGGCACTAAGTAAATGCTCTCCTGGGGACGTGGCAGCAAACACAACACCATGGAGGAGATACATGTGAAAATGCCATAAACCCTTGAAAAGTGATTACATGGAGGTGAGATCATGAGCACAGAACAGGTCGAAGGCTATAGAAGCATCTTTACTACTGCTGATGTAACCCCACCATTAATACCAGTCAATTAACATTATTTTTTCAACACCTACTCTATTCAAATAGAAGTCTGGTGTGCTGCAGTCCATGGGGTCGCAAAGAATCGGACACAGCTGAGCAACTGAAGAACAACAACATGCTGAATAATAATTCTCCATCTAAAGGGCTAGATCTAGCCCTCCGTGGTCTGACAATGCTGGAAAAAATGCCACTTTGCATTATCTCATGCAATCATCACAGTAACTCCATAAGGGAGACTTCATCATGTTTTTAAAAGAAGGGCCCAGAGAGATTAAAAAACTTAGTAACACAGCTCTAAAGTGGTAGAGAAAAACCAGGCAAATCAGATACGATGACACAAACAACTGGTTATGAAGGAAAGGGGGTGTTCCTGCTTATCACTAACAAAACAAAATGATGAAGAAACAAATAAAAGTAGTTCTACAGACCTTTTTTCTGTGATTCCTTAGTGGAATCAGTCACCAGCTCTCATGCCCAGGGGGGAAATAGCAGCTGTCAGAGGCAGCCCACCTTGTTTTCCCTCTAGCTTCCTTTCCAGTAGCTTCTGCGATTTCTCCCCTCGCCAACCTGAGCCTCAGGAGTAATCAAATCAGTAACTGATATTCAGAAAGTAGGTATAGGCTTAGCTGAAGTGGATTTTGTATGTTAATTAAGTGTTTTATGGAACCTCTGAGATCTCAGATGACACTGCGTAAATATTCCTCACTGAATCCACAGAATCTGTGAGCAGGTTCTGTATAATAAAGCAATTTCAATGTCCTAACAGATGGGCCATGGAAATTGACTGGGTGGCTATGATTCCAACAGATTATACATATAGGATGAGAAATCTGGACAGTAAGTGCTTTGATTGTGGCCTATGTCCTGATCATTTTCTATTAATAGAAGGGAAGAATTCAACTGTTTTCAGTTTGTATTACAGACAGAGGAGAGGTTCTGAGATGTCTGTAGTTCTTTCGTTTCGACATTGAGTAAAGAAGAAGAAAAAAGTACCTCCGAGCTCTGCTTTGTGGTTCTTGCATGAACAATTCAACCTGCTAAATGTCATTTGTAAAGCATTTATTGAAAAGATAGAAATGATAAACTTCCCCTTCTCTTGAGTTCAGAGCCCTCTTTTCCCCTACAACTTCTCTGTAGAGAGTCTGATCAAAGTTCTATCGTATCTTCAGCTCTTTCAGATCAGGACTGCAAATTCTTGCAGTGAGTTCATGTATTAGGCTGGTGAAAAAACAGTGGCAGTTTCAGACTGTGAATTTTAAATCATTATAACTAGACTCAAACACATCTTTATTAATCAAAATAGGAACCATTACAATCAACACATTTTTGCCAACAAGAAAGAAGTTTGTTTATCCCTATAGCATAAAAATCCATGCTTTTGGATTTGACAAATTCTTGGAAAGCATTTTCTGCCTCCTGCTTATCATGGAAGCATTTTCCCTGCAAAAAGTTGTCAAGATGCTTGAAGAAGTGGTAGTCAGTTAGCAACAGGTCATATGAATATGGCAGATGAGGGAAAACTTCATAACCCTATCTATTTAACTTTTGAAATGCTGGTTGTGGAACACATGGTTGAGCATTATCATGGAGAAGAGTTGGGCCCTTTCTGTTGACCAATGCCAGAAGCAGGCATTGCAGTTTTCAGTGCATCTCATGAACTTGCTGAGCATACTTCTTGGATGGAATGGTTTCGCTGAGATTCAGAAAGCTTTAGTGGATCAGACGGGCAGCAGACCACCAAACAGCGACCAGGACACTTTTTTTGGTGCGAGTTTGGCTTTGGGAAGTGCTTTGGAGCTTCTCTGCAGTCTAACCACTAAGCTGGGCATCACCAGTGGTGGTATAAAATTCACTTTTTGTTGCATGTTACAATCCAATTGAGAAATGGTTTGTTGTTGCTGCGTAGAGTAAGAGAAGACAACACTACAAAATGACAATTTTTTGATTCACGGTCAGTTCCTGAGACACCTACTTATTGAGCTTTTCCACCTTTCCAATATGTTCAAATGATGAACAACTGTAGAACAGTCAGCACTGAGTTCTTCGGCAACTTCTCGTGTATTTGTAAGAGGATCAGTTCCGATGATCCTCTCAATTGTTTATTATCATGTTCCAATGGCCAGCCACTGTGGTCCTCATCTTCAAGGTTCTCATCTCCTTTGCAAAACTTCTTGAACCATCACTGCACTGTACATTCATTAGGAGTTCCTGGGCCAAATGTGGTGTTGATAGTTCAAATTTGGTTTTTGTCTAACATCATTTCCCTAGTCTCAAACAAATATAAAATACATAGCAAGTAGTCATTAGCAAAAATCATAAAGTGAGAAATGCACATTAAAATGATGTATACCATAAACACATTTATTTAAGAATATATTCCAATATCAAACAGCAAAGTTCAACAATGCAAAAGTGCAATTACTTTTGCACCAATACATAAATCCTTAGCAAGAGTATGTGCACACACACACAACACAGGAATTCACAAAGCTTGTGTCGTTAAACACTTTGTTTCAAACAAATGCTCATTAAGCAAAATAATTTTCAAACATTCACATAAAGATCTTTCTAATCTGAACAGAAAAAATTCCAGGCCTTTAATCTGTGGGTTTTGCCTACCTTGGACAACAACATTAAAGAATAAAATTTCAAAGTTGCCTCAGCCAGCCACAAAAAAGATGAATACTGCATGATTCCGTTTATATGAAATATTAGAGGGGTCAAAATCATGGGGACAGAAAGTAGAACTGTAGTTACCAGGGACTGGGGGGTGGGGAGGAGGATGGGAAACTACTGAACTACTTTTTAATGGAAGGAAGTTTCAGCTTTACAAGATGAAGATTTATGGAGATAGATGGTGGTGATGACTGCACAACATCATGAATATATTTATTACAACTGAACTGTAATAAAGTTAAGATGGTACATTTTATGTTACATGTACTTTATCATAATTAAAAAAATTTTAAACCACAGGCAAAAATTAAAAACAGAACAAAAAATTTATAATTTCCTTTTTGCTTCTTTACCTTCATCAAGAGTCATCGTCTTCTGCCTACACTGGCTGGTCTATGCTCAAATGATGAAAGGAATCTGGTGCAGCCCACAATTAGATAAAGGCAAAATTGCCTATGGAAATGACCAAACCCTTATAATTAGCTAATTGCAGGTGCAATTGGCCACTTACACCATCAGATGAAGGGCAAGTGGTTAATTGGGCCCACAAGTGACCTACTCAATCAGTACTAACAAATGGCTCATCAGATGAGGTCCCGGCCAAAATGTGTCTGCAAACAATAGCATGCACGAAAACTGCACAAATCAGAGCAGCAGTCGGGCTGTTATCTAAAAACGAAACCCACAAAACACAAGCTAATTAGGGAAATGATCAAAATAAGGGAAATTCAATAATGAGCCATGAGCATGGGGGAAGGGAGGGAGATGAATGATGAAGCGACTTTGGGAATCAAAGGCTGTAGATACTGGAAAGAGCATCTGCTTGGAGCCATCCCTCTTTGCTCTTATTTAAAACTTTCAGAAATGCTTGTCATTTTCTCCTGTTGCACATTCTTATTTACAGAGGGTATTGAGAGACGTCAGCACCAAGCGTTGCACCAATAGGATGCCTTGGAAATGTGACTGAATGAATAAATGGGCGACACCATCTTCACACATAGGAGGGCTGATACAGGAATACAGCCACTTCAGTAAATTGATGGTACTGAGAAGTTTCTGCTGGGTTTCCCAATACGGAATATTGTTTCACTGTGTTGTTACCACATGCAAGTTAACTAGTAGGAGGAAATACTAACGATTATGAGGCTGTTGACAAAAGCAATAAAAATAGGTTGTATTCGTCAGGTCAGGCCAAGTCTATGCTGAGGTAGAAACCCCAAGATCTCAGTGGCCCTAAACAACAAAAGTTCATTTTGTACTTGCACAAAACTCATTTTAGTTTGTTTCTCCTTCTCACCTATAAAGATTCTTTCATTCTGTAATTCCACCATCTCAGCAAAGGCCTCCACCTTTACCATTTAAGAGAACAAGACCAGAGAACTATGCGATGAAATAGGACTTTTCACTGCCTCAGCCTGGATATGTCACACATTGTTTCCGCTCACATTTTATCAGCCAGAATTAGTTATGTGATCCTGGGGAGAACAGGCTCCCGTCCATTCAGAGGAGAGGAGAAGTGAAATAGGGTTGGGTGAATCTGTGGCATTTTAGAAAAATAAAAAATAATCTATCCATTTGCAAACTTAGAATAGCTCCTATATATTGCTATTTTAAAGATGTAATCATAAGGAAATGTACAAATGATTCAGAAATGAATAAAAAAAGAAATTTTCATTATAAAACATATAAGGCAATCTGGTATTCATAAAGAAATGCAAAGACATAAAACTCCTTATAAGAGGAAAGGTAGACTGAAAATAAATAATCCAGACTTTCACTCAAGAATCTTAAAGATGAGAAATAACAAGTGCTGGCGAAGATGTGGGAAAAAAGAAACTGCTGTGCATCACTGGGGAAAATACACATTGGTGCAGCCACTATGTAAAAGAATATGGGGGTTCCTCAGGAAACTAGAAATGTAACTACCATATTATCCACCGATCTCATTTCTGTATATTTACTTGAAGAAAACAAAAACACTGATTTGAAAAGATATGTGCATCTCTGTATTCACTGCAGCATTATTTACAATGGCCAAGATAGATACAACCTAAGTGTCTACTGATGAATGAGCGAATGAAGAAGAGATGTAGTACACAGGCATGAATACATATACACACACAATGGGATACTATGCAGTCATAAAAACGAACACTTGCCATTTACAAGAATACAGATGGACCTTGAGGGTATATTAAGCAAAATAAATCAGACAGAAAGACAAATATCATATGATCTCACTTAAATGTCAAATCTAAAACCAGCAAACAAAACAGAGCTCGTAGATACAGAGAACCAGTTGGGGGTTGCCAGAGTTAGGGGTGCTCATGGGTAAAAATGGGTGAAGGTGGTCAAAAGGAACAAACTTCTACTTAAAAATAAACAAGTCACGAGGACATAATGTACAGCATGGTGACTATGGTTAATAACTCCACATTTCATATTTGAAAGCTGCTAGGGAAAGAGATCTTTAACATCCTCATCAAAAGAAAAAAATATGACTATCTATAGAGACCAAGAACTTCCCATGTGGCTCAGTGGTAGAGAATCTGCCTGCCATTGCAGGAGACCCAAGTTCGATCCCTCGTCTGGGAAAATTCCCTGGAGAAGGAAATGGCAAACCACTCTAGTATTCTTGCCAGAAAAACCCCAAGGACAGAGAAGCCTGGTTACAGTCCATGGGGTTACAAAGAGTAGGACATGACTTAGCGAATGAACAACAATGGGGACCAATGTTAACTATTAACTAGACTACTATGATTATTTCACAATATACACACATATTGAATCATTATGTTGTACACTTGAAACTAATATATCAATTACATTAATACTTCAATTAAAAAGAATCTTAAAGAAGCAACAAAAGAAATGTGCTGAGGAATTACTGAAGATTTTTTTTAAATGACGAACTAAAAATATTTTACGGTAAACCATATTAATAGGAATTTTAAATGTGTTCTTTGTAAAGATTGATGAAACAGAAAGATTAGGGCCAGTAAAATTAGAAGGAATAAAGAATGAATTCCTATGATCAATATTATTAACAATATAGGAGACATAAATATAGATGCTGAGCAGCAGCAAACAGCTTAAGAGAACATACATAATTTCGACTAAGAAATTGAAAAATACAGAAATTGATGAAAATCAAGGAACTAATTATTAAACTTAGGAAAATTATTTATCCTTACTCAATTTTTTTTTCTTTTCCTTATTTTCCTTTCTTGAAAATGAAACAGTTGCTCCTGAGTTTGGGCTGTGCTCTGGGTTATCAGTACCAGGATAAAGATCCTGACTCCACCCTACCAGACATGCCAAATTATTTCACCTCTTGGTGATTCAGCCTCTTAATTTACAGCTACTCACTAGATATTGTGAGGATCTGGCAGGCAGTAATCTATCAGTAAACATTGATATTATTCTTTCAATGGGACCTCAAGCAGGTGCTTTTTAAGTGGGTTGAGAAAAAAAATTAGATACATTATATTTATAGAGTAGGTATATCAGTTATTCCACAGCAAAGAAAATATTCTATTACATCGTGTTAATTTAAGGGTGCAATATGCCCACACGAGCACAGATTACAGATATGCAGATCAATGGCTTGCACACTTAGGTGCTTTCAAGAGTCAGGGAGCAATACAAGTGAGAAAAGTGGGCTTGGTTTAAGAAGAAAAAATATTCAGGTATTTTTTTGTCCATTTTGATATTTCCAGTTTTAGTAGAAACATGGAACTAAGCAGTTCTCTCCTATAAGAAAAGCAAATGGGCGCTCCTGGTTAAATCATCACCCGGCAGGTGAAGTCATGTGATAGGAAGCAAAATGGACAATGAGAACTAGTGGGAAAGAATCCCCATTAAATGGGGCACTGCCTCTAAGCTACAGGTGAATGCTAATGTATAGAATTAAACTCCCAGTGTAACCTCATTATCTAAAGTTTTTAAAGAAAAATTTTCTTTTATACATATATTCAGTTCAGTCACTCAGTCGTGTCCAATTCTTTGCGACCCCATGGACTGAAGCATGCCAGGCCTCCCTGTTTATCACCAACTCCAGAGTTTACTTATGTCCGTTGAGTCGGTGATGCTATCCAACCATCTCATCCTTGGTTGTCCCCTTCTGCCTTCAATCTTTCCCAGCATCAGTTCAGTTCAGTTCAGTTGCTCAGTTGTGTCCCACTCTTGGCGATCCCATGAACTGCAGCACGCCAGGCCTCTCTGTCCATCACCAACTCCTGGAGTCTACCCAAACCCATGTCCATCAAGTCGGTGATGCCATCCAGCCATCTCTTCCTCTGTCGTAGCCTTCTCCTGCCCCCAATCCTTCCCAGCATCAGGGTCTTTTCCAATGAGTCAACACTCTGCATGAAGTGGCCAAAGTATTGGAGTTTCAGCTTCAACATCATTCCTTCCAATGAACACCCAGGACTGATCTCCTTTAGGATAGACTGGTTGGATCTCCTTGCAGTCCAAGGGACTCTCAAGAGTCTTCTCCAACACCACAGTTCAAAAGCATCAATTCTTCAGTGCTCAGCTTTCTTTATAGTCCAACTCTCACATTCATACATGACTAATGGAAAAACCACAGCCTTGACTAGATGAACCTTTGTTGGAAAAGTAATGTCTCTGCTTTTTAATATGCTGTCTATGTGGGTCATAACTTTCCTCCCAAGGAGTAAGCATCTTTTAATTTCATGGCTGCAATCACCATCTGCAGTGATTTTGGAGCCCTCCAAAATAAAGTCAGCCATTGTTTCCAATGTTTCCCCATCTATTTCCCATGAAGTGATGGGACCAGATGCCACAATCTTAGTTTTATGAATGTTGAGCTTTAAGCCAACTTTTTCATTCTCCTCTTTCATTTTCATCAAGAGGCTCTTTAGTTCTTCTTCATTTTCTGCCACAAGGGTGGTGTCATCTGCATATGTGAGGTTATTGATATTTCTCCCAGCAATCTTGATTCCAGCTTGTGCTTCCTCCAGCCCAGTGTTTCTCATGATGTACTCTGATTATAAGTTAAATAAGCAAGGTGACAATATACAGCACTGACGTACTCCTTTCCCTATTTGGAACCAGTCTGTTGTTCCATGTCCAGCTCTAACTGTTGCTTCCTAACCTGAATACAGACTTCTCAAGAGGCAGGTCAGGTGGTCTGGTGTTCCCATCTCTTTCAGAACTTTCCACAGTTCACTGTGATTCACACAAATGCTTTGGCATAGTCAATAAAGTAGAAATAGATGTTTTTCTGGAACTCTCTTGCTTTTTCGATGATCCAGTGGATGTTGGCAATTTGATCTCTGAGTCTTCTACCTTTTCTAAAACCAGCGTGAACATCTGGAAGTTCAGAGTTCACATATTGCAGATCTATCTATATATTCACCAAAAATTACAATGTTGGATTCCTACATCTTTCACAAATTTATATTTCAGGTGGTTTAAGGAGATAAACTAAACTTAAAATAATATTTTTATGATCATGGAGTAAGGTAACTTTTCTAAGTGAAGCACAAATAAAAATACGAACATGTTAGACTACATAAAATTTTAAACATTTATACTACAAAATTATTATCCCAAATGAAGTTAGTGGTAAAGAATTTTCCTGCCAACGCAGGAGACGCAAGAGATGCTGCTTCAATCTCTGAGTCAAAAAGATCCCCTGGAGAAGGAGATGGCAACCTACTCCAGTATGCTTGCCTGGAAAATCCCATGAAGAAAGGAGTCTAGTGGGCTACAGTACATAGAGTCACAAAGAGACAGACACGACTGAGCAACTAAGCACATATTATAAAACAGTTGTAAAAGGCAAGCAATACTCTTAGAAAAATATATAACCAGAAATTAAGATCTAGAACAATGCTGCCTAGCAGAATTTTCTGTGGCGAGGGAAACATTAACAATTTGGTATTTATTTCTCTGGATAGTCCTCTCTACATTTATATGAATGTTCAGTTAGATACACATAAATATGTAGTAATATACTACTATAAGTAATACTCCTTACCATGTACCATGCACTGTTTTAAAGGCTTTTCACTTATGAACTTAATCCTTATAACAACCCTATGAAATAAATATTGTTTTCCCATTATGCAGATGTGGAAACTGATGCATTGATGCAGTTAGTAACTTTTCCAAGGACAGAGAGCTACCAAGTATTGGAGATCCTACTCAATCTTATGCAGTCTGGCTTCAAATTTCCTCACATTTAATTTTGATTTTCCTGATTGTTTTTAAGGTTGCTTTTTGTTAAATGGGATTTTCTTGCACATGTAATCCTACAAATGATATTTTTCACTGAGCGTCTAACTGATATATGTCCTTGCCAGGACATACATCTCTACTTCATTCTTTTTATTGAATGCATGACCTTTCATAGTGTGGATGAGATGTACCATAATCAACTTAACCACTGTGATATTGCATCAGGATTTCCAAAGGTGATTGCCCAAAAAGCACCATTCATAGAGACTACAAGATGAACTCCCGCATCCACTGGAATTGTGCAGCGCATTGCCCAACTGGTTCCGCATTTAAGTAGTTTCCACTTGATGATGTTGCAGTGGAATTTCTTATCCATGTCTGTGTCAGTATTTCCATAAGTCAGATACCCAGAATAGGAATTGCAGAGAAAAGGATATGGGTGGTTTAAACGGTCCTAGACAGTGCCAGAGTGACTCCAAAAAGACTCTAACATATTCTCCTACCAAAAGTATATGAGAACTCATTTTCTTCCAACCACACTAAAACATATTTTGCCAATATTTATGTTTCTTGTTCCCTGGAGAAGGAAATGGCAACTGACTCCAGTATTCTTGTCCAAGAAATCCCATGGACAGAGGAACCCGATGCGCTACAGACCATGGAGTCGCAATGAGTTGGACATGACTGAGCATGCATGGCCATGTTTCTTGTCCATCTGAAGAATGAAAACTGACACTTAACTTTTGGTTACTTCAACATCTTTTCATACGTTTACTGACCTGTGAATGTCAGTAAACATTTACTGACCAATGTCAGTAAAAAGAATATGTTTAGAATTTCTTCTTCTACTGTTTTATATTATTAACTTATAGATGCATATACAGTCCACATCTGCACTGTCCAATATGGGAGAGACTAGCCACGTGGCTGTCTGAATATAAATTAAAATTAAATAGTTAACTCCTCAGCTGCATCGCCACATTTCAAATGTGAATGTTCTCTGATAGAAAGGAGATGGTGGAGAAGAGACAAAAGAGAACAGAGTAAAGAGATAATTGGAAACTAAAGGAAAAAATGGAGAAAGTAACATGAGTATAGAGAAAACAGCCATAAACATAGAAAGATATTACTGAAAGGAAACTTGGCGATGATCTGACCCCACAGTTTCCAAATTCTATTTTGTGAAGTTCAGGAATTCTATACAGATGAACAGATCAGTATGTTCTAAGTTATAGTAAATATTTACTAACGTATCTTAAGGGTCATAAGTAAAAATGCACAGACTCAAATTTCAACACATTGTGGGCCATTGGAATTTTAACTTTTTCACCATTTTAACTTGCTTTGAGGCAGACCTTAACACTTTTCTGGTGCATGTATGTGTGTGTTAGAGAGAAGGAGAACAAACTTATGGTAAGTGTGTCATTGAGTAGGAAGGTTATAGCTCCATATGGAAGCTTTTTTCTCTTGAATTATGAGTCAACACTCATAACTTTGAAAAAAAGCAAACATGCTACCTTAGCTCATGAGCACAATATCCACGCAAGGCAGGTCTCTGCTACACCTGTTTGGTGCATGCTCCAATATTCAATGAATGGAGTCAATAGTGCAATAAGAAGGAAATGTCAATATATTCAGTCAAAATAATATGTTACATCCATAACTTTAGAGCTAATTTTAAATCTTAGAGGTTTCTGGTTTGACTTTTTACTGATAGAGTTTTTGCAAATGTTGAGTTATTCTTATTTCATTTTTATATTTGTAAGCATTCTCTTTTTTCAGGAGATATTAAAAATACCCTTCAATCAAGAAAGAGTTACCCAGGAAGAGAGAGAGAGAATTAAAAGGGTAAGGCAGATATGGTACATTAGCATCTACTTATGTATCAACTAACATCAACCCACTTAGAAAAATGTGAGGAATAAAGGCCAGTGGCTGATAACTCTCACACAAATGCACTTGAAATTCATACAAAATCAAGAAACTACAATGATGGAAGGAAAACTGGAGGAGTCCATATTCATGATCATAAAATCATCCATACCTGCAGCAGGTTTAATGCCACAAAGGGGACGACAGAGGGTGAGATGGTTGGATGGCATCTCCGACTCAATGGACATGAGTTGAGCAAACTTCAGGAGACAGTGAAGGACAGGGAAGCCTGGCCTACTGCAGTCCATGGGGTCACAAAGAGTCAGACACAACTCAGTGAGCATCAGCAACAACTTCAAAATACTATTATGGTCTCTGATATGTCAGTCATATCCAAATAGAAGATAATGTGCAACAAAATGTCTTCTGACTAGCTTTTTATTCCAATATTAACTGAACAGTTTTGAATGCTATCAGATTTGATGCAAATTGCCTGTCAGTAAACATGCACTTTCTCCCATGGCACAGAATCAGATTCTACAGAGGGCAAGTTTTAAAAACCCAGTACAAGTGGAAATAATCTTATTCAAAGGTAAGAGAATGAGACTATTATAGATACATACATGTACCTGCTTCTATTTTCTCATATGTCTACAGAGGAGTGAAAATTTTAACATTCGAAATATATGATGGATGAGTGAAGGCTGCCAGTTTTATGAACTCAGCCACAAACTTTACTAATAATACTGTGGATTTCAACATATTTATTTTTCTATGTTGGTTTCACACAGATAAAAACAAAAAAAAGATATTTTAACCTTAAACTGTCCAATGTGTAGTAACATCTGTACAGATGACGTGAAATTAATATCTGAGAAGTAATGATTCTCTTAAAACTCAGCGCCATGCATCTAAGCAGTCTAAGACTCTAATACAACTGTAGAGTCAAACATTAGGTGTAAATTTCCTACAACCAGGCAAGTATCTTTCAAAATTCTGTTGGATCAAACCATATAATCAATCAATCAAATTAAGATACCAGTCATAAAACTAATTTTTTGAGTTATGGGTAATTATATCAGTAGTTTATATTCCATAATTGTTTTTTCTTTACAGGAAACTTAAATGATGAACTAAAGGCAAGGTGCTAGTACAAATATTTCAAAGATTTTAAAGGGAGGAAAAAAAATTGTGCTTGACAGTAAAGGAATTCCATGTATTAAGTAGCTAACAAAAATACAATAGCTTTTCAGAATTCTGGTATTTTCATGCTTATAATTGCAAACGAAGTATCAGCAAGGGAACTGAAACTTCAAGTTTCTAACGAATGGAAAACAACGTAGATTTTTATAGCCTTGAAATATGACAGAGGTGTGCTAAGACATGTGAGATTTTTTTTTATATTCTGTTCATTACTTTATTTTTTTTAATTTATTTTTTTTAATTTTTTTTATTGTTTTTGCCATACAATGTCATGATATCACCATGGGTTTACATATGCTTCCCCTCCAGAACCCCCCTCCCTCCTCCCTCCCCCCAGGGAAATCTCGCTGCACCAGCCCCGAGCATCAATCCATGAAATCACTGAGAAATCTTATATTGTTATCAGATACGCTTGAAAAGTATTTTCTGCCAAAGATATTTCAACCAGCTAGATAGGACCAAGGTTACTAACACTCCCCAAATTAAACATTTACCAAGTCACTGAAGTGAACTTCCCTAGTGTCTCAGATGATAAAGAATCTACCTGCAATGTGGAGGACCCAGGTTTGCACCCTGGGTCAGGAAGATCCCCTGGCTACAGTTCATGGTGTTGCAAAGAGTAGACACTTTCATAAAGTGAGTTTTTATTAGATAATATTAGTGACTCAGTCTTTAAATTAAAATATCCTAGAGAAAGCCTTTGACAAAATTCAACATCCATTTAAGTTAAAAACCCTCCAAAAAGTAGGAATAGAAGGAACATACCTCAACATAATAAAAGCTATATATGACAAACCCACAGCAAACATTATCCTCAATGGTGAAAAACTGAAAGCATTCCCCCTGAAATCAGGAACAAGACAAGGGTGCCCACTCTCACCACTACTTTTCAACATAGTTTTGGAAGTCTTGGCCACAGCAATCAGAGCATATAAAGAAATCAAAGGAATCCAGATTGGAAAAGAAGAAGTAAAACTCTCTCTGTTTGCAGATGACATGATCCTCTATATTGAAAACCCTAAAGACTCTATGAGAAAATTACTAGAGCTAATCAGTGAATATAGCAAAGTTTCAGGATACAAAATCAACACACAGAAATCCCTGGCATTCCTATACACTAACAGTGAGAAATCAGAAAGAGAAATTAAGGAAACAATTCCATTCACCATCGAAACAAAAAGAATAAAATACTTAGGAGTATTTCTACCTAAAGAAACAAAAGACTTATATATAGAAAACTATAAAACACTGATGAAAGAAATCAAAGAGGACACAAACAGATGGAGAAAGTTGCCGTGTTCGTGGATTGGAAGAATCAATATAGTGAAAATGAGTATACTACCCAAAGCAATCTATAGATTCAATGCAATTCCTATCAAGCTACCAGAGGTCTTTTTCAAAGAATTAGAACAAATAATTTCTCAATTTGTATGGAAATACAAAAAACCTCGTATAGCCAAGGCAATCTTGAGAAAGAAGAATGGAACTGGCAGAATCAACCTACCTGACTTTAGGCTAGACTACAAATCCACAGTCATTAAGACAGTACAGTACTGGCACAAAGACAGAAATATAGATCAATGGAACAGAATAGAAAGCCCAGAGATAAATCCATGCATCTATGGACACCTTATCTTTGACAAAGGAGGCAAGAATATACAATGGAGAAAAGACAACCTCTTTAACAAGTGGTGCGGGGAAAACTGGACAGCCACTTGTAAAAGAATGAAACTAGATCACTTTCTAACACCATACACAAAAATAAACTCAAAATGGATCAAAGATCTAAGCATAAGACCAGAAACTATAAAACTCCTAGAGGATAACATAAGCAAAACACTCTCTGCCATAACCCAAAGCGGGATACTCCATGACCCACCTCCCAGAATACTGGAAATAAAAACACGAATAAACAAATGGGACCTAATTAAAATTAAAAGCTTTTGCACAACAAAGGAAACTGTAAGCAAGGTGAAAAGACAGCCTTCAGAACGGGAGAAAATAATAGCCAATGAAGCAACAGACAAACAATTAATCTCAAAAATATACAAACAACTCCTGCAGCTCCATTCTAGAAAAATAAACAACCCAATTAAAAAGTGGGCCAAAGAACTTAACAGACATTTCTCCAAAGAAGATATAAAAATGGCTAACAAACACATGAAAAGATGTTCAACATCACTCATTATCAGAGAAATGCAAATCAAAACCACAATGAGGTACCACTTTACACCAGTCAGAATGGCTGCCATCCAAAAGTCTACAAGCAATAAATGCTGGAGAGGATGTGGAGAAAAGGGAACCCTCTTACACTGTTGGTGGGAATGCAAACAAGTACAGCCACTATGGAAAACAGTGTGGAGGTTCCTTAAAAAGCTGCAAATAGACCTGCCATATGACCCGGCAATCCCACTGCTGGGCATATACACCGAGGAAACCAGAATTGAAAGAGCCACGTGTGCCCCAATGTTCATCGCTGCATTGTTTACAATAGCCAGGACATGGAAGCAACCTAGATGCCCATCAACTGACGAATGGATAAGAAAGCTGTGGTACATATACACAATGGAATATTACTTAGCATTAAAAAAAAATTCATTTGAAGCAATTCTACTCAGATGGACGAAACTGGAGCCCATTATCCAGAGTGAAGTAAGCCAGAAGCAAAAACAACAATACAGTATATTAACGCATATATATGGAATTTAGAAAGACGGTAACGAGAACCCAACATGGGAGACAGCAAAAGGAACGCAGATGTATAGAATAGACTCGTGGACTATGGGGATGAGGGTAAGGGTGGGATGATATGGGAGAAGGGCTTTGAAGCATGTTAATTATCACATGTCTAATCAATCGCCAGCACAGGATTGATGCTCGGGGCTGGTGCAGCAAGATTTCCCGGGGGGGAGGAAGGAGGGAGGGGGGTTCCGGAAGGGAAGCGTATGTAAACCCATGGTGATATCATGGCAATGTATGGCAAAAACAATAAAAATAAATAAATAAATAAAAGCATAGCTTAAAGTCAAAAAAAAAAAAAAATTAAAATATCCTATTGCTTGTCTTTCAGTCTTCTGTAACGGTTAATGGAAGAATAAGCTTATCCATTGAGAATGTGTTATCATTTGTAAAAAAAACTTCTCTTTGTGAATCAGCATTTTTGTCTCATAAAATCAAAACAAATCAATGGAATAATTGGATCCTGACACCAGTTATTACCCATAGCCCCAAATTTAAAAATTATGCTTAGTGACATGTAATTCTGAAATATTTCAGTTGCATTTATGATAAATAATAAAAAGCATGTATTGAATAAATATATGTGTATATGTAAATATATAAGTGAGTGCACACTAAAACTAAAAATAATTACACTAAACCATTGCTTTTTCTCTTACTGTATATTTGGGTTCTTCATACCATTTTGTTGAAAATAAATACTGCTAGAAACGAAACAAAGCTGATGGATTCAACTCCATTTTACAGGAAAGAGATTGCAGACAGGACTCAATGAGCACTGTACTTCAGGGCATAGTCTCTAGGTTCTGACAGATTTGACTCCATCATGAAATCATCACTAAATCTTGATTCTATCACTTAGCTTCTGTGTGCCACTGGTTGTATTTATTTACTTCTCACCAAGAAGTTTCATCATTTGTTTGATGAAGGTAATAACAGTACCTATCCCACTATTATTAAGGTTAAATTTAATGTAGTGAATTCTCTTTAAAAAGTAAAAAAATTTGAAAACAAAATGAAACATGTTCCGCATGGGAAAGTGATTCAGTATCAACCAGCCGTCAATTGTTAAGTCTGGATAACAAGTTAGTGGTCCTAGTTCCAGAGTTCTCTTCATCATACAAATCTGTAGTGAACCCAATGGAAGAGTTCCTTGGGATGAAGAGGCATACGGCTTCTTCCTCTGCAAGGTGGGGGTGGGGAGGGGGAGAAAGACACAGGAGTCCAGAAATTCTGAGCTGGAATATGGACAGTGGCTGGAATTTTAAGTGGTGGTTAGTTTATCTGCTGAAAATT
The DNA here is from genome assembly GCA_007570785.1 of Antilocapra americana. Taxonomy (NCBI): domain Eukaryota; kingdom Metazoa; phylum Chordata; class Mammalia; order Artiodactyla; family Antilocapridae; genus Antilocapra; species Antilocapra americana. The sequence continues at coordinate 5,867,678 of ML661897.1, forward strand.
GGGGGTTTTGAGTGGCATGGGAAAAGGCAGAAAAAGTCTTTGTAGGCAGAGTCAATTAATTATGAGATTAATCAAATTTATTGAGCTGTAGTTTCGACTAAGTTTGCAGACTTTGGAAGAAGATGAAGCTTTGAATTCCAATAGAAGTGCTGCAGATTCAAGCTTTACTACATAGTAAATGTGTGGTTTTGGCAAGTCCTTAATACCTCCATACCTTTCTGCTGAGGTTGCTATGGTAATTATGTTAGATAACATTAGATGAAGTTCCAGGCCTGTTGCTGAGGCCCCAAGGCCAGAAAACAGACATGTGGCCCAAATCCTTCTAGACTATGGGCTCCTTGAGCAGGAACAGTCTCACCTTCTGATGAATGTTGAGCAAACCCTAAACTCTCATTTCCTATACTCTTTGATCTGAACATTCGACCTTTGTGGTGGCCCAATTTATTAAGACTTCTTCCTTCACCTTTCAGGGTATGTTACTATCCTCAGCCTCTGGTCCCTGGAAATAAAATGAGAATGATAACCACTAGGTACAGGTATTATGAGACTTAGTAATGATTCCTGTAAAGACTATGGTGCAGTCCCAGCACACAGACACAAATTCAAGTTCTGGTATTTATTTTCTTTTAAGAGTCCTCCCTGTGAAATGGGATGATAATGCAGTTTTCCTAAAGTCTAAATGAAATTGTTGAGATGTATAAAGACTTTTCAAATTGTCTAAAGTGCTAAGTGAACGTTGATTAACATCTAAAATAGAGAAGAGCTAATTTATGTATCTTCAATTAAAGGCAAAACAGAAACATTGAGTGCTAGAACTTGAAGTTTTCCCAGTAAGTTCTCAAACTAAAGGATAGTCTTTCTATTAATGTTTCAGTCAAATGTGTGCTTCTACCTGCATTCTTGAAATCATTCCCTCTACCCTTTCCAGGAAATTTGTTCTATCAGTCAATGAATTGAGACCTCCATAATATCAAACTGCAGCTAGTAGCTTGCACACACAACAAAAAAGAGCTTGAAAAAAAAAAATTGGCTAATGGAATCCACTTTCCAAGGATGCTATAGAGGAAATGCCTGTGTTGGGTGGAAGACAGGACTAAAACGAAAGGAATGTTGAACTGGAAAGGATTTGTATTCCAGCTCTTAACCACAGCAAGTGGATACTTATCTGCTTTCTGCTCAAGCATTTCTAGCCATTTAATTTTTCAGGGCACCTTCATTTTTAGGAAGCTCTTTATATTGCATTAAACTCTACCTCTCCTTGGCCCACATTCTCTTCTCTGGAGCCATCAAAACCAGCCTCTTCCATCTTCAATGTGAGGCTGTCAAATATTTAGAGATCAAGCTTTTCATCATTTGAACATGTTATCTGTCACCACACAAGGGAGCTTGAGGGAAGGCTGGTCAGTGGGTTTGAGGAGTATCTCAGACAGGGTTTGGCAAAACCTCTTTACCCACAGTCTGTATCTTGACTGGCCACATCAGGTCCAAAGAAGCCACAGAATGTCACTAAACCACCCAAATCTGCCACTTCTCTTGAAATTCTCTTGATCTTAGTCATACTTATGAATCCCTCTCATTTTCTATAGAGTATTAAGTAGCACTTTGGTAAAAGACGTGCTTTATGTGAGGCAAAAAATCTTTTACATATGGAATAGCTACAGGGATTATGATTCCATCCCATTTTTCCCCTCTCAAGCTCAAGTGTCTTTTTGTCAATCTTTTAGTATTCATCTTCAATCCCTCCTCTTTCCTTCTCATTGTATAATTTCTTCCTTCCTTTCTTATAAGCCATTTAAAGGGTTCCCAGACCATTTTACCCCTTCCTCAAATAGGGTGACAAAATGGCATGGAACACACACACAGTCAACATGGCCTCAGGCAGGAAGAAAATTGTAACAGGACAGAGACACCCCGCCCCCCTCAATGTCCACAATCCCTCAACGTCTCCTGATGATGGGAAGACTACGATTAGATTCTGCAGGGAACCACAATTCTCTTTTCTAAGTCCAGGTACTTCTAACTAACTGCCACTTATAAGTAGACCATGGTTTCCTGGTAGAGTTAAGACAGTGTGTTTGTTCTCTTTTTTTTTCATCTCACTGTTAGTTGCTTAGTCACTCATTCAATGAATAAAATATCAGTCATTTTCATAAGTCTCTGCAGACCTGTATCCAGATGTTCAGCAAGACATCTGCCTAGTCTCCAAGGATTTCGCATCAGTATTTGTAAACTGGTAGTAATAGCACACATGTGAATGAGCTTTTATTAAATATTTTTTATACATTATGAACATCCTTACAACATTTCCATGATATGTGCAGGAGAGAGATATTCTTAATAATTATCATTCTAAAGATGAAAGGAGTCAAGGGTCTAGAAGATCGCTGGCCTGCACAGATCGTGGGGGGGGGGGAGCTAAGATTCCAATGTCAGTCTTCATACCCACAGCCTCACTTCAGTTAGCTCACATTGTGTTACTAGTACCACTCATCCCCCAAAAGAAACAGACTAAAAAACTCACCATGGAAACTATTATTAAGTACAAAGAGTTTTCTCCTAAATTCTTTGCCCCATCTTAAGAAAAGTAACATGAAATCTCCTTGAAATACTTTAGCCTGAAGGTCTGTCTCATCTTCTAAAAACAATGTACTGTACACTTCCCCTTTGACTTTCACACAGGTCCATTTGTGCCCTGAGTGTGTCTTTCTTGTCCCAAAGTGCCAAGCACTTAGAATTCAAAGTTGAGCAAGAGATGGTCCTTGCATTTGAGAAGTTTACTGCGTAGTGCAGAGTATAGGCATGTCTTTTAAATGGAACAAAAATAATGATGTTTTTAATAATAATGGCTAGCATTTATTCAGTACTTACTATGTGCCAGACAACTATAAGCACTTTACACATATGATTAAAAAATGCACAGTGTAATATGATTTATATTTTCTCATGAATCCATATTACTTGCCCAGCTAGTATGCAACGGCTTGAGAACAAGAGCCTTTCTTCTCAGTGTTTTGCTTACATCATATACGTCCTCAGTTAGTTAAACCAAAATGAACCAGTTTCTGGTAGCAACCTGGGAATCATAAATAAACTAAACTGGAATATAATAAAAATTTTGCTACTAGTTTTAATGACAACTGTTGCCAAGGGGCACACATGTTATTAGAAATCATTCTGACTATGTTGAAAAGGGGACCATGAAAGGACAAGGTTTAATAGCATATGAACAGGATGATGGCTTTAAATACATAAAAAAGGTCAGTAATGGTTAGGATATGAAACACAATGTTTCACATATCAAAAACGTTATCTGGAGAATGAAACTTACCAGGGAAGGAGGAACAGATGAACACAAGTGACTAGGGCATACAAGTCTTAGCTAAATTATAAAGCAGTAATGAATATAAACCTCACTGACCTAAGACAATAGGTCTCAAGCAGGAGCAATTTTCTCCATAGGGGAAATCTGATGATATCTGGCCACGATTCTGACTGTTCCAAGTGGGAGAGGGGTGCTACTGATAGCTGCTAAAGAGAGCTCACAGATACTGCTTAATATCCTTTAGGGCCCTGAAGAATTCATTTCTCCATCCCCCAAGAAACAGTTACTCAGCCATAATGTCACTAGCACCAAGACAGAGAAACTCTAGATTAAAGTGACGAATGGTCATTGCTCACTCCTACAACATGTCCACCATAGAGAAGCTCAGGACTTTGTTCTGGGATCATCCTCATCCTAAGTCCGGGATTTAGGCTACCAGAATAACACGGTTGAAAGGAGAGAGCGCTCTGGTGTGTCTGCCAGTGGCAATGAAGTCATCCAGCTCTGAAATGCCACACATCACCTCCACTCAAACTCATTGGCCAGAACCAGTCACATGATCACACCTAAGCCACAGGAGCCAGGAAATGCAATTCTACCTTGTGTCCCAAACAGGAAAGAACTCACACAGATAATGACTAGAACAAATCTACAGTTTGAGGGAGGCAGGGCAGAAAAGAAGAATAGTATTGTGATGAAGAATTACTGCTGTTCTCATCACAGTCTCAAGTTCTGAAGTCAATGTAGCTTCTACTTTCAGAAAATCTTTACACAGAAGGAAGTACTATATTCACAACAAGTGTAATTTAGAGATTTTTCAGCTAGAAATGCTTAAAATAATGCCTACCTCTCAATGTTATGTGAAAGCATAACCTCTCTATCTATGAAGGCAATTGGTGCACTGCTTAATTTCTAAGAAATGTTCTTTAAATTATTTCCTCCCCTCTTTATTCTGCCGAGTGCATAGAAGATCAATAATATAGCTGAAGAATAAAGTCATTAAAAATGGGCTACTTCTTTTGCATTAGGGAAGAGAAAAACGTGTTATGTATGATATCTGAGGCTTTCCTCCTTCTTGCCTGCTGCTGCTGCAAGTCATGTCCGACTACAGTCTGCTACAGTCGTGTCCGACTCTGTGCAATCCCATAGACAGCAGCCCACCAGGCTCCTCTGTCCCTGGGATTCTCCAGGAAAGAATACTGGAGTGGATTGCCATTTCCTTCTCTGCCTTCTTGCCTGGATTGAATCAATTATCTTATGAACTTCATATCTCCACTCTCAGTCCTTTCCTCTTTTCCCTCCACGTCAGTCTTTAGTGTTTCAGTTCAGTTCAGTTGCTCAGTCGTGTCTGACTCTTTGCAACCCCATGAATCATGGCACACCAGGCCTCCCTGTCCATCACCAACTCCCAGAGTCTGCCCAAACCCATGTTCATTGAGTCGGTGATGCCATCCAGCCATCTCATCCTCTGTCATCCCCTTCTCCTTCTGCCCACAATCCTTCCCAGCATTAGGGTCTTTTCCAATGAGTCAACTCTTAGCATGAGGTGGCCAAAGTACTGGGGTTTCAGCTTCAACATCAGTCCTTCCAATGAACACCCAGGACTGATCTCCTTTAGGATGGCCTGGTTGGATCTTCTTGCAGTCCAAGGGACTCTCGAGTCTTCTCCAACATCACAGTTCAGTGAAAAACCTTCAGTAGCTTCTTATGAACTCACTGGAAAACTCTTAACTCCTCAGCATGGCATTCTTCCATTTGCTCAATTCTCCACCGTCATCTTTCTCCCTGTTGCCCAGCCATTTAGATTTTCTCAAACACAGTGTTGTTACACATGCTTCATCCTTTCTTGCAAACTGACTTCTTCTACCCATTGGCTTGGAAAACAATACTTTTCCACACAAAGATCTCAAGCTTCACTATCCTCAGGAACATTTTCCCTGAGTCTTCTCACTCCCATACTCATTTATATGACAATATTTACTATATTATTTGATTGTCTAATTGCCTATCTTCCCTACTGTATGTAAAATGCTTCTACCAGAGGCTACATTTCATGCCTATAGCCACAGAATCTAGCCCAGGGCCTGACATAAAATGGGAACTCAACAAATGATTTTTGAATGAATCACTGAGATATAAATTTCATTTGACTATGTCTTCATAATGATCATTTTAGCAAATGCATATTATTCAGCCAAGATGATATCAAATTTTTCAAAAAATTAAAACAAGGTAACATTTTCCTTTACTAAATTAAGGGACAATATTTATACAAAGAAGAAAAATATCAATTATCTGGTAGTTCCTGTAGCATATAAAAAAAAAAGAATATCATTTTCCTTCCTCAGTGGTAGCTCTTAGGAGGGGACTAAGGATAAATGACTGAATAAAGTTAGGTTAATAGGTAAGAAAGGGGTTTCACCTTTCTTGTTCCTAGAGGTTACCAAGTCTTGCCCCACAAAATTCTACTTTTATTATTTGTCTTAGAATATTCAGAATTGGACTTGAAACTCGAGTTTGTCTGGATTATTACTTCTGAAAACCCTTTTAGGAAACAAGGGATTTTAAGCAGAGCACCATTGGTATAGTCCAAATCTGTCATTTTATACAATCCTATAAGATGGATACTCTTATAATCCCATTTTACAGATGATAAGATGGAGGCATCAAAGGCTAAATAAAATCAGGTATCCCTCTGGGCTCCTCTGTCATGTAATTCTCCAGGAAATAATTTGGAGGAGGTAGCCATTCCCTTCTTGAGAGGACCTTCCCAACCCAGGGATCACACCTAGGTCTCTTGCATTACAAGCAGATTCTTTACCATCTGAGCCACCAGGGAAGCCCAGTAAGATGGATACTAATACAATCCCATTTTTACAGATGATAAAATGAAGACATCAAAAGGCTAAATGAAACCAAGTAGAATATCAGATTTGAACCAAGAATTCTAATTCAGAAAGTATACAATCCTTAATCTATAATACCATTTAAAACAAAACATACGTACTTTAATGACTTGAAAAACTTCATCCCTGAAAGAATGACTTTCTTAAAATGAATGTGAAAAGTAACTGGGAAAGTAGAAGAATTTCACTGGACATTTGTCTATTTTGTTCACTTCCCAATCTGAGCACACATTTTATCAGGTGAATCCTTCATCTTAAGAAACTTGGTGGGAGGTAAAGATTGCCTTCCATGATAGTGAAAATTGTCCCCTTTTCTTTCTAGGGCAGATGGAGGGCACAAAATGGAACAAAGTTCACCTTGCAAAAATGATCTAATTTCCCAGGTATTTAAGCTTTCTGATTTTTATATACAGAGAGAAAAAGTCATAAGTCAACTGAGGTCATTCCTTTACAAACATGACTCATATGCCATCCAAACTATAAGTTACAAAATTGAAATCTAACAGGAAGTAGCTGGTTTGTTAACTCTACCTGAAGGAGAACTTCTCGGTAGGAACCACCCACTTGTGCTTATTGCTGAATGAATCTTTTCTAAAGACCCAACCTCCTCCTGCAAATCAGACTGAGGAAAGCCTGCAATTTAAATATGATAATAGCCTCAATGGGGGCACAGAAAAACTCTCCTGAGACTCTCCTTTTCTTTGTCATATTGGTTGTAGGAGTTTGCTAGTAACTAGCTGATCCTGGAGAAGAAAAAAGTAAGAGAATAATAAAGTTAATTTAAGTACGATGATTTCAACGGCATTCTCTGTTCTCATTGGATAAGGATGTACATTCACTCTGGGGGCTGCAGCCATGAATCAGTGTCAGGGAAGACTAAGAACAACACAACTTCCTGAAGGGACAGCTTGACTCAAGGATTATTATTTTAGGACAGTATATTTTATCGCAAACAAATGAAAATAGGTTTACTATAGAAGAAAAAAAAATTAGCATGAACTTATAAGATTCATTGATTTATCCAAGTATTTATTGAGTAAAGTGCTAAATGTTAGCTTCCCAAAATGAACAGAAAGCAAAATGGTCCCTGACCTCAGGAAATTTAGAACCTAGTGAAGGAGATGGATGAATTAGTCACAAAAGCTAGGCTAAGGGTTTTGCTTTTCCTTTTCTTAGAAGTTTCCAACTCTTTCACTACAAAGTTCTACTTTTATTGTTACTTGTCCCAGAATGATCAGACTTGGACTTGAATCTCAAGTTGACCTGGATCATTACCTCTGAAGACTCTTAAAAAGAAGGGATCCTAAGCAGAGCACACATGAAAGCATCAGTTTTTAAAACTCCAAGAACAGAGCCAATTAAGGATAATCTGAAGGATGACAAGAACAGAGGCTGGAGAAAGGCAGGGAGTGGTGGTGACAGGGAAGTGAGTACAGATGTCCTTGAAACATATGGGGCTTAGGACACATTTAAGAAAGAGAGAGAAAGCCAGTAAAGCTGAAGCTCACAGCGTAAGGAGATGGTGATGGGCCAGGCTGGAGATACTGCTGGGGACAGAGAAGAAATAATCTTGTGAGCAGGTAGGGCATAGAAAACAACAAAGGTGAGTACTTGCTTCAGGCAGTTAAGTTTTCTGGTCCTTCCAGAGGAACAGGTATCTTCTCCCCTGACAATGGGAGGTACATGGATAGAAAATGTGAAGCACTGGCTTATTATATACCTTGCAAGGTCAACTTTACTGACCCTAATTTTGCAGATGATGAAACAGAGGCACAGAGAGTAAAAGTGAACAAGGTAGGTTATGTTGTAATCAACAGACAGGATTTCAACTTTGGTCTATTGTACCCCATGCTATGGGAAGACTTTAGAAGCCAACTTTGTCTCCTCCACAATCTGCCTGTGATCAGTCAAGGCTATGTATACCGATCTTACGGGCAAAAGTTTCCATTTTTATTGCTTTTAAAACTGCTGTTACTGTTGTTCAGTTGCTAAGGTGTGTCTGATTCTTCACAACCCCATGGACCGCAGCACCACAGGCTTCCCTGTCCTTCATGGTCTTCTGGAGTTAGCTCAAACTCATGTCCATTGCATCGATGATGCCATCCAAACATCTCATCCTCTGTCTCCTCCTGCCCTCAATCTTTCCCAGCATTAGGGATTGATCTCAACATGACTTCCTTTAGGTCTAGTCTCTTTGTGGAATTTCGAATCTGTAATCAAAGCAGGTTTGGGTGGTCGGACTAAAATGATCTCCTGGTCACCCCATAAGTCACAGGTACATTCAGCACAGAAATGCAGTCAGCTTTCCTTTGGCTCATTTGAGATGTGAATCGCTCATCCATGCCAGTTACATTTTGCTGAGTAAACTCAGTGCTCTATCCTCAACAGGTTATTCTCATCCTACCTCACTTCTCTGGAATTTTCAGGGAACTCAGAATTTGTCAGAGTTGAAACTGACTCACTGCAACTTCTCCCTCAAAGAGATTTCCTTCAAATAAATCCTTGATATATCCAAGATCTTAATGAATCAGCACATTCACAAATATTGCTCTAATACAATTTCTCCCAGAAAAAGAAACAATGAAAACCTGAAACATTTTAGTTGTGCTTTGATGATTTACGTAATGCCCAGGGTAGAGTACTGCCTGAAGTGAAACCAGAAATCATCTTTTTCTCAACGCTGTACAGAGCGTATGGGGGACTCGTTTATGTCGTGGAACCCAAGCACTGCCAAATGTGACATTCCATTCCTTAATGAATCCAAGGGTTCAGGTTTCTGGCAAGGGACGATCACTTTCTTAGAATTATTTTCTACTTCCTTTCAGCACCACCTCTTGCCACTGATGCTCTTCTCTTGTTTAGTTTTTTCCCACAAAGTACAATTTATCACATTATGAGAATTGCTAAACTCTTGTCAAGGAGTGCAAAACCATAATACTGATGAAAACACAAAAGCTGGATGGTTGGCTAGGTTGAGAGACGTAGTGGAGGGGCTGAAACGCGAGCTCGCAGACCCATGTGATTTAAAGTGCTAGCGCAGCAAAATGATAAATCACCCCATATCCTGGCCATGCAAGGTCCCTTGTGAATAGCTGAATTCATGGTTACCAGATTCACAAATGCTAATGGTCTACTATGTTCCCATAAGTTTTCACCTAACTTGTGTTTTGCTTTTTATGTAATAATATCCAAGACCCTAAGTCTTTTGTGTATACTCAGCCTGTTCTGGGTCTCTCTTTGAGAGTCTGCTTTTGACAGTGAACTTGCCACGTGAATTTAGTCAATTTATCATGGATACTGACCTTAAATAGCACCCCAAAAGTCTCCATAGCTATCTCTGATTATTCTGTTCATCTGTTTCTACCAAACAGATTTGATAATGACTAAGAACATAAAACACAATCTAGACTAAGGATCTAGTTCATATTATTCTGAGTGAAACAAATGACCACTAAAATATACAGTCAGAATTTTTTCAAGTGACTCAACTTTTCGAGGAACTGTTATGTATTCATGAAAATTATAAATAATAATATAGGGAAATAATTATGACATAGTACTAAATGACCAAAAACATATAAAATGACTAGTAAGATTTCAATGGTGTTAAAAAAAAGTATACTAAAAATACTAAATTTCATTATACCAAAATATAGCAATCATATTTGGGTACGTGAATAATTTTAAGTTTTCATTTATCATACCCTAGACCTTAAATTTCTCGTTCACAATCCATTAAAAAAAAAAAATTCAGCAGTTCAGTAGTATCTTGAAGTACCTTACTCTGTAAAGAACTGAAGACCAGCTCCTTAAAACACTGCTCAAATGCCTCCACAGTTTCAGAGGCTAAAACTCAGGGCCAGCAACTTGAGGAATTTAATAAAGAACAAGAAACAAATCCCAACTTCAATTCCCCTGCAAATATGACAGGATTTTCAAAATGTGCCTGGAAAACTGCATCTGGGGTTTTGCCAACCCCATAACGTTTGGGACGTTTGCTGAACCCAAAACACAGCCGGGCCCACCCATCCATAATTAAAGCCCTCCCCCCAAATGAATTCATTGCTTTGTGGCACCATCTGTCTCATTCCCTTATTTACATAATAGGGAACCCTGCTCCGACTACAGCAAATGAGAAGCGACAAAAGAATGGCAAGTGAAGATGAAATGTATACATGTATACATCAGATTATGTATAATATGGTCAAATCCTTCCAATTAAAAAAAAAAATTTAAATTCCCAAACCCATCACAATTTTTACCTGGGCCTCTTTCCAGCTCTCGGAACCTCCTTCCTCCTTCTGCTGTATCTGCAGCTCTCACTAGCATGGCTTGTTTCAAAGAGTTCATTTGTCACATTTTATTTTATTAAATATTTTATTTTCCTCTTGTGGACCCATTAGCATGCCGGTTCGAGAAAAATGACACAAATCAGTTGTGTTTGGTAGTTTCTAAGCTGCAGTGGAGAAATAAGCAGTTTTATATTAACTTGAAATTTGAAAAGAAAAAAAACATTGTCCCCAATGTAGAGCTTCCTTGAATCCTTGTCTCCTGGGAAGTTCTTGTCCTAATAATGGGAGCATGATCAGTGGATCTGTTGAAGACAGACAAAGGGCTGATTTCTGAATATGCAGCAGTTACTCTAATCCCATGTTTTGTGTGTATTCCTACAGGCTGGGGCAGGAACAGCCTTCCAGTGCCTAAGGCAGCCCCAGGACTCCTGTCTGGGCTCTGCCACTAACTCTCAGTGACCTCACGCAAATCCACTTTCGGGAGCTTCAAGTTCCCAGTCAGAGTTCTGTTGTCCCATAAATGCCTGCCTGGAAGCTGAGATGACGCTTCCCTTTGTGGATGCAGAGCCCCTCCCTTTCCAAGCCCTCAGGCACAGATGCAAGTGGGTGGAGAGTTCAGAGGCCTGAGTTCCTTCAGCTTCGGGGGTCACCTTTTACCAGGACCGAGCACCCTCAGACTGGAGGGAGAAAGATGCGAAGACTTAGAGGCAGACACTGTCTTCTGCACCACGCTGAGCTCTTTTACAGTCAGGGACCAGGAGGGAGCCTTCTAGGCCCAGCACTGACAGCCCATCCGTGGAAGCAGCCGCAGCTCTGGTTAAAACGCAAGAGGCTGGAGTTCCTGTGCTATACAATAGGTCCTTACTGGTTACCTGTTTTAAGTATTGCAGTGTGTACATGTCAATCTCAAACTCCTAATCTGGCCTATCAACCACAGATCGGAACTTGCCATTTACCTCTACAAGGTTTAAATCGGGCTGCTGCAGCGGCTGACCTCCAATCCGTGAAAGAGTTCAAGGTGGAGAGGAAAAAGTGGGAAAATTGGCAGGACGGGTGCTCAGACAGTCAGATATTCTCAGGAGCTGATTTTATGAGCCCAATTCTTATATCTCCTCATATCTCGTAAAACACTAAAACCTTTCATGGTGACACTTGTTTCCCACGACTAGCAGAAGCTTCACGAGACCAGTAGAAACTTTCTACAAAAAACATGTGCTTGACTGCATGTATTCCCCCTTTACCAAAATCACATGCACACTGTCCTTCACCCCTACCTCTTTGGATGAGTTTCTCAGAGCTCTCTGAGGTGCCATTTCCCAAGCTGCAGTTCTCATTTTGTCCCAAATAAAACTTAACTCACAGCTCTCACATTGCACATTTTTTAGTCAACAATCCCTTCCTCTGTTCAATACTCTGTAATAATTTTTAGAAAGGATATAGTACATGTATAACTGAAACATTTTGCTATGTACCTGAAAGCTAACACAATATTATTAATCAACTTTACTCCAATATAAAATAATTTTTTTTTAAAAAGCTAAAATAAAATGGGCAGAGCACCAACGAATTGATGCTTTTGAACTGTGGTGCTGGAGAAAACTCTTGAGAGGCCCTAAGACTGCAAGGATCAAACCAGTCAATCTTAAAGGAAATCAACCCTGAATACTCATTGGGAGGACTGATGCTGACGCTCCAATACTTTCGCCACCTGACGCAAACAGCACGGGGAAAGACCCTGATGCTGAGAAAGACTGAAGGCAGAAGGAGAAGAGGGTGAGAGGGTGAGATAGTTGGATGACATCACCAATTCAATGAACATGAACTTGGGCAAACTCTGGGAGACTGAATCTTCTTAGCTTCTCCAGACAGAGAAGCCTGGCACGCTACAGTCCATGGGGTCTAAAAGAGTCAGACATGACTTGGCGACTGAACAACATACAAATATTTTTAAAAATATGAGAGGCTACTGCTGGAACAGTGACTCAATCAGCACAAAGAGCTCAAGAATCAAGCCTGTCTTCAGTATTTCTTAGCCCATCTCCAGGTCTCTCAATCAGAATTTCCAGGGGTGGGATGGAGGAATCAGTGTATTTATTACTTTCTCAGGTAATTCTGATTCATAGTCCAGGTTTGGGCTCTACTGGTTTCCATAACTCTTGCTATGATAAAAGAATAGCATATCTTTAGGAGAAACAATTCCTTAGTTCTAAACTCTACAAGGAATTTGCCACATGTTTGTCTTTATCCGGGAGTCACTGATCCACAGACTAAGTAAAATTAGCAGAAGTTCTACTTCTCTTTAGAAGTAGAAATGTGGACACATCTAACACCCACTTGCAATCAGCCTGAGGTCAGAACCTGAGGTACTTCTCTAAGGGAAAGCATTTCAGTGCTGGTGCTGGAGAAGACTCTTGAGAGTCCCTTGGACGGTAGGGAGATCAAACTAGTTAATCTTAAAGGAAATCAACCCTGAATACTCATTGGAAGGACTGACGCTGAAGCTCCAATACTTTGGCCACCTGATGCGAAGAACTGACTTACTGGAAAAGACCCTGATGCTGGGAAAGATTGAAGGCAGGAGAAGAAGGCGACAGAGGATGAGATGGTTGGATAACATCACTGATTCATTGGACATGAACTTGGGCAAGCTTCTGGAGACGGTGAGGGACAGGGAAGCCTGGCATGCTGCAATCCATGGGGTCACAAAGGGTAGGACAAAACTGAGCGACTGAATGACAACACACTGTTGAGCTTCAGGCTGGGCTTATACGCTATGCCTGGCAATACTCTCAGGCTAAGAGCAGCCTCACCAGAGAGGCCAAAGTCCCTCCCCACATTCTTATCTGCTGGCTGGAATCTCCTTCCAAAAAGAGAAAAAAAAAATGAGTACAACAATGACAGGACTTTCAATATAGGTAACTCAAATTTTCTCAAACGTATACCATGTATGAGATAAAAATAACTTCAGAAAACATTACGATATTTACAGCAATATAGCACATACATTAGCTCATTCACCTCTGACTCTGCGATCCCATGGACTGTAGCCTGCCAGGCTCCTCTGGCCATGGAACTTTCTAGGCAAGAATACAAAAGTGAGTTGCCATTTTCTTCTCTGCAGCAATGTAGAACACAATCCAAACATAACTTCTGTACTTGTCTTGCAAGCGCAGCTTTAAGGCAAGTCGGTTAGACTTCTTTTCCAACCAGACAAGCCTCCTGCTCAGCCCCTTCTGTTCACATTCATAGGAGAAACTGCTGCTACTGCGACATCTATTAGCAAAGAGTGTGGGGCAGTGGGGACACTGGGCTTGGACCTCTGAACCTTCCGTTTACCATCTGCACAATCTTGATACATTTGCTAAGCCTGTCATCTGTAAAATGGGATAACAGGAGCCTATCTAACAGGGTTGAAGGATCAATCAGATAAAGGCCATGACAGGTCTAAGCAAGCGGTGAAAACAAAGGGTGTATTGGAAGACATGGTACGTGTTCCACTGAGCTGGCAGTTTAGGAGAGAGGTGGAAAATTAGGTGAGGTTCAAGTGGCCATGAAAGCTCAAAGGCGGAAGGGATCTGTCGCCCTAAAGAGATGGTAAAGCAGTGTCCTTCACAAAGAAGATTCGAATTGAACCTTTAGGGGTGGATAGAAGTCTTCTAGAAGGACAAAGAGAGGCAGTATAGCATATGTGGGAGGAAATGGATGCTCATTTCCAGAAATAGGCATGGAAGTGTACACGATTTGTTTATAACACACATTTTGAGGGGTAGGAATTAGGGAAGTGGGAGGTGGGAAGCCTCTAATTAGGCTTTTGTTGCTCTATGCTGAAAAAGAAGGCCTTTCTGCTGAACACACTGAAGTACCAATGGAGGCTTTATAAAGGAGAGTGACATGATTAGATTTGAGTGTAGAAAGGTCACTCTGGAAATACTGATTAAGATGGGCGGGAGGAGAATGAGCCTAGAGGCAAGAAGACCACAGCTGGAGGGGGTGCTGTAGGAATCCTGGTAAGGAAAGGCAGAGGCAGCAGTGATGGAGTGGACATTACTTATTTGAAAGATGCTAAGAAAGCAAGAAAGGCAGGGCTCAGTAACTGATTGACTGGGGCAGATAAAGGAGAATAAGGAATCAAAGCTGTCTCCCAGGTTACAAATGCAGGTGAATGAGTAAATGATTTGCATACTGACCAAGAGAAAAAGAAAAGAAGATGAGCAAATTTAAGAGTAAGTAGACATGGTAGATAGTGAATTTGCTTTGAGACATGTTGAGTTGAAAAGTATCTGTGAAAATCCAGGAGGAAAATCCAGTAACTACGGATATGAATGTTTCTAATTTATGGGGGAAAAACTCAAGGGAAAAGAATCTCATTATGTGGAAGCTAAGAGTAGTTAACTTGATGGCAGGATGTTCTTCGAAATAGTTTGCTAGCAGCAAATACAGTGGTTATTTTCAGAAACTGAACTGCTTCGGAGATCGAGTTTCTTTCTCCATGGAACCAAGTTCTGGATTCAGAGCCACACACCCAACGGTGCTCAGCCATACTCTTGAGTTCCAGACAAAACTCGAGGACATTTGAGCTGCACCATGTTCAAGGTGATATGACTCTGGACAACGGTGAAGGTCATGGACATAGTCAAACAAGACAAGTAATTGCTTTGAAGTCCTTCAAGAATCAGCAGTGTCTTCTCTCATTCCTTGTTTCCTCACAGAAAGGCAGCCCATGGCAGTATGACCAGAAGTTCAGTCATGCCTGGCACATTGTCAGATACATAGTAGTTACACAATTAATGTTTGGTGAATAAACCGCCCAATGAAGGCACACATCAATTAAACAGAATAA
This sequence comes from Antilocapra americana, assembly GCA_007570785.1. Lineage (NCBI taxonomy): Eukaryota > Metazoa > Chordata > Mammalia > Artiodactyla > Antilocapridae > Antilocapra > Antilocapra americana. The sequence continues at coordinate 5,883,038 of ML661897.1, forward strand.
ATGTTCCAAGGGAATAGGAAGAGGCTGGGAAAAGTTTGCAGTAATTTCCCCCCTAGGTAGAAGTGATTCCCAAAGATGGGGCATTCAGACTTCAGTCACTGGTGGCATTTCAACCTGGCCACCTCTCAAGGGAATCACTGAGCGGTGGAAAGGGGTTGAAAGTGAGAAGTTGGGATTTTCTTTCTTTCAAGGAGGAGACAAAATGTTCCAAGAAGGGATGAGTGGGTGCGGTTCTTTTAAATGGTGGTGAAATGCTATATCAGGTCATAAACCTGTGGTAGAGTTTAGTGACTGTGTTTAAATGGATGATTCTCATTGCCTTATGAGATCCGAAAAAGCCATAAAAATTCACGGCCTACTTGTGGCTGAGCTCTAATACAGGAATAATCGGTGCTTTAAGCAAGGGGTAATGGGAGGTACAGTGGGAGATTTACTCAAGCAGTAAGGGCTGCAGAGAGCGTGTAGGTTTTTCATGCCAATTACACTGACAGACAACAGTGCAGGACTTCCCTGACATGCACTCGCAATCCTGTTCTCTTAAGTGACAAGATGGGTCCTTAGTTCCTCCTTCTCCTGCACTTTTAGGAATCAAGCCTTACAGTTCTACTCAGGGCTCCTGTCATCAAAGTCAATAAATCAGCAGTGAGGTTCCCATCAGAGATCATTTGGTATGGTGGAAAAAATAACTTGGAATTAGGAAAAACTTTAGTTTTAAACCCAGCTCTGTGACTTCCTAGGTTATTTCCTTATTTACCCTAATTATTCTTTCTCAATCATTCACTCCTGTCCACTGCCATGGGGCTTGGGTGTCTCTCTATGGGAGAAGTCCTCACTTATCCTCTTGACTACAGGCTTGGCCATGTAACTTGCTTTGGCCAAGGGCGTACGTATTGAAGTAATGGATGTCACAATTGAAAAGCTGCAAGAGCCTTTGGGAGGTGGACCATTGTTCTTTTCTCTCTCTCATGAGACTAAAGTGAAAATGGTAGTCGCTCAGTCACACCCACTCTATGTGATCCCATGGACTGCAGCCTGCCAGGCTCCACTGTCCATGCACTTCTCCAGGCAAGAATACTGAAGTGGGTTGCCATTCTCTTCTCCAGGGGATCTCCCCACCCAGGAATCAAACCCAAGTCTACCACATTGCAGGCAGATTCTTTACTGTCTGAGCCATCAGGGAAGCCTTCATAAGAGTAATAAACCCCAAATCAGGACTATTTTTCAGCCCGGGTTCTGCAATAAAGAAGACACACAGGGCAGAGTCAAAGCTGCTTTCAGATACTGCACTAGGAAAGTACTATGACTGACAATACAGGCTTGTTGTTCCCAGACACTGAGACATTGGGGGTGTTTGTTACCTCAGTGTAACAGTATAGTGAAACCTGACCGATACACAGAGTGATTTAGGAAGAATATCTTAACCTGACTGAGCTCTGTTTTCCCTAAAATGTTGACAATACACCCACTCTTGTGTCTGTGTGTGTGTGCTTAGTTGCTCACTTGTGTCTGACTCCGAGACCCTATAACAGTTGCTTCACTAATGGTGGTTTTAGTTATTCGGATTTTTCTACTCAGTCAGAGAAATAAGAGAGACTAAGGCATTTTCCCAACATGTGTACTTCCAGTTAGCTATATCTGAATAACTTGCTGCTGGGGAATCCCTGGGCCAATGTGGCGATCAGTGGCAAATTGGACATTTCTGATGCTCTTCTTCCAGGACCAGGGTGAAAGAGTCTCTCAGATCTTTTCATTACAGCCTTCACAAGCTGTGAAAGAACTAGCAGCAGGTTCACTTTCACCCCATTACACATCCAGTCAATGGAACGCTGCCTTTTCCTTACGTGGGGTGACAGGCAGGCAGGTGAAAGCTGGCTCCTGTGGCCTTTTGCACATGGTCACACAGCTGCGAGAACCAGGGGACTGCACTCACTGCAATCACGGTAACAGCCCCTGGCCCAGGCCCAGCTATTCAGGGTTCACGAAGTTTCCGTAGTGTTCATTCTGATTTTCACAACAGCTCTATGGGCTTTTCACCCCCTCAGTCATTCATTCAACTGAGTGCCAGCTACACTGTTTCTGCCCTCGTGGAAGTAGGTATTAGTGACAGTTAATGACTAGTTATTGCATTTATTCAGCAAAGGTTCTTTTGCATCTACTATGTGCTGGGCACTATAAAGTCAATGAAGATACTTAAGTGAAAAGGCATGGTCCCAGCCCTCCAGGAACTCACAGTTGCAAAGACGATACAGACATGGAAACCACCATGTCTGAAAGGCTGTAGCATAAGTGTGACCACAGAGTTCAAACCAAGTGTATGAGGGCACAACGGAGAGAAAGTCCACCTACAGAATCAGGGAAGTCAGGCCATAGGAAGGGACATATGGGCTGGGTTTTAAGAGATGACTGGAAGTTTACTAGGTGGATGAAAATGGAACAGAAAAGCAAGCAATGGAAACAATTTAGAGTTTAGGAGGAGTATCTGCGCATGGCTAGAGCAGAGGGTCATTTGGGGCCATAGGGAGGGATATTAATAAAACTCAACAGGTAGGAAGAAGTGGTTGAAAAGAACCTACAGGTACAAAGGAAGGAGTTTCTCCTTACTCTGCAGGCAACAGTGAGACTTCACATAAAGTATTTTAAATAGAAGATTATCATGGTTACATTTTAAAATTTCACTCCAGTGACAATATAGTCTATTGGAAATAAGTCAGACTAGGGTAGAGGAAACCAGTTATGAGGTTAATTCTAGAGTTCTGAACTCTGTACTCACTCCAAAGTCTAATGTGTGCCATTTCTGCTGAGGACTGGTACTCCTAGGGAGATGTCACCCTTATTTCCTGCCATCTCTGCCCTTCTTTCGGGGAAAACAAACATTTAACAAATGACCCACTCAGTTGCTGTTGCTAAATCGCTTCAGTTGTGTCCAATTCTGTGTGACCCCATAGACGGCAGCACACCAGCCTCCCCCGTCCCTGGGATTCTCCAGGCAAGAACACTGGAGTGGGTTACCATTTCCTTCTCCAAAGTTTTGAGGAAAACAAACATTTAACAAAAGACCCACTCAGTTAGTTATAATCATTTATCAGAGGGACAATCATTTTCCAGATACCTCACACACTGTCTCTGGATGGTGATCCCAAGGTCAGGATCACCTGGATAACCAGTCAAGGTCTGATGATGAATGGCAAACATTTGTGCTGAGCACCAAAAACAGCAGGGATTTTTTTTACAAAATGTGTAGACACGTTTTAAAATCATCATGGAAAATCAGAACTTTGTTGGATTTGGATACACTTAGTTTATAATTCGGCCTTTTATATAGCTTATGATGTTCTCACAGCAAGTATACTGGGGTGGTTTGCCATTCCCTCCTCCAGTGGATCAATTCCCAAGAAGGGGAGTACCACAGAATGTGCTAACCATTGGACAATTGCACTAACCTCCCATGCTAGTAAGGTCAGGCTTAAAATCTTGCATGCTAGGCTTCAGCACTATGTGAACCAAGGACTTCCAGATGTCCATGTTTGGTTTAGAAAAGGAAGAGGAACTAGAGATCAGATTCCCAACATTCACTAGATTATAGAGAAAGCAAGGACATTTCAGAAAAACACCTATCTCTGTTTCATAGACTAAGTGAAAGCCTTTGATTGTGTGGATCATAACAAACTGTGGAAAGCTCTTAGAGAGATGGGAACACCAGACCATCTTACTTGTCTCCTGAGAAACCTGTATGCAGGTCAAGAAGCAACAGTCAGAACCCTGTATAGAACAACTGACTAGCTGAAGATCGAGAAGGGAGTACACAACAGCGCTGTCTGCTGTAACCCTGTCTGTTTAACCTATAAGTTGAGCGCATTATGAGATGCTGGGTTGGATGAGTTATAAGCCAGAATCAAGACAGGCAGGCAAAATATCAACAACCTCAAATATGCAGATGATACCACTCTAATGGCAGAAATCGAAGAGAAAATAGAGAGCCCCTTGATAAAGGTTAAGGAGGAGAGTGAAAGAACCAGCTTAAGACTAAATATAAAAGAACTAAGATCATGGCATACGGTCCCATTACTGAATGGCAAATAGAAGAGGAAAAGGTGGAAGTAGTGACAGATTCTCTTTTCTTGGGCTTCAAAATCACTGCAGATGGTGAATGCAGCATGAAATCAGAAGATGACTGCTTCTTGGCAGGAAAGTGATGACAAACCTAGACAGTGTGTTGAAAAGCAGAGACATTACTCTGCTGACAAAGGTCCATATAGCCAAGGCTATGGTTTTCCTGGTGGTCAGGTACTATTGTTGAGAGCTGTCCATAAAGAAGACAGAATGCCAAAGAATTGATGCTTTTGAACTGTTGTGCTGGAGAAGGCTCATGAAAGTCTCCTGGACAGCAAGGAGATCGTACCAGTCAATCTTAAGGGAGATCACCCTGAATAGTCACTGAAGGACTGATGCTGAAGCTCTAGTATTTTGGTCATCTGAGGCAAGCAGATGACTCATTGGAAAAGTCCCTGATTCTGGGAAAGACTGAGGGAAGAAGGAGAAGAGGGTATCAGAGGATGAGATGGCTAGATGGCATCACTGATGCAATGAACGTGAACTTGGGCAAACTCCGAGAGATGGTGAGGGACAGGGAGGCCTGGCATGCTGCAGTCCATGGGGTCGCAAAGAGTCAGACAGAACCAGGCGACTGAACAAGACCAATTTTATCATTTACATTTGCTTTTCACTGCATATAATGTGGGGAATAGTGGTAGGGGTGGAGGTGGGACATGTATTTTTAACACGTAAGTCTTCTAAAAGCAGCAGTCTCCAACGTTATGGCACCAGAGACTGGTTTCACAGAAGACAATTTTTCCATGGACTAGGGTTGGGGAATGGTTTCAGGATGACTGAAGCATTACATTTATTATGTCCTTTATTTCTATTATTCAATTGTGATATATAATGAAGTAATTATACAAATCATCACAGTGCAAAATCAGTGGGAGCCTTGAGCTTGTTTTCCCACAAGCAGATGGTCCATTTGGGGGAGAAAAGTGGAGAAGAATTGTAAATACGGACAAAGCTTTGCTCGCTGGCCCACCATTCCCCTCCTCTGTGCAGCCTGGTACTAGTCCATGGCCTAGAGGTTGGCCTAAAGGACTCAGTCTAGCCCTGGTTATGCCCTCTTTTCTCTGGTTGCACTGCAGGTGACCACAGCCACGTCCTTCCTTAGAACTTCTCTATAGAGAAGTTTCTAGACAGCAGCAAAAAAGAGAACTGCAATGAACTGGATTCATCATTCACAGAGATGTCAAGGACAGCACCCTCCACCCTTACTAAGGCTGCACAAGGAGACATGGCTGGTAACTCTTACTGCCTAATTCAGGTCTGAACCTCATGTAAGTTTATTTGAGCAACAGAATTGGAAACAGAGCATTTCAGATTCTGCTACTCAACAGCACTATTCAATTGAGATCTTCTATACTGTCAGGGCTTGAAAGTCTTGAGGATTACTATAGGGTAGGTTTCTCAAGCTGTAGATAAAATTATTCCAAACTAGAACAATCCCAACACTCTTCCAAAGGTTCTGCTTTGGAGGCCCATCTATTTCAAGGAAGGCCAGCTCCACAGAGAGAGGCTCAGGAATGAGCTGACATGTTAACAATATAAGTCACTGTGTACTTAGTCACTCAGTTCTGTCTGACTCTTTGTGACCCCATGGACTGTAACCTGTCAGGCTCCTCTGTCCATGGAATTCTTCATTCTCCAGGCAAGAATACTGGAGTGGGAGCCATTCCATTCTCCAGATCTTCCCGACCCAGGGACTGGACCCAGGTCCCCTGCACTGCAGGCAGATTCTCTGCCATCTGAGCCACCAGGGAAGATCAATATAAGTTGTTGCTGTTCCCCATATGGTTCCCAAACACTGCACAATTCAGTAACATGGCACTCGACTAGAGAACAGCAATCTGAAAGGTCTACTCAGGGTATCTACGTCAGAGCAGCTCAAAATCATACTTCAAACTTTCTCTGCTAATTGGTCATAAAGGTTTTCACCAGAGTTCCCTATGATCATAAAGATAGATATTGAGTACTTATGTGCTAGGCATATGCTAGAAGTTTTACCTGCATTCTCTGACTTACTCTTTATATCTATGGGACATAAACTACTATTATTATCCCTTCTTAGCAGATAAGGAAACTGAGACACAATGATCTTTAATAACTAGGCCAAAGTCAGAACAAGTAAGCTTTGGAGCCCAGGTTGGAATTTAGGAAGCCTAACTCTAGAGTCCCTAATCATTTGCTAATCTGCTTCTTCTCTGCCTAGGAGTTTAACTTGATCTCTTATTCCAGTTTACAAGCAATTGTTAACTTTAATTTGTAGGTGAAAAAATGGAGATGAGAGAGGTTAAGTGACTTGCCTCAGGTCACGCCCACTGGCGGTGGCACAGCTAGCACACCATACAAATAACTGACTCCAACATTTCTTAATTTGACATTCTCATTTTAACCTGAACTAGGTTTTAGATTATTTTATCCCACCAAGGGAAACAACAAAGGGAGCTGGGGGTGGGGTGGTGTTTACTGAGCTCTTTCTAAGCATCAAGTCATCTCCTAGGCATTTTATATCCAACATTCATTCATTTAAGCAACAACCTTGTGAAGCTGGCATTACTGTTTCCATTTTTCAAATAAAACAGAAGCTTCAGGAGGGTGGGGAAACCTACCTGAATTCATCCAGAAAGCATGTGATGCAACTGGGGCTCCAGACCCCATCTGTGTGAAGGTGGCGCCCAGGCCCCTCTAACCAAGAATTTAATAGTAGGTTCACTCCTTGCAGATGTGGGTTTTATTCTGTACCCACTTTAACAAAAGGACGAAGGAGAGAGATGGGACTTAAATCAACATAAGCAATCTTGTGACATCATCCCCTCACAAGATCCTGTGGCCACTATGCCTGAAACAGAATTTGTAAGGAGTTTCCCTGAGTCCCTGGGTCAAACGGCCTCTGATGTTCTGGCAACATTCCTCTCCCTGATTGTATTCTCTGACTCTTCTTACTTGGCCCCTGCAACGAAATGCCTCACAATTATTCAAAAGTTACCTAGCAGAGAAAACATCCTCTAGACCTTGGCTTGAAATTATTAGGTGAGTCAAGTCATATTTTTAGTACAGTGAATGTGTTACTTCCCAAGTATTGGGGGTTTAACATAGCCACAGAAGCCTCTCACCAGAGACCTTCCCCCCTTAACTTTGAAATATGTGTGTTCAGCAGAGAAATATTTCTGGTTTGATGCCCTTACACAAATTGTCAACACACTGTATCTTTTTCTCACAGCTCTTTGATGTACTTGAAGGGGTTTTCTTCCTTGAACAAGAAGCCACAACTCCAAATGTGTTTAAGACAGAAGCCCCTAAACATTTGAAGTTCAGTTCAGAATTCTTAAGCAGAAACTTGGCAAGAAGTCCTAACTTAAATTGGGAAAAAGGAAAAGAAAAAAACCAAAAACATACCCAATACCCTTCTCACATCCATGAAGTATCAAATGTATACTTCTCAATAGAAAACAGACTTTTCACATCCATGTCATGCTGGTCTATCATTTATTCCCTGCATTTTCCCCACAAGACTTCTGGCTCATTTCAAAAGCATGGTAACGACCATTTGGATGTATTGCTTTCATCTCAAATTCAACAAGCCCAAGTCTTAACTTCTAATCTTTAATCCACTTGATGTCCCTTGCTTTCTTCTTCATTTCTGCCAACAACCCCCATCATCTAGACTTAAAATCTAGACATTGATTCCTTCAAGGACAGGAAGCATCCCTTAATTATCTTTGTATGTTCACTACTCAGGCAGTGCTGGTGCATAGAAGATGCTCAATAAATACTTGTTCAACAGATTTAAAAGTTATCTTCTTTCCCCTCTACTTCACCCATGCATCTTATCTCTTCAAAGCCCTTGACTTGACACTTGTGTTTTCCAACATGAGTATGTAACAGTCAAATATGACCTATTTGACTAGGGTGCAGCCTGTTTAAGACTTTTATGGAACCCCCTCCCACCAAAACCAACACATAAAATTGGTCAGAAATAGAAACTAAGAGGCGAGAGGTTTCAAATAATTACAGTTCTGAGGGCAGATCAGGGTCATTCTAAAAGAAGTAGACCTGTTATAATTGCCATTGAATCTAAGAACAATTTTAATCATATAGATTAAATTACTCTACAAGATCAAGATAAAGTTTAATGGATTATTTTCAAGGATTTCTTACCAAAGAATAAGAATACACCATATCATTAACATAAAATTCTTAAGAGTGGAATCTATAAAACCCTTTTAAATCCATAACATGCCTTGCACATGGAAACTACTTATGAAAGTTTCCACGTATCCTTGAATCTCCCTCAAGTTATGGGCCCAATATGAACACCAGCCATTAGCCTTCTTTTAAACTAAAATGTATTACTGAGAATGAGTAGGCTTCATTCAACTCTGTTTCTGATTATGAGTTTCTCTATATAAACCACATACCTTTACTTTATTTTTATTCAGTTACTTATCCCTTGACATTCTTTTAATGTATACTGTGAATCCTATGACTACTTCTGTAGTTCATATTTTCCTGCTCCATTAGATCAGAGGTTCTTAAACTGAGGTCTGTGATGCAGAAGAGAGACTGTGAAAATAGAGGTGCATGCCCAGAAGCAAGAAAGCAGTGTTGATTTCATGATGGTTTGAGTCTAAAGAAATCTAAGACATGCTGATGAGAATAAGCAGATGCTGGAGGTAAGACATGCAGGGTTTCCTGTGCACCAGGCATAGTTGTAGACACTGTGGGAAAAGCCCTCCCAACCTTCCATTCTAATAGGGCCAACAAACGGCTCCCAAACAAATGAATATATATTGTGTCAGGCAGTCATGAATGCTATGGAGACGAAGAAAAGAGAGGAAGAATGGAGAGTTTTATAAACCGACATTTTATAAAAGGTGGTCAGAGAAGGTCTCCCTGATTAGAGATCAGATGGAAGTGAGAGCAGGGATGTGCTGTTATCTGGGGAAGAGCCTGGAGGCAGGGGAAGCAAATGAAGCAAATGCCCTAAGGCAGGAAGAGGCCTGGACCAGCTTCATCGACAAAAAGCAAGTGGACCGGTGTGGTTGGAGCAGAAGGGGGGAAAGATCATGTGTAGCCTTGTGCTGGTGACAGGGCTCATATTTTCACTCTGAATGACTGTCCATTTAAAAACACCATCTCTCATGGGGGCCCAGTATGCAACAGCTGCAAACAGCAGCCTTCTCAGTAGTGTACACAGTCTGTTGCCCATACTGGTTGCTCTAAGGGACCTTGAAGATAGATAGTTACTGTCCAGTGGACCTTCATGACAGGCATGCTGTCTCCAATCCAGGCTCCAGACAGGTATGTGCAGCAATTTTGGAAAGCCCCAGGACACAGTGGCCAGGGTTCACACTGGACAAGTCATTAGGCCCATCTATACCAAGCTGTAGAACAAGGAGCATGTGACTGAAGTGCTCCACAGGGCCAAGGTCAAGTTCCCTGGCCACTAAAGAGCCACATCTCCAAGAAGTGGGGATTCATTAAGTTTAAAGTAGATGAATTTGAAAACATGACAGCAGAAAAGCAGCTCATCTTGGATGGCTGTTGGATCAAATACATCCCTAATCATGGCCCTCTGGACGAATGCTGGGCCCTGCACTCATGAGCACCTTGGCATTGTCCCCACCTTACTCATACCCACCAGTAAATCCCACTTTCCTGTCCAAAAAAAAAAAAAAATACAATCTTTCCCTGATCGCACTCCACCAGAATAAACTGATTGTTCACCATGTTCCAAGCATTCTGATAAGCTCTGGGAACATACACATTAATAAAATCCAATCCCTCTATTATAAGGAAACAGATATTTAGACAAATGAATCTAATACAAGGTAGAAAGCAAGTTAAGTGTTTTTAAGAGAGATGGTTGGCCTGCAGGGGAGCTGAGATCCTGCTCAGCTTCAGAAAGGAGGCAGTCAGGTTTGGTTAACAGAGGCAGTTCCTATACGTTCCCATATGATGGGCCATGAAGGATGGATTGAATTTGAATAGAGAGGTCACTTAGGTACAGAACTTTCTAAGAAAACAAGTCAAGGGATGGAGGTAAAAATATGCCTGATATTTTCAGACAACTATGAGAGTTGACTAAGATGGGAGATGCTTGAAGGTGAGTAATTGGAAATGGGTTTGGACAAGAAGTTTGAAATTAGATGTCTGAGGTACATAGATGCAAGACAGGGAATTAGTGAACCCTTATTAGCTCTGGGGTATAATATGCCTTCTATATCCTTTCCAGATATGCTTGCTTACGTCTCTATAGGAAAGATTTCACAGGTGAAAAGTACATGCAGTGAACATATAGGAATTAAACTGAACTCTCCCTTTGCAATTTGGTGAAAATTTTTAAGTTATATTCTGTATTAGGGTCAATTTATTATAAGCCAGTCCCTTACCCCCCAGCACTGCACTGATGAGAAGGGTGAGTCCTAAAGGTTTAATAAGCAATGAAAGGTCACACTATGAATAACTGATGAATCAGGAATTGGACTAATGTCCTGTTATTTTCCTGCTACATTTTCTCTACTCAGCTCTACCAGGTCTTTCCATCACTGTACAAAGCAAGGTGTGGGTGATCCACATCCTGAGCTGTCTTATTGTAACACACATATGATATTAATGACTCATCTGCTATTCCTCCCCCATCTGGGTGCAGTCTACCTCCTCCAAACCCCTCCACACTGTCAGTGGTGACTGAGCCTTCCAAATACTCCACTGTGGCATCTTCCACCCATGCTAACTTCTCCGAGAACAGAAAAAAATGGAATTCCCTTTCCCAAGAGACATTTGCCACCACCACGCCATTAAGAAGCTTTGCTTCCACTTATTTGCTCAATATCCCTTACTGAGAAGATCTCGACATGTTCTTTTTCAATAACTGAGCCTAGCAACCAGATTAACATGCTTTTGGACTTTTTAAATTTATTTCTAATGAAAAGCAGAGTTGACAGAGAGCAAGAGAGAATGAGCCAACTTAGCCACAAAAGTAAATTTTAGCTCTTCACGTGTACCTTAAAGCAGCGGTGCCCAACCTCTTTGGCACCAGGGACCAGTTTCACAGAAGACAATTTTTCCAAAGACTGGGGTGGGGGGGTGGGGTCAGGGAAAGAGTGGATTCGGGATAATTCAGTTACACTACAATTTATTGTGCACTTTATTTCTATTACTATTACATCAGCTTCACCTCAGATTATCAGACATTAGATTCTGGAGGTTTGGGACCCCTGCCTTAAAGAAGGACTAGAAAATTTGGGAAAAGGCCTTCTAAAGCTTGATGTTTCATCTGAATCCTGAAAATAACAAACTAGCTTCAAGACTCAACATAATTCTTATTTCAGGAAACCTTCTGTGAATAAACCGATTCCCCAAATCTGTGCTCCCGTGAAATGCCACACATACCTCTAAGATGATGGCACAGAACGCACCACGCTGTGACAACTGCTCTCCACGTCTTTTCCACCAGGTTCACAGCACCTATCACAGTGGGGAAGAAAGAAGGAAGATATCAAAGATGGGAGGAAGGAAGGAAATGTTTGATGCACTTGTTTGCCAAACTAACTCAACACACATGATCTGGCAAAAAATGTCTTGGCCGCTAATTGGCTAAGAGTAATTTGAAGAGAAATAGCTTGGGTGTTAATACTAGGATTCCATGCACACTGCTGGTTTGTGACAACACCAGAGAAGAATGTTCTAATTTGAGACCGAAAAATCTATGATGCTCATTTATTCTGCACACATTACATCTCAAACCTGGACAGCTGAAAATCAACATTTCATGGATCTGTGGCTATTTTTATGAAAGCTTATACAGGCCCATTTTGGTCTAGATACATTTGTATTTTATATAGTTGACATATAGATAATTTTATATAGGCCTTACAGTGAAATAAAACATGATGCAATGTAATGTGTGGCAAAAACCATGGTAGGCGGGTACCACAGTACCTGAGGCTCTAACTGTTGGTGAATAACAACACTTTAGTACCTGTCCTTCAACCCCTTCATTTCTCTATTGCTTGTCAAGTAAGATGTTGTGCTGAGTCTGTTTTTCTGCACTGCAGTTTTCTTTCCCACATTAACTGCTTGTGATTCCACAGCTACACAAAGCAACGTGGCACATGCTTCACTGTGAACAGTTTTTATTTTAGAAAAAAAATTCTAAGATAGGATATGACCCATCACCATGAACCCTGTGGCAGGACAACGAAGCTGATTTATCATTTTCAACTCTTTTTCTGTTCACACCAGCTCTCACCCCAAATACTTATTGAGTCCGGATTAAGTAACCATAGATTAAACAGAGATAGTGATATCCCCCTAGAGTGGCTGAAATATCTTAAATCTCTCCTGCACCATTACTCTACAGGAAAACTGCTTTGGGCATGCTGATTTGGGCTGGCATCCTTTGTAAAGAATTCAGCAACTGGTCACGTCCAGAGATGTCTATACACCTGTGTTTTTGATCTCCAATACACAGGACATTGGAATTAGATTTGTATGCTTAAGAATCATTAATCAGTGATGAGCCTCACCTTGCCAAATGACTTTAAGAAGATTGGTATGAAAAAATTAATATCAGATGTTTGCATTAGGATATTAATTCTCACTAGTATTTTACTAAGACACTGAAAGATTTCTGCAAAAGGAGATATAAACAAGGAATGCCCCAGGGTAGAAGTACACATAAGGAAGGCAGCATGGACTACTCAAGGGAACAATAGAATTTAAGGGATTTAAAATCTCAAGCCATGAATAATTTTTAGCACCTGTTATATGTTGGAACATGTGCATATATAAAGTCATAGTCATATATATAAATGTAGGGTATAATTATGAGATCGTTTTGGTTGTTGTTGTTCAGTCACCCGGTTGCGTCTGACTCTTCATGACCTCATGGACTGCAGCACGCCAGGCCTCCCTGTCCCTCACCATCTCCTGGAGTCTGCCCAACTTCATATCCATGGCACTGATGATGCCATCCAGCCATTTCATTCTCTGACAACCTCTTCTCTTTCTGCCTTCAGTCTTTCCCAATCTTTCCTTTTGGAGATTCAAAGGAATGCTTGAGCACCTCTGTGAAGAGACTCACTGGGGCTGAGCTACATCTTGCAGAAAACTTTTGGGTGGGGCCAGAAGAATCAGGAACCTTTCACACTGACTTTGTTTACCACAATCATTTGTCTTTTTTGCAAAGTTTTAACTTTCACACGAAGCCCTACTTATTACATTGAAGTATGGAATTATCCATACTTACGTTAAATGTCATCCCTCGAGTCTGAGTGTTTTAATATCTAATTTTTGATATAAGACAAATTCTTTATGACTCCTCCCAGCTCCATATCACCTGCCACTTTAACAAATAAGTCTTCACCTATCTCAATAAAAAGATGTTGGTCCCAGGCCAGATCAAGGACTTGCAGGTTCACTGTTTCTCCAGGGATCTCCCTTCTGACTGCCAAAGTACTGCAGCACTTTGCCAATTACACAGCCATCACACTGAAAGCCATCAGCTGTTTTCATCTTCACTCTGAGGTTTTACAAAGCACCCAGCTCGAATATCCTACTCGAGGCTACAGAATTTTATAAATGGCTAGAATTTGATCCACAAAATGAAATGAAGATGTGAGGGCATAATCTGTTCTTAGGGATTATGGCTAATTCCCAGGGATTGCTGCAACTTTTTATAATCGCTCATTTTTTTTTTCACTTAATCTATTTAAAAATCAGAAGCACTGTCAAGTTTTCTAAAGCTTTCGGAAATTGATACCGGCTTGGGCACCCAGTACCTCCCAGGTCCCCACACACTACAAACATGGCTGATAGCATCTCAGCCATCTCCTCTGTGGCTCTGCCCAGCTCAGCATCAGGCAGGCCAGCAATTCCACCTGGGCAGAGGGCTCCATTTCCTTTATTGAAAGGTAATACTCCTTGGAAATCACTTTATCTTGATTGGGCTTCCAGATCCTTCCCCTAATGTTTGTTCCTCTCTTTCCTGTCTTTCTTGAGTACTGATCTGAGGAGAAGTTAAGAGAGGCATTTTATAATTTATTCAGTTGACAACTGACACCTTGCTTAAAAAAAAAAAATACATGACACCAAATATAATCTACCTAAAACACAAAGGCGCCTCAACTCACCTAGCCTAAAAGAGCTGATATGAGTGAAATGATGGAAAGGGTGAACATGTTTCTAGAGAGACTGCTTTTATTTGCAAGAAATTCCCTCTACAGCTGGTGAGCCTGTCAATATAACAAGAAGGGTGGAGGCCGTCTCTCTCAAGATGATTTGAGGAATAATGGTGAGCAACCAGGTAGCTGATGCAGTGTGAGAAGGCCTGTCGTCCACGCCTCTACCTCCTCTGAGGGATCTGCCCTGCTCATCTGTCAGTTCAGCAGAAGCTCTGTCTGTGACGACCGGAAGCCTGGCGGTAAGTCAATATGTTCCCCTTGAGACAAGGAAAATTCCGCAGGTCAGACTTGCAAGGCAAGTAGACTACAGAAAGTGCCGAGTGCATACAAATGCTGTAGTAAATTAAGATAATGATATTGGCTGTTTATTGTAGATAAAACCTAAATCTGTAGTAGAAGCATCTAGGAGATTTCCAGCGCCCAGTGTATCAACATCAGAAAGAGCAGTTATGATTGTTGCCAAGGAAAAAAATAAAATAAAATAAAATCCAGGGCCTGACTAACATTTAGAGATATAAAGCTTTCATATCCTTCAGTCTTCTTTCCTTTGTGATTTCCACAGGATTTTCATTTCCAGAGATATTATACTACTTGCTTTCAAAGGAATTCAATATTTTCATTCAGAAAAGTAATTTCACAGGAAAGTAACACGGAGTGATGTCCTGGGTATTCATTTTCCGAGCCAATCTTACAAAGTCAATTTGTGCTGCATGGTGCTAGGGCGACATGAAAAGGTACAGATGCTGTGTCTCTGGGTTTCTGGGGTCCTCTTCTTCCCTCCCAGTCCCCTCCTGCAGGACACTCCATAAGCATTTGAAAAGAACTGTCTGGAGGTGAAACAAAACAGACCGCCTGACTCCCTTAATAACCTCACCCAGCGTCACCCAAAGACATTGATCCCGAGCCCAGGACTCGATTACGGCTTCATCCCCTCTGCCCTGTAGGAAAAGTCATATCTCCATAACCATCACAATCATCCTGTTTCTTTTCTTCATGTTGTTACAGAAATTAGAGGAGAAGGCAGCCAGCCTAAGGTGAAAGACGAGGAGATGAGTGACTTCCTCGGGTACTTCTGTGCAGATAAAAGCTAATTCTGATAAAACCAAGACTGAAATCCTTCCAGCCCACAGAAAGTCAAGGTCAGACAACATGAACCAATCAAGTTGAAAGCTGGCCGCTTTTTTTTTTTTGGAAGTGAGTCAGAGACTGACAGAGGGACAGAGGTGGATGGAGGAAGGATGAGGGGAAGAGGGAAGAAGGAAGGAGGAAAGCCCCCCATCGAGATGAACAGATGGACTGACAGAGTGAACGAGAGATGGAGATGGACAGGGAAAAAAGGAGCTCCTTTTCCCGTTCCTTACTTATTTCAGGATCAAAAGGCATAGAAAGAAAAAAAAAAACTTCAAGTTTTTCATCAGGCCCTGGGTGTGATGGGACCACAAGGTCCAGCTGCCAATGGATGTTTTTCCTGGGGTTTTGCAAGTCAGCCGCATGCCCTAACCTTGAGGATGCTGTTTATTCCTGGGGGAGAGATAAGCCAGCAGCCCCACCCCCATCAGAGCAGAGTGGGCATTACCAGAGAACAAAGAAAGAGCGCTGTACAGCAACAAGCATTTGGTTTTGATTAGAGCATATTCAGAGACTGTGCAAGTTCTATTAAAATACGCACAAAACCATCTTAAAGGGCTTTTTCTTTTCTTTCTCTTTTCCCCCCTCGGTTTATATTGTTAATCTTTCTTCCTGGACGGCTCCTCACAAATGCCTTTTGTTTTCTTGTGTGATTCTACGTGCCAGGACTCTAAGAAGGCAGGACGGAGGTCCTATTCTGGCATGCTTTCAAGTCTCTTCCATAGGAGATGAAGGCTCGTTGCTGTGCCTTCAAGGGTATAAATTTAGAGGCCGCCAAACCGTCCGGAGGTAATTCAAATGCTGGTAAATGGTGGAATCCACCCTGGCCTCCTGCTCCTATGAATACCCTGGCACTTACCCCACTCAGAGGAAACGAAACCAATTTGGGAAAGCGAAGACAGAATAAACATGCAATTAAAATGGTCATTCCTCCTGGTTTCTTCCTTTAGTTCTTTTTTTAACACTGCATCCCATTCTATAATCTGATGATGAAATGGGCCTAGCTAATTATAGCAACGTACAAAAGATCGCTGTCTTTTTCCCCACAGTGACTAGGCTAGCTTTGAATTTTTTTTTTTTTTTTTGGTGGTGGGGGGCGCAGGGGGTGGTGAAGAAGGGGGAGAGAGGTGGATGAACTTCAAGGGAAGCCGTCATTTTGGAAGAGCTGCTGTTTTTTTTATATTGTTTCAAACCCTTTGCCAAGGTGAACATTTCAGAAATGGCACTTCCCTTTCAATTTATCTATCTTCTTCCTTTATCTATAGATAGACAAATAAAAATGAATCTTTCCAGAGGCAGCACGCATGCCACTTCTATATATTCTTCAGATAGCTTATTTTTATTCAGCTTAAAGCATAACCTATCATTTTTATTCAAGATTCCATCCAGCCTCTCTCGCTCTCTCTCTCCAAGCAAGCCTTCAAGAAGCCCTGCTGCCCTGCTTTGTTCCAGAGACTCTGTTAAAGGCCAAAAGATGGAGATAGCACACCCATCTGGTCTGTTTTCACATCTGAAGAGAAGGGCTTGAGAGAGCCCCCTCCAGTGGAAGGAACAGGGTGGTTGGGAATAAGCATTACAGTCTTCTCTTTGTTTGTTTGTGATTAGCTTCTCGTGCTCATCTCAGGAAGACTCTTAATATCCATGGGGAAATAACACCATGAAATGAAGCTCACCCAGCAAACAGGAGGATTCGTTGACAGGGCTTTGAAATACTTAAAGATTCCATTTCGGTGTCAAAAAAAAACATAAGCATCTCACTTCTCTCCTCATCCTAGTCTCCTGTTGTTCCCTTTAGCCCTCCCCTCTGCCTAATTCTCAACCGTGTGTGAATTTTATATGTATCAACCTTAAAGCATCTGCCAGAAAATAACAGCCAACCTGTATATGAAATAGGAATAGATTCCATGTCAGAGCAAAATTAAGATCTTGATGCCTCCGCGTTTCCATGATATTACTCTCATGCTTGGTGAATAAATACCACAGGAATACCAAGCAGTGGTGGAGCAAAAATGAATATTGAAATTTATAAAATGGCCAGTGTCCGAAATCATAATGTTCACGGGGAAGTGTTTTGACATCTGAGATAATCTCCATTTTCCTTCAGAGCTGAGCATGCTTGATTTGGTAGGACGGATTTGAACAAATAACATTATTAGAATGCATTTCAAATTGTTCACCTCTTTTTTAACCCCTTCAATTTTTACAATCCCCATAGTTTTAAATAAGAAAGGGCTGAAAGCACAAAGTTTTAAGTCAAATGATTTGGGGCTGGAATCCTTGTTCTGTCACTCTCTAAGTGTCTAGCTTCAGGTACCTGAATGAATCTTTCCATGCTTCAACTGGCATCTATGAAGTGGGGAAACCAATAGACCCATTCTCACAGGATAGTGGTGAAGATTAAATAACAATATATATTATAGATGACATAAAAAGTCAAGAAAATTATCACAGCAAACATTTATTGCATATTTTAAAATCAGTATCAGTCAAACTGTTGTAAGTCTTACACATAATAGCTTGTTAACTATGAGACAGAGTTGTTGGAGAGATTAAATGACTTAATTCATGTAAACGAAGTAATACATTTATGCCTAGCACACAGTTAATGCACTATAAATGGTGATGACAATGATACTCATGTAACCCTCAGTCAGTTCAGTCACTCAGTCATGTCCGACTCTTTGCGACCCCACGGACTGCAACACGCAAGGCTTCCCTGTCTATCGCCAACTCCTGGAGCTTGCTCAAACTCATGCCCATTGAGTTGGTGATGCCATCCAACCACCTCGTCCTCTTTTGTCTCCTTCCCCTCCTGCCTTCAATATTTCCCAGCAACAGGGTCTTTTCGAATAAGTCAGTTCTTTGCATCAGGTGGCCAAAGTATTGGAGTTTCAGCTTTAGCATCGGTTCTTCCCATGAAGATTCAGAACTGATTTCCTTTAGGATTGATTGGTTTGATCTCAGAACCTTCTAAAAAAGGAACTGCTATTAGGCCTAGGATACAAATGAGGAAACTGAGACCCAGAGTAAATATTTCACACCTGGACACAACTGGACAACTGAACAACAAAAACCCAGTATTACAGATTAGGAAATAGTGAAACGATTCAAGCAGACAATATAGCCCCTAAGCCTATCATTTTAACCACTGTGCTATATGTCAAAGCTCTTTATAAAATATAAACTATGACACATGTTAATGTCATTGATATATGTGTTTATGTGCATGCACAGACACACACATACAGTTGATTTCTTGTATTACAAAAGGAAATATTCTGGTTAACTTTCTACCACCCAGGCAGGCCAACCCCACCAGAGTGGAAGTTGTGACTGGTGCCTGGCCTGATTTAAATTCTGAAATCATATTTTCTTCTCAGCCTCCTTCCTGCCCATATTTTCTTTTCTGGCTGACGGGGGTTGTTCAGCTGGGCTTTGTGTGAGTTACAAAGCAGCAACAATTACATGAGGGAGTCCAGGAGCAGGTTCACCACACAGAAAAAAAAACAGTTGTCATAAACACTGCGCATCTTAACACAGTGCTTCCTTCTTTACGTCAGATTAATTAATGAGCAGATGTTCTGTCATACCCTGCGTTAGGTATGGTTATCTTTGAGATTTCAGCTCCTCCATTTGCTGGGTTTTAATTTGCATCATTATGCATTTCGAGCCTGGGGCATGAGTAGTCAAGTGGTAAACATGAGCTGTACTGCACTGTATTTCCAAATGCACCTTCACTATTAGGCTGACTAATAGAATTCAATTCTATTTTCAGCCAAATCCTCTCAATTTTCATTTGCTTTTGACACATTACATGGCAAGAGGAGAGAGTGAGAGAAAATGAGGGAACAAGAGGAATCCACAGCCTTGTTTGTGCACAGGCCTCAAGTCAGAAGACGGCCCCCTTCCGGTGGGTTTTGGCCGCCACTGCCTTCTTGTTACCCACAGCTGTGACGGCCTTGAGATTTCCCCACCCATCCTCATCTCAGCGGTTGACACTCCAACTATGGCAAGATGTCGCTGCTGTTGTTAAGACCTGGAGACGCTAAAGTCAATTCTGATTTTCTAAATGCAACTCCTAAAAGCTGATGTCAAAAAAGTTTTCAGGCCACCATCAAAGTCCGATATGAATTAATCTGTCATTGTAACACACTTGCCAGGCATTTCAGGTCAGGGTTTGGGAAAGGCAGCAGATATCTGGGTTGACAATTTCATTTAAAGGACAGAAAGCTTTCTGCTTTCTTTTCATTGGTATCTTGATTTAATGAACACACAAACAGACCATGGCCATATGCTCCAAATACCAGCTTGCTGTTCTTCAAGAAGCAGCTTGGGAAAATGCCAAGGCAAGAAGCTTGGAAGAAACTTGAAAAGGCTTCAAGACATATCTTTGTAGCCTGAGATAGCAAATGCACCAGTGATTAATTACACTGGGGTTGAACGTGAATAGGAATGCCAATAAGGCGTTTGTAGCACTGCAATAGTGGGCATGTTGGCCTGATAATAGAATCCTTCCTGTTTTGATTTCCCGAGTTTCCTTTCTGTTGGTAACACATTCGCATGTGGGTCAGAGATGTAAGATGGCAATGTCATGCCACTTTTCATTACAGAATCATCAGATAGGGTGTGACCACAATCAACAAGGGGTTGGCCTTAGGAAGTAGAAATCCAGAATTTGTGCCAGAAAATTCTTGTCTGAAGAGAAATCCACGATGGTCTCTTCCTGAAGAAACCCTCCACTACATCCCCCAGAGATGCTCAAAAATAATGTATGGGCTGGTTTGACTCTTCTGACAACACAATCCACAGATTCTCCCAGAAATGACTTTGACAACTGATTCCCCTCCTTCAGAATCCAGGGGAGAAGGTTGCTGAGGGTGTAGCATAAGAAAGGTCATCTTCTTTCCAGTGGATGAAAAGTGACTTTTTAATCCAGAGCAAAAAGCATCACTGAGCCTAATAAGAGGCAAGAACTTGTCTTGGTGATAGGATTTTAAGAATTAGAATCTAGACAAGCTCTTTGGAAAAGGACCATTTCAAGTCAAGTCTGGAGGTCTGTGTCATTACTTCAAATACAATAACCTGGCCATGTGTATGTTGAATGGCTTCCCATCACTTACGAGACATAGTCTAGAATTCTTTATCTTTCATACATGTTCCTTTATGACCTAATCTTGTCTTATCGATTTAGTCTCGGCTCCTGTTTGCCCCTCTTACACCCCATACTCCTCTTATCACACTACTTGTAACAGGCATAAGTTTGGGTGCTGGCCCTTTTAATCTCTAGGCTTTTGCACACTTGTTACCTCTACCTAAAATTCTCTTCTCTACATTGTCTTTCTAGGAAAAATTTTGCCTACATTCCTATATCTTGGGATATTGTCCCAAATTTCTAACAAATACTTCTATATCCCTCCTTGAATTTCCCACCAACACCTCAAACCAAACACATTTATGACTTAATTCATCTTTCCTTCCAGACATCCTCCACTTTGTAATTCCCAATGCCAATTAATGGTACCTGAAGACAGAAGGGCACTAACACTCAAAATATTGATCTTGTTTCCCTTCTAAGTCCTTGATAGCCAGGCACTAGATCATTCCTGATGAGCGTCTCTCCAGAATCATTCTTCCATATAAAATCTTTAAGCTCTACCTAAATTGTCTCCCAGGTTTTTCCTTTCTACTGTCAACTCCCTGCCTCAGATATTGGTTTTATCTCACCTGGCCTATTGTGACAATCACTTAATTGATTTCATTTCTTTCCAGTCTTTCTCTCTTTCTATCCATTTCATCTTGAGCCACAGGCTTAAACTGTGATGCCTTAAGTATTCATTCAGTCATTCGTTTGACATGGATAAGCATATGAGCCAGGTACTAGGAAATACATCCCTTAAGAATTGAATACCATATCCATTTACAGTGTCAATCAGTGACTGGTATTTAGTCACTTCTAAATATGTGACTATTCAGTAAACGACTGCATGAATAGGGTTTAAGGTTTAGTTGGAGAGAAGAGTTATTAAATCATCAGAAGCTAAAAATAATAACATGCTTCTCTGCAATAATTCAGGACAATCTGTAATTGATTGCCAGATGAAAGATATTAGCATTCTGGACTAATGTAGTCAGAAAAATCCTTAGAGAAGGTAAAGGAGAAGAAGGAGAACTAAGATGTATTGAGTAACTGTTATTCATCTAGCCCTACCTATGCTATGCGAATTGTATACATTATTATATTTATTTATTACAACAACCCTGTTAGTAAGCCTATTTTACAGAGGAGCCTACAAAGACTCACAGAGGATAAACAGCTTGCCCAAGGTCACATAGCTAGAAAGGATTAGAACTGAGGCTTGAATCAAGATGTGTGCTGTCTCAAGGCCTCCCTCTTTGCACTGAACCAAACTGGAAAAGAAGAGGTGGTTGTAAAAACATTCCAAAGGGGACTAGATAGGCTTTCGTTATTGATTTGACATGGTAGAACTCAGTAAATGAGGGATCAAAATTTAGGCTCAACTTTCAAAGCAATGTTTGGGAGGAATACAGAAAGTGTGAATTGGGTGTGCAATTTACTTACAGACATACTAAGGATAGAGAAACCCTTGCTTCTATCTCTGGGTTCCTTTCACAGTTGAGCCTTGAACCATATAGGGGCTAGGGGCACCAAGCCTCCACACAAAAATCCATAAATAACTTTACAGTCGGCCCTCCATATCCGTGGCTCCACATCCACAGATTCAACAATCGTGGATGGTGTAGTACTGGGGTATATATTCAGTGGGAAAAAAAAAATGCATGTAAGCGGACTCATGCAGTTCAAACCCCGGTTGTTTGAGAGTCAACTGTATATCATTCCTTAGTTTCTGCAGGGGACTGGTTCCAGGACTCCAACCCCCCACCAACAGATACCAAAATCTGAGGATGCTGAAGTCCCTTATATAAAATGGCTTAGTATTTGCATATAACCTACTCACAAACTCCCGCCTACTTTAAATAATCTCTAGATTACTTATAATACCTAATACAATGTAAATGCTATGTAAATAGTTGGAAATACAATGCAAATGCTATGTAAATAGTTGCTGACTTGCAGCAGATTCCAGTTTTGCTTTTTAGAACTTTCCGGAATTTTTTTCTGAATATTGTCTATCTATGGTTGGTTAAATTCATAGGTGTGGAACCCACCAATATGGAGAGCTGACTGTATGTGGTTAGGGTCTTCGTGGGTTCTAGAGTGCCTGGAGGATATCAGATAAATGCATCACTAAAAAACAAAAAATAATCATGAACTTATTTTCTAAGGTTTGCAGGGGCAGAGCATGCCTGGTCAGACTGTGGTGTGATATGATCAGTTTGGTTAGTAGGAACAAGTTTAAAGAGGTTGAGGGTAAGATAATATGATCCCTAAGAGCTGGGCAGAACTTTCCACAGCACTTGGGACAGAGTTCCATCCAGTACTGGAACACTGCCTTAGGAACCTCAAATCTGCCCAGTTAGTCTGCTCAGCACTTGTGGTAGCAAGAACCCCCTTCCATCATCTGTATGATCTAACAATGAAAATCTGCTTCTTTTTTTGGAATCAAAATCTACCTTCTAGTTCATCTTCTGGTCCTATCTCTGCTGGCCCTTTAAATTTTAATGGTTCTTTCTCTATTTCCTGACAACCCCTGCATCTCCCTTCAGTCTTTTCTAGGCTAGAATCTGCACAGCAAATTTATTATACATTTTTATCTGGCCTATTACATCCACTTTGTAAATGAAGACCTTGAGGGCTAATCAGGGTCAGCAATATGCTCACGTCCACAAGGCTCACAAACAGCGAGGCAAGAATCTGAACTCAGGCCTGTGTGACACCCAAACCCCTTTTCTTTCTATTATAATCTGCTGCTTTAACCTTCCCTTTGAATATTTATTTACAGATAATCTCTTTCGACTTCTAAATTTTTAAGTGATACAAAAAAGGACACTAAAATAAATTGGTTAGTCAAAAAATAAATATGAAAGGATGACAAAAAATAGCATATTTTTTAAAAAAATTATTGAAGTCTAGTTGACATATAATATTAGTTTCAGGTGTACAACATAGTGATTTGACATTTATACACATCAGGAATTGATTACCACAATAAGTCTAGTAACCATCTGTCACCATACAAAGTTATTGCAATGCTATTGACTATATTCCCTATGCTTTATATTACATCCTCATGACATTTATTTTATAACTGGAAGTTGGCATCTCTTAATTCTCCTCATATTTTTCACCCAACTCCCCACCCATCTCCCTTCTGACAACCACCAGTTTGTTCTCTGTATCTAGGAGTCAAAAACAGAATATTTTTGAGGACAGAAGATGATTACACCTGACATCAAGTGCAAGAGAGGTATTATGTTAGGTTCAAGTATTTTATTTAGCTGTGAGCTTCCTGGCACTCAAGGCAAAAAGAGAAGTAAAACCAGGGCTTCAAATTTCTCTCCATAGGAAAATGGAAACTAACCAGTTCACGGGAAGAGAAAAATGTTTTCCTGACACTGCATTCTAAAAAGGATTCTCAAAAGCATTTATCACATAGCTGTAAGAAGAAATCATCACTTAGATGTTGAGTAAAACAACAGATGATGCCTTCAAAGTGGCTTTACATAAGATAAAATAAGTCTTCCCACGGCTATTTCCATGGCTATTTCTTATAGAGATTCTTTATTAAAAAGGAAAAATACTAAATATTAAATTGCTGCTCAGTGAAGACAATTCTAAAATCAGCAAAGCCAATGTAATTCACAAGCATTCCCATAAGAACAAAGTCCAGAAAAACTGAGGAATGGGCTTTTACTGGCCCAGACAGTTAGAACACTGGAGAGGCTAACCATGCTCTGGCCAGAGACTAATATAAAAGAAATGTCTTCACAATACATGCACTTTGATAATCTCATTTTCAGCTGGGTTTTATGTTTCTATTACCTGGCCTTTCAGTTTGGATCTCCAAATGGTTCCTTCCAGCTCCTTCTCTTTATCGTATTTTCCAAGCTCACAATTTCAATTCTAGGCCTTACATTTCTCAGAATTGATCTTCTCCGCAAAGACCCTTCCACCTGAAGAGCCCAGGATCATCTTCCTTCTGCAGGTTCTGCTTCAGCCAGGGACACAGGCAGCCCAGTAGGCACCTGGTCAGCAAATCCCTTAGGGAATTTCTCAAAAAGCAATCAGTTCAACTGTGCTCGGGGAGAGAACTCGAGCAATCAATTCCAGACTGAGCTTTCTGGCAGCACTGAAGGTGCAGTTCCTCTGTGTGGCTGAAAGAAGCAAATTCCATCGTTTTTTGATATGAGACATTCCACTGCCATGACTGACATTCTGTTAGGATAATTGTGGAATTCTACATACTTTTCCAGTTGAAGGGGCAAGGCAGGGTATGAAAAGGCTTGCAGATACAATCAAATTTTTTTTTTAAAGAAGATTTAAATCTGCTTAAGAGCTCAGCTAAATCTCTGGTTGACTTCAGAATATGGGATTGTTTCCCCCTCACTTGCCCTTGTTTTAGTTGAAAAACACTAACAAAATTCTAAACAAAATTAAGAATTTATCTACAGTCCATCAACCATTCATCCCCATCCAACTGACTTCCTTTTATCACGTTCTTTCCTAGACTTCCCTCATACAAAGACATAATTTTTTAAAACAATCATTGCATGGGCATACATTGGCATTCTGAGTTTTTTCCCCATTCAGTTTTATAAACATTTTCCTACTACACAGTTACCACATGGTTTTCATAATTATCATTTATGATGAAGCTACACTTCCATTAAGCAACTGCTTTATGATTTAATTAACCATTTCACTACACAACACAGACGTTTAAGTTGTTTGAATTATTTGGGTTATTTCCACATGACAAGCTCAGAGGAGTTAAATTTTAAACCAAACCATAAAAATATGGTTCTTTACATCTTGTCAAACTGATTTTTTCAACGACAGTTCATTCCCATTTGCATGTTCATCAGTAACACATGAAAATATCATCTTCACCACAGTCACGCCAACACTGGAGATTTGTATTTTTTAAACATTAATGCAAAAGGTAGAGAGTGGCACACGTGCAGTATTTAGTGAAGTAGGTAGAAATATGTAACAGCTGTCATCAACAGACAGTGATCGTGCCAATCAAAGAGCCCTTCCTTTTCTTTCTTGTCAAGAGCCCAGATTTTGTTCTCATTTCCATCTTTCCCAATGTCACTCAGAAATAAACACTTATTAGCCAAAGACAATCTTGAAAATCCCATTCACTGCCAATCAGACTTAGGAAGGGGCCAGAGATTTTAGAAAGGGATTCTTTGCGTCTAAAGAAGGTAGATGAACCAACTGAACACAACTGGATATTCTATATTAAAACTCATAACCATACTCACTGCATCATGTACTTTGGAATATACCTGTCTGACTGTATATCCTTAGTGATATATGCGCTAAGAACAAAAAGAACTACAAAGAAATCTACTAATTTACTGAGTAGGCTTTTTTTTTAATCATAGTGATGTCAGTGTTATAACTTTAAGCGATTTTATTTGTATTGTAATATGCATAATAACTGTATATTATATAAGCTATTGTTATACTTTGTATATGCTATATTATATATAATTTGTTACATAGATAGATACAAATATATTATCTGTTATTAGAAACCAAGATGTGCACTTTAAGGGAAAAATCCAAATATAAAGTAAAATAAGACAGTGTAATGTCAAATTTGAACTGCAAATATCAATATAAACTTATGATTACATAAATTATATATGTATGTGTATGGAATATATATATACACACACACATATACGTGCATGCGCACACACACATATAAATATATATATCCCCAGCTCTTTCCAGTATAAGAAGACAGCACAAGATAGTTTGTTATCCAAATAAGCTATCATTAACAAATACCCTGACAACATATCTTGGTTTCCAAATGCCACCAAGGCAACAACAGCTTCTTCTTCTTTTTTTTTTTTAATCTTCTTTACTTTATTGTGTTGGTTTTGCCATACAATGACATGAAACCGCCATGGGTTTACATATGCTCCCCCTCCAGAACCCCCCTCCCTCCTCCCTCCCGATTCTCTCTCTCTGGGTCATCCCGGTACACCAGCCCCAAGCATCAATCCTGGGCTGGCGATTGATTTCACATATGATAATTAACATATTTCAATGCCATTCTCCCATATCATCCCACCCTTGCCCTCATCCAGAGTCCACAAGTCTGTTCTATACATCTGCGTTCCTTTTGTTGTCTCGCATGCAGGATTCTCGCTGCCATCGTTCTAAATTCCATATATATGCGTTAGTATACTGTATTGTACAACAGCTTCTTAAAGACATGGCTAATATAGATCTGGGACAGGACAAGATTAATCTTAGATCAGTTCAGTTCAGTTGCTCAGTTGTGTCCGACTCTTTGTGACCCCATGGACTGCAGCATGCCAGGCCTCCCTGTCCATCACCAGCTCCCAGAGTCCAGCCAAACCCATGTCCATGGAGTCAGTGATGCCATCCAATCATCTCATCCTCTGTCGTCCCCTTCTCCTCCTGCCCTCAATCTTTCCCATCATACTGTGCCAGAAAGCAAAGGAACACTCAATGACTAAAGGGATAATGTCAAAAGCACAGAGGAGTCAGCTTGAAGGGATTCCAACTGGCAAAACTTGGGAGAATTTAACGAACAAAAAAAGTAATCACTGTAATTGATTATAACATTAAAAATGAATATATGATTCCATAACAGCATTTAAGTAAAAGGAGTGCTTTTCTTTAAAGAAAAAAACAAGTTGATAAATGTGAAAGGAATGACAGAATTAGAACATTGCTATTTTGTAACCTGCAATATAATAAGCAATTCAGTGGATTCTGAAATCACCAGCTAGAAAGAATATGAAAGCAAAGTATCATCCCTTGTCTCTAGATTAACTGCTGAACACTGCAGGGATTATAACCTTTGTTATGGAGAGAGATGACTGTCACCACCACAACCAGTGATCAAACTTAATATCATCAATAGTAGGCCATCCTCACATTGTGCCTGATATGCTGCAACGTGCTATACATGGCATCACCCATGAAGTTGTATCGCCTAAAATAACTAAATCTACTCAAGGCTTTAGACCTGATGTCTGCATATACACTTAATTGAGCAAAACGTTAAGTGACACTACTAGGAAACAATCACAAAAATCTAGAATGTGGTACCTATTACAAGACCTAGACATCAATGTCATAAAAAATTAAAAGATATGGGGACTGTTCTAGGTTGAGACTAAAGACTCATAAACAAATAAAATAGGCATATTATCACTGGGGTCTAGATTAAAAAAAAACAGATATAAAGGATATTTGGGGACCAATGGAGAATTTGAATATACATTAGATCTGAAATAATATTATGTCAGTTTAAGTCTGATTGTTGTACCATTCTTAGGCAGGATATTATCCTTATTCTTAGGAGATGCAAGCTGAAGTATTTAGAATGAAGTGTCATGATATCTGCAACTTAATTTCAAAAGGTTTCATGAGAAGGATTATTCTGGAAGTTTTCCTATATGCTTAAAAATTTTCAAAATAAAAAGTTCATGAAATGAAAGAGATGAATGAGAACAAACAATCTTACCCCCCCATAGATGTTATTATTTAGTTGCCATAATCAAGAGGATACACTGACATATTAAGAAAAGACTAGCTATAACAGAGACATTACTGGGCTGACAAAGGTCCATCTAGTCAAAGCTATGGTTTTTCCAGTAGCTGGGTTTTTCACATTCCTGTATGGATGTGAGAGGTGGACCATTAAAAAGGCTGAGCTCTGAAGAATTGATGCTTTTGAACTGTGGTGTTAGAGAAAACTCTCGAGAGTCCCTTGGACAGCAAAGAGATCAAACCAGTCAATTCTAAAGGAAATCAATCCTGAATATTCATTGGAAGGACTGATGCTGAAATAGAAGCTCCAATACTTGGGCCACCTGATGCAAAGAACTAACTCGTTTAAAAAGACCCTGATTCTGGGAAAGGCTGAAGGCAAGAGGAGAAGGGGATAACAGAAGATAAGATGGTTGGATGGCATCACCGACTCAATGGACATGAGTTTGAGTAAGCTCCAGGAGATGGTGAAGGACAGGGAAGGCTAGTGTGCTAAAACAAACGAAACAAAAAGGAGTCCTTGATTTCCTGAGCCACTGAACTAACCAATTTTAGAAACATATTACCTAATAGTTTGCTATTATATCAATTATTTTATTTTTAAACCAGTTGAGGTTTTGCACCATGTTGACAAATGTATTCTAAGTAATCAGACAACAAAAACTTACCATGTGGCAGCCACCATAATAAATACAGTTACTTACAGTATCTACTTTCACCATCGTTACATCCATATGAAGTAAATCCCGGGGTCAGGAAGATCCCTTAGAGGAGGGAATGGCCTCCCATTCCAGTAATCTTGCCTGGAAAATTCCATGGACAGAGGAGCCTGGCATGCTACAGTTAATGGGGTTGTAAAAAATGAGACACGACTGAGCAACTAACACACACACAAAATAAGTACCACTATTGTTCCAATTTTCTTCAGATTTGGAGGCAGAAGTGTAGACAGGCAGGTCTTATTGAGGGTCACACAATCATTAAGTAATCCAGCATCTAGCAACACCTTGCCACTAATTGCCAGACACTTTCATTCAATTGTCTGCTTGCCAAGTCCATTTTGGTCTTGAATGTACTTCTTCTTGAATGTACTAAATTAATATGGCTTATACAATATTCCTGATTCCCTCAACAAAACAGGCCTCTCCGCCCAGTTCCTCAAGGCCAAAGCCTAGAGACATCCAATCTATAAGCAAATCTCTTCTCCTTTACCTCAAAAACATACCCCAAATCTGTTTTCTTTTCTTTTTCTTATGCCAACTGCAACAACCTGGATTGAAGCTTACGTTGTCTTTCATACAACTGCAGTAACCTAACTGACCTCCATACATCCAGTTTTGCCCCTACAACTCTTCTCTATACAATAGCAACAGTGACCCTTCCCTGCCATGAATGTTCTGGCCATTTCACTGCCATGGTTAATACTTCCAAAGACGTACCCCTAAACTTTACATCCAAATGTATCACAACAGTCAATGAGGTGCAATAGAGTCTCTCTCTGTCTTTCTCTCCAAGCTTATATGGAACCACTCTTCCCTAGGTTCATTAAACTATGGTACACACACCTTCTTTCTGTCCTTCAAATACAAGTACATTCTTGGCACTTGGTCTTCCCGCCAACCGAAATGCTCTGCCCCCAGACAGATGCATTTGTTGGATCCTTTGGATCATTCAAGCATTAGCCCAAGTGTCTTTTTCCATGGAGGTCACCCAACTCTGTATACAACACACTCTATACAAAATGCTCACAATCATTCTCAACTGTTTCTGTAAAAGTCAATGTTTCCAATGATCTTGTTCGTTCACTTATTAATAGTTGCTTCTTTCTGTCTTTCCATTCCCTCTCCCCAACTAGGACGTAAGTTAAATAAGAGCAAGAATATTACTTGTCTTGTTTACCACTTTATCCCTTATTTCTAGAATAGTGCTCGATACATTGTAATATATTCAATAAATATTTATTAATGAATGAATAAAATATTCAATGGCTCTTAAGAACCACATTTTTCCATCTCTCCATAAAAGATTGATGCAAGTTGCTTTTCTTTGAAAGCATAACCCCTGCTTTCTCCAAGTCTTCCTTATAATGCTGCCTTTAGAGAGCAACAAAGAACAGTAATCCTTTCTCACAAGATTTTTTGCCATATAGTTTTTTTTTTCCTTTTATTCTTTTTCTCCTACTACTTGGAAGATGAATATTCAATTTTAAGCTACAGCAATGGTTACTTTTAAGTTTCATAAAATACATTTTACTGATATTGCTCTAACTTTCAGCATTAAGAATAAAATACATTGACTTTTGCATCAAAATCAATAAAATATCTAGGAATAAACATGTATTCTGAAAACTATAATGAGTTGATGAAAGAAATTGAAGAAGGAAAGAAACAGATGGAAATATATACCATGTTCTTGGATTGAAACAACCAATATCATCAAAACCATCATACTACTGAAGGCAATCTATAGATTCAATTCAATCCCTATCATGTTACCAATGGCATCTGTCAGAGAATGAGAACAAAAATCTCTTAAGATTTGTATGGAGACACAAAAGACCCTGAATAGCCAAAACAATCTTGAGAAAGAAGAATGGAGCTGGAGGAGTCATGCTCCCTGACTTTAGACTATAATATAAAGCTCCAGTAAGCAAAACAGTATGCTACAAAAACATACACCTCAGTGGAAAAGGACAGAAAGCCCAGAAATAAATCAACACACTTGTCAATTAATCAACAAGTTAGGCAAGAATATACAGTGGAGAAAAAACAGTCGCTTCAATAAATGAGGCTGGGAAAGCTAGACAGCTACATGTAAAAGAAGGAAATTAAAACATTCTCTAACACCATACAGGAAAATAGACTCAAAATAGTTTAAAAACCTAAATATGACTGTACATTGTAAGGTTCCTAGAGGAAAACACAGGCAGAACATTCTTTTACATAAATCAAAGCAATATATTTTTGGATTTGTCTCCTAGAATAATGGGGGGAAAAAAAACAAAAATAAACAAACAGGACCTAATTAAACTTAAAAGCTTTTGCATAGCAAAGAAACCATAAACAAAAAGACAACCCACAGAATGGGAGAAAATATTTGCAAACTATGCTACTGGCAAGAAATTAATCTCCAAAATATACAAACAGCTTATATAGTTTATTATTTTAAAAAGACCCAATAAAAATAGGCAGAAGATCTGAATAGACATTTCTCCAAAGAAGACATCCAGACAGCCAATAGGCACATGAAAAGATGCTCAATGTCATTAATTACTAGAGCAATGTAAACCAAAATCACAATGAGGTATTACCCCACATCAGTCAGAATGGCCATCATTTAAAAGTCTACAAATAATAAATGCTGGAGTGGGTGTGGAGAAAAGGGAACTCACCTACACTGTGGGTGGGAATATAAATTAGTGCAGCCACTACTGAGAACAGTATGGAGTCTTCTTAAAAAATTAGTTATCACTTGCTCCTTAAATCTCTCTCCTAAACATATACATGGAGAAAACTCTGATTCAAAAACATACATGCATTCCAATGTTCACTGCTGCACTATTTGTGACAGCCAAGACATGTAAGCAATCTGAATGCCTATTGATAGATGAATGGATAAGAAGATATGGTGTATACACACACACACACACACACACACACTGGAATATTACTTAGCTATAAAAAAGAAGGAGATAATGCCAATTGTACATGGATAGCCCTAGAGATTATCATAATAATGAAGTAAGTCAGAGAAAGACAGTACCGTATGATATCTCTTCTTTGTGCAATCTAAAAAGAATGATACAGATGAACTTATTTGCAAAACAAATAGAGTCACAGACATAGAAACTAGAGGGGATAGCAGGGCAGTGGGAGTGATAAATTAGGAGTTTGGGATTAACATTACTATGTACAAAATACGTAAACAATAAGGACCCACTAAATAGCAAAGCAAACTACACTCAGTATTTTGTAGTAACCCATAATGGAAAAGAATCTAAAAAAGAGTAGATATATATTTATATATAATTGAATCACTTTGCTGTACACTTGAAAGTAACACAACATTAAAATTAGCCATACCTCCATTAAAAAAGAACAAAATACGTATCATTCACATGTACACAGACATAGACAATCTGCAAATTATGAAAAATTCAGCATAATATGATATCCCCTTCCTTCAGTTCAGTTACTCAGTCGTGTCCAACTCTTTGCAACCCCATGGACTCAGCACGCCAAGCCTCCCTGTCCATTACCAATTCCCAGAGTTTACTCAAACTCATGTCCACTAAGTCGGTGATGCCATCCAACCATCTCATCCTCTGTTGTCCCCTTCTCCTCCCACCTTCAATCTTTCCCAGCATCAGGGTCTTTTCAAATGAGTCAGCTTTTCTTCCCCTTACTTAACAAATCCTATTTTTTGGTAGTACATAGAATTATTGTCTTAGACTACTATCATTAACCTTATTAAGTTATCATTTACATTCTGTGTATTTACCCTTTCAAGAATCACTTAACATATTTACACTAGAGTTTTCCTTTCCATCACATCAGTCACTAAGTCGGGTCCGACTCTGAGACTCCCATGAACTACAGTACACCAGACTCCTCTGTTCTCCACTATCTCCTGAGTTTACTCAAATTCATGTCCATTGAGTTGGTGATGCTATCTAACTATCTCATCTTTTGCTGCCTGCTTATCCTTTTGCCTTCAATCTTTCCCAGCATCAGGGTCTTTTCAAATGAGTCAGCTCTTCGCATCAGGTGGCCAAAGCATCGGAGCTTCAGCTTCAACAACAGTCCTTTCAGTGAATATTCAGGGTTGATTTTCTTTAGGATTGACTGGTTGGACCTCCCTGCAGTCCAGGGGACTCTCAGGAGTCCTCTCCAGCACCACGATTCGAAAGCATCAATTCTTCGGCGCTTAGCTTTCTTTATGGTCCAACTCTCACATTTGTACATGACTACTGAAAAAACCATAGCTTTGACTATGCGGACATTTGTTGACAAAGTGATATCTCTGCTTTTTACTATGTTATCTAGATTTGTCATAGCTTCCCTTCCAAGGAGCAAGCATCTTTTAATTTCACCATATTTCTAGTTGTGACTTAATATAATTTTACGTTTGAATTAGTTGAATCTACTAATGCATTCATTATGACTTCTAATAACTTCTTTATTTTGATTTATCTCAGAGATGTCAGGAATAGATCTTCAAGAAAGATACATAAGAAAAATATATTCCATATCTTTGCATATTTGATCATGTCTTTCTACAGTTTTCACATAAGTGTCATTAATTGGCCAGGCCACAAACTTTTCTTCCATAGTTATATAGATATTTCTCCTATTATAAGACAGTGTTAAGACAGCCTGGCATTTATTCCGGTTTGGATGACCTTTTATTTTGCATAAGTATTTGTGGTATTTTTTCCTTTACTTGAAATTTTAAAACATTTCAAGAATGTGCCTACATATTAGCTGCTTTCCCTTAAGTGCCTGATAACTATGAATTTGTTTTGATCTGGGGAAGGCATCAGCAAATAATTCCTGTAAGAGTCCAGACAGCAAATATTTTAGGCTTTGAGGGTCATACGCTCTGTCACAGTTGTTCAACTCTGCCCTGTAAGGCCTTTCTTGACAGTTTCTGGCTATGATTGCTACAGAAATGAACAAACTGGGGAGGAGTCCATGGCAATGAGGCTTGGAGAGGATGTATTTGTTATTACAACCTGCAGATGACACTAAAATCTAGCAACTGATAGCTAAGCAGGAAACTCAAGTCACTGAGTGAGGAAGGGGCACCCAAATGTGTTTGAAGAATCCAAAGGGATACAACACATTCCAGAGAGAAGTCAGAAAACCACAGATTTGAGGACAGAAACCAGTGAGACAAATGCACAATTGAGAGGTTCTGGAGAGGCATCTGGGGAAAGGGTGCTTGGGTGAGGCTGGTTTTTATCCTGTTACCCATGGGGGCTGAATAAAAACTGTTTCCATCTTAGAGGATAGGATGGGTATTCATTCATAGCCCCTGCTCAAAGACCTTCAATGACTCCACATAATTTATGAGATAAAGTTCAAATGACATAGCAGGAAATCCAAGCCTTCATCAATATGATCCCAACTACCTTTAACTTAACTCAGCATCTGCCTTTTTTCACTCCATGAACCATACATCCCATTAAATACCCCTTTTTCTTAATGCATCATACTCCTTTATAGCTCCATGCTTTTTCATTCTTAAACTGTTCTTTCTTTTCCCCTCTATCTTGAAAAATACATCTATTTATCTTTCGATGTTCAGCTTTAATGTTCCCTGGTATATGACTATGATGTTAAAAATTTTCACTCTCAGTATTTCCCTGGAATTCCATGTCCTGGCTTTAGCTTTAGCTTACTTATGACAGTCTTCTAACAGTTTTTCCTAAGTCATTTCATTTCTTTGCTTAAAAATTTAAGACATAAGTATTTCCACAAAATAAATCCTTTTTGATGTTGTATAATTAACCACCTAAATATGGAAAAAGGTATGTGTCTAAATAATACAGCAGTATTATTTACAATATGTGTAAGTCGCTCAGTCGTGGCTGACTCTTTGAGACACTATGGACTGGAGCCTACCAGGCCCCTCTGTCCATGTTATTCTCCAGGCAAGAATACTGGAGTGGGTTGCCATTCCTTTCTCCAGGGGATTTTCCTCATTCAGGATCAAACCCGGGTCTCCTGCATTGTAGGCAGATTCTTTACCACTGAGTCATGAGGGAAACCCAACTTTATAACAGCAAAAGAGAAATGTCAGCAAGTGGTTATAGAGTATTTAAATAAACTGCAAGGAATATTATGCAGCCACTGAAAAAGATTTCTCTCTCTCACACACACACACATAGAACTGTTCTGAATATCAAGATCTTAAAAATGATTGTTTCCAGCTGATGAATTATGGCTGAAATTTTTTCTTTTCACTTTTTTGCATATTTAAAATTATCTATAACAGTATATGGTATTTTTATAATAGAACAAAGTATTTTTAATTGCCTAGTAGAACAAGGACCACAATTTGTAATGTTTAATTTGCTCTTTTGGCAATTCTTGGTTGACCTAATGGAAGTATTGGTTTACTTTATTTTTTTTTCTTCACGTATTTATTTTTTATTAGTTTTGCCATACAATGACATGATATCACCATGGGTTTACATATGTTCCCCCTCCAGGACCCCCCTTCCCTCCTCCCTCCCCCCGGGAAATCTCGTTGCACCAGCCCCGAGCATCAATCCTGGGCTGGCGATTGATTAGACATATGGTAATTAACATGTTTCAATGCCATTCTCCCATATCATCCCACCCTTTCCCTCATCCACAGAGTCCACAAGTCTATTCTATACATCCGCGTTCCTTTTGCTGTCTCGCATGCTGGGTTCTCGTTACCTTCTTTCTAAATTCCATATATATGCGTTAATATACTGTATTGTTGTTTTTGCTTCTGGCTTACTTCACTTACTTTAAAAAGGTTCCATCACTTGTATATGTAACTGCTAGATACTTATATGTTAACCATGCTGCTCTAATTTTAGGGAGACTGTCCTTGGTTGATGAATTTGTTGTCCCTGACCCATGACTCCAGGACTTATGTAAGAATGGGGGGAAGGAGCTATTTTTGTTCTATTTGTTGTTGCCATTGCTTGTGGTTTTCCTGGTCTGTTTTGACTTATGGTTTTTTAAACCAGGGGAACTTTGATCCTAGAAGCTGCTTCTCTCTGTCCTCAGTAACCTGTATGGAGATGCAGTGAGCAAATGTACTATACTGGATCCCTCTGATGCAGCATTTCAGATTCTCTATCAACCAGCCTTCCCCATATGAAACCTAATAGTACTCTGCTCCTCTCACTTCCTGCCTTGCAATGTTCTGAAACCAACCTGGCACTCATGAATGTGCAAACCAGAAGTACAGGCAATCCTCAACCATCAGGAGTGGGAATGATGAATAAGTGCTCCTCCCTTTCTTCCCCGGCATAGATGGTTCTCTATGATTTCAGCAAGACTGATCAGAAGAATCTGTAGCATCAAGAAATCAATTACTTTCAGTGGTGGCCAAAACAATACACATCTTACTATGGACTTTTCCTTCTTCCATGTTTCATTCTCTCTCCCTCACTCCCGCTCTCTGTGACCACATTCATTATTAGATTTTGGAGATTTTTAAAATGATTTTCTACGTGCAAAATTACATCATTTGCAGAAAAAGACAGCTTTATGTCTTCCTTTCAAGCCTGTGTTTCTCTTATTTCTCTCGTCTAACTGAACTGACCAGGGCCTTCAGTATAATGTTCAATATAAATGACAGTAGAAATCTTTGCTTTGTCCCTGATCTGTGTTTCTCCATTAAAAATATTTTCTGTGATGATATTATGGCATAGTTCTTATACACACCCTAAAACAGGTACTTTTTAATATAAATAAATTGTATTTCAATAGTTGTTTTAAAAAAGCTAACCCTCCTAAATAAATGGTGAAATAATAGTTTTAAACAAGCAAAACTAAAGATCTTGTATAAATGCTGAGTACAAAAATAAAAACAGCATTCATAGACATTTAAAAAAAAAAAAGATGTTACCAAAAAACCTGTATAAAAAGAAATAATAAAATAATTCCTCAAACTGAAGATAAGTGATATCAGATAAAACTTGGATGTAGAAGAAAGAATGGAGAGCATTAAAAATGCTAAATGTGTGACTAAGATAACTTTTTCTTTTATTAATTTCTTAAAAGACAATTGATTATGTAAAATACTAACTATAACATTGTATTGTCAGGTTTATTACAACACAGATAACTAAACTAGATAACAAAAACAGCACAGTATGTAGACATAAATGGGATTAAATTGTTCTCATATTTTATGTGAGTGGCACAGTATCAAAGTACACTGTGATAAGTTAAGGAAGTGTAACAAAAACCCTAGAGTTACCATTAAAAACATAATACAAAGAAGTATGACTAAACACTTATTAGAGAAATTAAAGTTATATGCTATAAAATACACAATTAACCAAAGTAAGGCAGGAAAAGAAGAAGAAAAATCACAAAACAGTGAGCGAATAGAAAACAAATCATAAGTGATAGGCCTAAATATAAACATTTCAGTAATGTCATTAATTGTAAATGGATGAAACATTTCAGTTAAAAGGCAGAGGTTGTCAGACTGGATGAAAAAGTAAGATATAAGTATACTGGGGAAGGAGGTGGGGGGTGGTTCAGGATAGAGGAGACATACATATGGCTATGGCCGATTCATACTGATGTACGGCAAAAAAATCACAATATTGTAAAGTAATTATCCTCCAATACAATAAATAAATCTTTTAAAAACACTTTACAGGAAACAAGCTATCAATACAAAGATACAGACATGCTTAAAGTAAAAACATGAAAAAAATATGTATATGCAAAAACTGAGCATAATAAATCTTGGGTATTCAAATTTCTGTTTCATATTCTGTCTCTTACAGAATCTGATTGAGGATGAACCCCAAATGAAGATAGAGCATCTATGATGGATCAAAATGTTCTGATCCTATAATTGCACCTAGCATTCACTGGATCATAAGCAACTTATCACAGTCATTTTCCAAGACGGCACATGTGGTATCTCTCCCCATATTCAAGTGGTTAGTGTAAGGTTGAGGCACTTTCCAAAAGCATAAGCCTCCTGACTGAACGTAACGATATGATCAGGTACTGTTATTAAAGTACACACCACGTCCCAGCACATCTCTGTGACTGGAAAGAGCCTAAATAGGTGCTGAGTCTTCTTCCAACTGTAGGAAATTTCCAGACTGTATTCTAATCCTTTCACCACTTGACTTGGCCATCTTACAAGCAAGTTCTGAGCAGGTGAGACTGGCACACTGCCCATGTACACTTTTCAGTCAAAAGTTCTGGGGTTTGGGGATGCCTTCAGAGAAAATGCCAAATCTCTTTACAGACTTAACTGGATCAAATCTTTCCCAGTTTTTCATGGGGAAAATCTCCACTGGCATATTGCACACAAAACATGAACACATGACATACTGATGTTGTCTTTCCCTGGAGAAACTTAGATTTATAACATGTTGTCTCTTCGTTTTTCATTTAGGAATACTGCAGAGCCACACAACTGAGCCATCCAGAAGGGGCAAAAATCCTTCATATTTGCCTAAAAATTCAGCATTTCTAATGTCATTTCTGTCTTCCCATCAATCTGCATTTTCATGAGTTGTTATTTATCCTCCATCTGAAGAAGTCCTTTTAGCACTTCTTATTGAACAAGCCTACTGGCAACAAATTCTCTCCGCTTTTGTGTGATAATGCTCTTACTTCACTTTCATTTAGTGGGGCTGGTTACTTCTGTAAATCAACTTTACTGTGGCACAGCTGGTTCATGTGTTAGTCTCCCCGGCTGATGCTCCATGAGGGCAGGGCCCATCACTCTGAAGGGACAGCAGAGCACGGTGGTCCAGTGTCCTCAGCCAAATGCCTGAATCTAAACGTCCACTCCCCAACCAACTACGTGGGCAGGTGTCTTAACCACTCAGGACCCTGGTAGCCTCATAAACCAAATTAAGAAAATATAAATAGTACCTGCTTCACACAACTGTTGCAGAGGTCATGCGAACCAATATAAGTAAAAAAAAAATCTTAGAACAATGTCCAATACGTAGGAAAGTGAAAGTTGCTCAATCGTGTCCAACTCTTCGCAAACCCATAGACTACACAGGCCATGGAATTCTCCAAGCCAGAATACTGGAGCGGGTAGCCTTTCCCTTCTTCAGGGGATCTTCGCAACCCAGGGATCGAACGCAGGTCTCCTGCATTGCAGGCAGATTCTTCACCAACTGAGCTATCAGGGAAGCCCTGAATCCATAGGAATCACTATACCAGTGTTTACTATTATTGTAACTGCTATCCCCGACAACTAACGAAATGTTTACATCTCAGGAAATACTTAACATAATTTGAATAAACAAGTTCCTCCTATATTATTTAAAGACTCAGTGAATGAAGAAGTCATCATCACTGAGGAGTTCTAAGATTACTCCCTTTGTACTTTTGGTGGGGTTGGGGGAAGCTGGCGTGCACGGCACATGGGTCTTAGTTCCCGACCAGGGCCCTGCAGCGCAGGTGCAGCGTCTCAACCACTGGGCGACCAGGGACGTCCTCTCTTATCTACTGGTGTAAGACAGGCTCAAGAATGAACTGTATGATACAGGGAATACAGCCAAATGGAGAGTTACGTTAACCTTTAAAACTGTATAAAATGATTTTTTTTAAAGATTTATTCCTTTTGTAATTTTCCCTCTGACAGTGACCTAACTGGACTATATGATCCTTGCTATGGGCTCCCTTCCCAGTCTTACTGGAGGCTTTGGCCTCCCTTTTCCCCCCCTCCTCCATTAACCTTTTAAACCCAAATAAACAGGTGTCCTATTTTCCATGAATCTTTCCCAAATCCCCAAGAACGATGTGTTCACTCCCTTCCCCAGATCTTGGAGTTTTTGTTGGACCTTCTTTTTAAGCAGTCACCATACTTATGCAAGACTATCACTTTTTGGATCTGAGCCATTCACATGTATATTTTACCACAGTAACGAACGATTACAAGACTCCAAGACCAACCATCACCAGGCCTGAGGTACAGATATTCCGGCTACTATCCTACTGTTGTTTATGCCTGAGGGCAGACATTTGGGCTTCTGCTGTGAACTCTTTCTTTGAGTCCCCAGGTTACAGCCTACATCGCTATAGCTGGACACGACCC
This sequence comes from Antilocapra americana, assembly GCA_007570785.1. NCBI lineage: Eukaryota > Metazoa > Chordata > Mammalia > Artiodactyla > Antilocapridae > Antilocapra > Antilocapra americana. Next base: position 5,922,941 of record ML661897.1, read on the forward strand.
TCATCTCCAGTCTTCGGTGCAACACTGGCAACCTGAAGCTGACTCCCTGCCCTATCACTAGGCATCACCCACCAGCCAAAACTCTTTGCAACAGACATCTGATAATTCAGACTAGAGATCTCTTCAAGAAAATTAGAGATACCAAAGGAACATTTCAAGCAAAGATGGGCACAATAATGGAAAGAAATGGTATGGACCTAACAGAAGCAGAAGATATGAAGAAGAGGTGGCAAGCATACACAGAAGAACTACACAAAAAAGATCTTAATAACCCAGATAATCACGATGGTGTGATCACCCACCTAGGGCCAGACATCCTGGAATGTGAAGTCAAGTGGGCCTTAGGAAACATCACTATGAACAAAGCTAGTGGGGGTGACAGATTTCCAGTTGAGCTATTTCAAATCCTAAAAGATGATGCTGTGAAAGTTTTGAATGCAATATACCACCAAATTTGGAAACTCAACAGTGGCCACAGGACTGGAAAAGGTCAGTTTTCATTCCAATCCCAAAGAAAGGCAATATAAAAGAATGTTCCAAGTACCACACAGTTGCACTCATCTCACACATTAGCAAAGTAATGCTCAAAATTCTCCAAGCCAGGTTTCAACAGTATGTGAACTGAAAACTTCCAGATGTTCAACGTGGATTTAGAAAAGGCAGAAGAACCAGAGATCAAATTGCCAACATCCACCAGATCACAGAAAAAGAAAGTTCCAGAAAAACATATACTTCTGCTTTATTGACTATGACAAAGCCTTTGACTGTGTGTATCACAACAAACTGTGGAAAATTCTGAAAGAGATGGGAATACCAGACCACCTGACCTGCCTTCTGAGAAATCTGTATGCAGGTCAAGAAGCAACAGTTAGAACCGGACATGGAACAATGGACTGGTTCCAAACTTGGAAAGGAGCACATCATGGTTGTATATTGTCACCCTGCTTATTTAACTTACATGCAGAGTACATCATGCAAAATGCCGGGCTGGATGAAGCACAAGCTGGAGTCAAGACTGCCAGGAGAAATATCAATAACCGCAGATATGCAGATAACACCATCTTAATGGCAGAAAGTGAAGAAGAACTAAAGAGCCTCTTGATGAAAGTGAAAGATGAGAGTGGAAAAGCTGGTTTAAAACTCAACATTCAAAAAACAAAGATCATGGCATCCAGTCCCATCACTTCATGGCAAACAGACAGGGAAACAATCGAAACAGTAACAGACTTTATTTTGGGGGGCTCCAAAATCACTGCAGATGGTGACTGCAGCCATGGAAATTAAAAGACACTTGCTCCTTGGAAGAAAGACTATGACCAACCTAGACAGAATAATAAAAAAGCAGAGACATCACTTTGCCAACCAACGTCCATCTAGTCAAAGCTATGGTTTTGCCAGTAGTCATGTATGGATATGAGAGTTGGACCATAACGAAAGCTAAGCTCCAAAGAACTGATGCTTGTGAACTGTGGTGTTAGAGAAGACTCTTGAGAGTCCCCTGTACTGCAAGGAGATCAAACCAATCAAACCTAAAGGAAATCAGTCTTGAATTGTCATTGGAAGGATTGATGCTGAAGCTGAAGCTCCAATACTTAGGCCAACTGATGGAAAGAACTGACTCACTGGAAAAGACCGTGACACTGGAGAAGATTGAAGGCAGGAGGAGAAGGGGACGATAGAGGATGAGATGTCTGGATGGCATCACTGACATGACGGACATGAATTTGAGCAAGCTCTGGGAGTTGGTGATGGACAGCAAAGCCTTGCGTGCTGCAGTCCATGGGGTCACAAAGAATCGGACACCACTAAGTGAACTGAACTGAATGAAAGCCAGCTGTCCAAAATGCTTCCCTGTCTTCCCTCTGAAGGAGGAGTGCACCCCTAACTTGGTACCAAAGCCCTCTTAGCTTTCCCAACTTCATCTTCCACCAACACCTCTCAAAGTACCTTATATTCCAACTACTCTGAACTCCTTACAGTTTCCCAGCAGTTTTTTTTTTTTTTGAAAGGTGGGGGACAATGGAGGAAATGAACAGTGTCATCTATCTATGATACCTTCACCCTCATAACTAATTCCTACGTACCCTTTAAAACCCTCACAAGTCATCATACTCAAATCATCAAGGACATATCCAAAAGTTCAGCTAGTGGCTCTGCCTTACTGCAAAAGCTCATTAGCTAGTAACACTGCAAGTGAAAACCCTGTGCAATGGGAAGATTTAGTCATGCAGGATTTAGCAGAGCAGGTGCACTCAGGCATGCCCAAAAACAAAGATCAGATTTTCACTCCTAGTTCTCAAAAGCTGCTGCTTCTTTTCATGGATCAATGGGCTTTCTGTGCCTATGAACCATGGCAGGGTTCTAGATCTGCAAGGCCCTGACTGTTGGTCAGAAGATACATATGTTGTATGGTATACACTATACATATGGTATATGCTACCATGTCCGGAATCTAAACAAGTAATAGTCTCAGAAAGAATGTCTCCTAGAGAAAAACTATTGCTCCAAAGGTGTAAAAGTACCAGGAGTGATTGCCCACAAGTCATCTCACATCCAGCCCAAATCAATACTTTCCCTTTTAAGAGAAGTTTTGAGTTGCTACCATTGATCATAAACCTTTATAGAATCTCTTCAAATGTTCTCTATTGCCAGGCACTATGCCTGACAGTTCCTCACTTTTTCAAGTGAGGGGCTCAATAATTTCTCCATTCCTGGCCTCAGCTTCAGTTACTATAAATGAGGCAAGCCTTTACAAAGGCATCAAGGAATGATGGCTATCCTCTCCTTCCTCACTCTATCCCCACATCCAGCTTTCATCATGAAAATAAATATAGCTCTGGGTGGCTGAGTGTGCCTGGTGTAAGACCAGTTAAAATAAAACCCCATGTTTTCAGAGTAGAGAGTAGTTATCAATTGGTTAAAACATTCATTGCAAGCTTAGGTGTACAGTCTCCGCAACTTACCACTGAGAGAGAAATGACATGACAGTCATCCAAAGGATGACTGATACTTATCTTATGAGAAGGTGCAGGAGCTGGGCAAAGGAACTTCTGTTGTATCATTGGGCTTATCTGTTTAAATCATCCAGCTGGTAAAGTTCCATGTCTTGCCCTTGCCCACTGTCACTGGCCAGGCGTGACAGCAGTCCTCAGCCACAGCTGCACCTCCTCTATCAGGTCTTGCCTTTCATTAGCCAGTGACGCCTTGTGGCTGGAGGATGTTTATATCAGTTTGGCAAAAAGCTCGTTCGAATATTCCATAGCACATTATGGAAAAACCCCAAACATGAATGAACATCTTGGCCAGCCCAGTATCATCCTAACCTGGAGGTTCTTGATAACTGCATGGAGTCAATGCCCACTCAGGAATATATGCGATTCTGAAACCCAGCTTCTCCCCACTGTTGGGTCTGAGAAGGTGTCCCGTATAAGGTAACATCTTATTTGTGGGCAGAAGTTCAAAGAAGAAATCTCTTCCGAACACCTACTGCTATATGAGTAGTATGGCAGACATTTTACATAGATCAGTATAATTTCCTTTAACCCTCACAACAACCTTGTGAGATCAATGATAGCAGCTCCCTATTAGAGAAGTGGTATCTGAGAATCTGAAATAGTAAATAACTTGCCCAGAGTCATACAGCTATGACTGTGTGATGATGTGGGTTTGAAACCGATGCCAAACCTATGTTTTCACATAATTTAATTTAGCGATGTTTAACACATTCAGTTCAGTCACTCAGTCATGTCTGACTCTTTGCAACCCCATTAATCGCAGCATGCCAGGCCTCCCTGTCCATCACTAACTCCCAGAGTCCACCCATACCCATGTCCATCGAGTCAGTGATGCCATCCAGCCATCTTATCCTCTGCCGTCCCCTTCTCCTCCTGCCCCCAATCCTTCCCAGCATCAGGGTCTTTTCCAATGAGTCAGCTCTTCGCATGAGGTAGCCAAAGTATTGATGTTTCAGCTTCAACATTAGTCCTTCCAATGAACACCCAGGACTGATCTCCTTTAGGATGGACTGATTGGATCTCCTTGCAGTCCAAGGGACTCTCAAGAGTCTTCTCCAACACCACAGTTCAAAAGCATCAATTCTTTGGCGCTCAGCTTTCTTCACCGTCCAAGTCTCACATCCATACGTGACTACTGGAAAAACCATAGCCTTGACTAGATGGACCTTTGTTGGAAAAGTGATGTCTCTGCTTTTCAACATGCTATCTAGGTTGGTCATACCATATATGCTGGGCTGGATGAAGCACAAGCTGGAATCAAGATTGCCAGGAGAAATATCAATAACTTCAGATATGCAAATGACACCACACTTATGGCAGAAAGTGGAGAAGAACCAAAGAGCCTCTTGATGAAAGTGAAAGAGGAGAGTGAAAAAATTGGCTTAAAGCTCAACATTCAGAAAAGTAAGATCATGGTATCTGGTCCCATCACTTCATGGCAAATATATGGGGAAACAGAGGCTGACTTTATTTTTCTGGGCTCTAAAATCACTGCAGATGGTGACTGCAGCCATGAAATTAAAAGACGCTTGCTCCTTGGAAGGAAAGTTATGACCAACCTAGATAGCACATCGAAAAGCAGAGACATTACTTTGTCAGCAAAGGTCCGTCTAGTCAAGGCTATGGTTTTTCCGGTGGTCATGTATGGATATGAGAGTTGCACTATAAAGAAAGCTGAGTGCTGAAGAACTGATGCTTTTGGACTGTGGTTTTGGAGAAGACTCTTGATGGTCCCTTGGACTACAAGGAGATCCAACCAGTCCATCCTAAAGGAAGTAAGTCCTGAATATGCATTGGAAGGAGTGATGCTGAAGCTGCAAGTCCAATACTTTGGCCACCTGATGCGAGGAGCTGACTCATTTGAAAAGACCCTGACACTGGGAATGATTGAGGGCAGGAGGAGAAGGGGACGACAGAGGATGAGATGGTTGGATGGCATTATTGACTCAATAGACATGGGTTCGGGTGGACTCCGGGAATTGATGATAGACAGGGAGGCCTGGCGTGCTGCGGTTCATGGGTTCCAAAGAGTTGGACATGACTGAGCGACTGAACTGAACTGAAAGAAGAGAAGAACTGGGCAAGTATATCGGGGCAGAGCCTTCCCAGCAGAGAGCAGAAATAGAAGTGCATTCACAGTAAAGTACAGTGGCTGGTGTGACTGGATGGAAACGAACACAGGTGTGAGTGGTGGGAGCTGAAGGCAGAGACATGGAACAGAAGCATCTCTTGGACAGTCTTGTTGATCACTGTGAACTCAGGCTGCCCAAGAAGATGAAAGCATTCGGCTTTTAGAATTGATAGGACTAAGAAGCTGTTGAAATGGAGAGTTAGGGGTCTGAGAATAATGGACAGTCTTCTCCTATGGCTTCAGTTGTCAAATTCACCCTGAGCCAATCAGATGTTCCCACCCAAAGGAAGCCCATTCAGATGAACGCCTCATCTTGGAATCATACAAATCCAGCTTGACTGAAAAGTGACTGCTTTGCATGAAAAGAAATTTCCATATTGCTCTCCATGTTTCCTTCACTGGTCAAAACCAGATTGGAGGTATACCAGAGAAAACCTGGGTCCCAAATTTTTGTACGTTAGTCTGGATAGAGACAAACCAAGAATTGTGTTCAACTTTCAACTAAAAAATATCCCACAGCAATGATGGCACCAGGTGTAGTTTGGTATGTAGCCCTTAACCTTCTTAGGTCTCAGATTCCAAATGGGAAGAAAGAAGGATTATTTAGGTTCTAAGAGATCACCTGATCTCTTGAAGGCTTTGTGGTTACAGGACCTATGGCTCTATGCCTGAAATAAAAACCTAAAATATATTCAATAAAGAGGCACACAAGGCTTCCCTGGTGGCTCGGTGGTAAAGAATCCACCTGCCAATGCAGGAGACATGGGTTTGATCCCTGATCTGGGAAGATCCTACATACAGTGGAGCAACTAAGCCCACGTGCCGCAACTCCTGAGCCCACACACAGCAACTCCTGAAGCCGGGGTGCCCCAGGGCCTGTGCTCTGCAGAAAGAAAAGCCACCATGATGAGAAGCCCATGCACTGCCACTAGAGAGTAGCCCCTGCTCAATACAACTAGAGAAAAGCCCACAGAGCAACAAAGACCCAGCACAACCATAAATAAATAAAAATTTGTTAAAGTTTATAAAAAATTATCAATGGGCAAACAGATAGAGGGGGGGAAATCAGGGGTCATCAACGTGGGATTTTATGTGGCCAGGTGTTCTGATATTACAGAGCAGGGAAAGCATCTCACTGTAGGGATAAGAACACAGACCCATGTTTTACTTTAAATTTCATCTCTTACTGGTTGTGGAGTATAACAAGCCAGCATACAAATATACAAATGTATAACCATGTGACTTTGAACTCATGATTTCCTTCCCCTTTATGCCCAGATCATCATCTGTAAATTGGAGATGTTCCTATCTATGCCATAATGTTATTGTGAGGTTTAGAGAAAATGCAGACAGGAAATGCTTATGAGGCCCTTCACCACTGAAAGGTGTTCAAGTGAAAGAAAACACTGTTCTTGTTACTTTAAAAATAAAATTAGAAGTAAAAATTCCATTAGAAGTTGAATACTGCAATAATCCCATTGAGGAACAGCACAATAAAGACACTAGCTTGGGGAGAGGCAGAAAGCTAAGTGCAGGTTCTCCACAGCTGCTCCTAAAGCAGTGAAAAGTCTCAGATGCACAATCTCTGCAACAGTCAACCTAAGAACTGAGGGCAAGCACTTTCTTGTTCTGTAATCCTTGACTCCTACCCAGACCTCTCATTAGCTCACCAGGAGTTCCCTTAACACTGATTGAGAACCACAGCCCTAAGGGGAACTCAGGGGCAGTTCAAAGTAATACTGATTTCATCTAGACTGTATACACCCCCAGCCATCTCTGCTGAGAGGTCCAACAGGGTCTTCTCTTGATCCTGACCTGCTCTCTCCCTAAGGCAGGGTTGTGATGGGGGACTGGCCCTGAAGCCTGCCTTTCCCCAGCATGATGTGAGTTGTGCTGGGCCAATGGGAGGCTCTGGAGTGAAATGAAAGAGCAGGAGGAAAGGAGCCACCAGGCCATTTCTCCCCATTTCTCTTTCAATTCAGAGAAGAATCTCTGAAGTCCGCAATGTTTTTCCATGGCTCCACCTCCTACCTGCTGACCCCACACTCTGGAGTCTGGCTTCTATCCTCTGTTACTTCAGTCTGAAGAGGCTAGATGCTTCCTTTGATGGAAGGTGGGTTGATTTGATATACCCACTCTATGGACTTTGCAGGTTTTCTTTTACCTATGTGAACGGTTCCCTACATTAATTTCCCTCTGTTTTTAATGCTTACAGTGATCTCATTTCTGGCTGGACTCTAATGAATGCAGTCATATTGAGAGCTGGCTGCTCTCAATAACCCAGGTTGGGTGGGATGAGCTCAGAAAGCTCTCACATAGCAGGAGCACCCTGGAGGCTGCAACGTACTCTTGACTCAGTCTATGGTCAAGGTGGTCCAGAAATTCACTCTCGTCTTGGGCCCTGAGCCAAATTAAACTCTAGGAAGTAGACTCACAGATTCTAAACTGGCAAGATTTTGAAGGATAAAGCATAAAGTCCATTCTAAAATTCTGATGAGAAACGGAACTGTGGGATGGACCTGAGAAATTTTGTCTGCAGAATCCACACAGTTTCTCATGCAGAAGCCTGATACAATCAGAGGGAAATTTGCAAAGACCAAAGACAGAACAGCTTATGCATTTAATTGTGAAGAGTATCACATATTAGTATCAGGCTCTGAGAGCCCACAGAATCCACGGCCACAGCAGAGATGGCCTTGACAATCTGCCAATGTCATTTGTTGGGAAATTCCTATCAACAGGATAGACTGCTCCTACTCTCATGGAACATTCATTAAGTCTCCAAGTCCAATGGCCATTCCCTGGGGAGAACTCTGACTGGCACTGCCCACGTCCACCTCTGTGACCCTTTACCTATACTTCCATGACGACCATCCCCTGCTCCGATGAGCACTTTGCTGCTTTGTTTCTCCATCATGTGGAGAAGAAGTGTCAATCATTCGTCACTTGGAAATGGTCTTAGGTGAGGCAGATCCCAGAACAGATCCTCCCCAGACCTCCTGAGGGAGACAGGGCTCCTGGGGAAGTTACCATATAAGTGAATCTAAAAAGCTGCCTGTTGGAAAATGAGGCCACACATGGAGTGAAGCATCTTCCTCTAAATTTAATATGACAGAAATGAGTTCATTCTCCCTCTGGAACCTATAGGAACCATTAAGAACTTAGGGTTGGTGTGGTCTGCAGTGACCACAGGCCAGGGCAGCACTCACAGACAAACACACTCATACACACACCCTGTAATAACAGCAGGGTCATCTCAACAGTAATAAACCATTCAGTATCATCTACTCAGCAGCATCATATATGGCACTCACTGAAGCCAGCCCTGGAAAACTGGGCCTTCTGTAGGACTGATTATATTTTCTCCATCTCTCTCTATGAGGCACTTGGAAGCAGTAGCATTTTACCATCCTCTATTTCTGATCCATTCTCTAATAATCTAGAATCTAAGTCTCAAAGATAATTTTATTATTTGAAGCCCAAATTTTGGGAAGGGTAAGGGGGGCGGCATGCAAGTGGTATGCTGGGAAAACAATTTTCAAAAAAATTGAATTTATAACTTTGACAACTTCTGTTGCATAAATTTTCCCACTAGGGCTGATTTTAAGCTACCAAAGTGTAACCAACCAACTGACAAAATTCCTTTATATTCGACAAAATTTTCTCTCATGAGCTGGGACAAATGCAAATACATGACTGGAACATTGGTTTCCCCCCACCAAATGACTGATCATCCCCAAAAAAGAACCATGTAGGAACTCAAGAAAATCCATCTACGATTAAAATTCACTTGCAATTTTCTCTGCTATTGTTACCTAAAGCTGTGGAGAAAAATTCTTACCATCATAAGGATCTCAAGTCTATCTCTCACAGAGATTATGTTTGCTTATTTGCCTGTTTATTTATTTATACCTTCTTTTTTCAATAACAGATTCACAGTGGATTACCTAAATACATTCAATATAAAAAGTAGATAAAACTGAATTTAAAATAAGTGGGTGAGAAAAGTGGGACAAAGAGAAAATGAAAGTTTTAATAATCAGAGAAAAATGCAATCAGGAGTGAGCTTAGCACACAAAATACATGGTATAAAGCCTTCTGGGCCATTCATGCAGAGACGGTTCAAAGGGAACAAGTAGACACTCAGTGATGGGCCACTCACAGGAGTTCCCATGTCCAGATTTTAGTGTATCTGGCCATCTGTACAGAGTTATGTGGCAACTGGATTCCAGTGCATCTGTTTGAACATTAATGTTACACCCAGGACTTCTACGGAAAGGTGGTGAATGGATCATATGTCCCACTGTCTGCCTGTAGAGGCTCTTGGCAGTCTAATGATCTCCCATTGCCCTGCCAATCTGTCAGAATTGCTATTCTGGAGGAAACTCCAGTCTCCAGGAACAGGATCACTAGGGGCTCTCTCCGGATAGTGAATTCATGAAGCTCCTTCTCAGTCAGACTGGCAGTCTATGAGAGCATCAATTCAGTTCTGCATAGGTAGAACACTGGCAAGCAGAATAGTAGCCCACATCCTCTGCAGGTGCCAATAACCCAGAAGAGACAGAAAATCAACTCTTGGGACATGAGTGAGCAAAGAGGCCAGAGAAGAAGAAAATCATTCCAATGGACATATAACTGGGATTCAGTTACATGAAATCAGTGAACACCTAGGATATGGACTTTGGCAGGCTTTTCATGTGTTGTGATGAAGCTCTAATAGTACTCCCCACTTGGTTCCCCAGGGCTCTATGATGGGCTCATTCCCCAAGCTGGCTTCATTATTAGGGATGCTGCTGCTGTTGCTAGGTCGCTTCAGTCATGTCCGACTCTGTGCAGCCCCACAGACAGCAGCCCACCAGGCTCTGCCGTCCTTGGGATTCTCCAGGCAAGAACACTGGAGTGGATTGCCATTTCCTTCTCCACTGCATGAAAGTGAAAAGTGAAAGTGAAGTCGCTCAGTCATGTCTGACTCTTCACAACCCCATGGACTGCAGCCTACCAGGCTCCTCCGTCCCTGGGATTTTCTAGGCAAGAGTATTGGAGTGGGTTGCCATTGCCTTCTCCAATTATTAGGGATGTGTTCCTGCTTAATAAAATAACAACAAAAAAGTATATGCCTGGCATAGGGCTTGGCAATGAGTTGAAAGGAAACCCCATACCTGACTCTGCCAGGCACTCCTGGCCCCTAAGGCTGTCAGTGGGGTCTTTATGGCAAGGTCTCTCTTCTTCTGGGGTCCTATCTGAGTTAAAGCTCATTTTCCCAAGATTATGACCTTGAGACTCCTAGGTGCCTCTCATCCCCATGCCCCATACCCCTAGGTTCAGCCAGGCCTGATACATGTTGAGCTTGCCAAACTCTCTGGGCTCTGTGCCTTCCTGCTTGGCTATATTTCCAGGACAGATTCCTCAATGGTCTTTATCTCATGCCAGGCTCATCCTACTTTCATGCCTTCTCTGGGTATAAATCTGCAAACAAGACCCCTAAAGTGATATTTTGGGGAAATGGTATTAATCAGGCATTGCTCCATCAGCCTTTAGGGTCCCAATTCAAGGCAGGTCCTGAGAATTCCATATGCTGAATACTGGTGAAAATTGGCAGAACCTGCTCAGTGTTGCATGCCCAGAGACCTGTCCTCTCTAGTCTCCACTCAGTCACATCCAGCCTCAAATTTCCCAAGAGCAGATCATCAAAGCTATCCAGATCTCAGCCACAAGGCAAAGATTCCTTTTGGAGACAGCTTTGCTCTTGTGAGAAAAACACAAGAGTTTAGAATCAGCAAAACTGAGTACAAAAGAGAATTTCATTTATCAGATTAATGAACTTACATAAAGTAATTTTTTAATCTCTAAAATAGGAATAGTAAAAATATCTAACTAGAGTCAAGGTCTAAAAAAGAAAATATATATAAAAATTCTTCATAAATTGAAGCACAATACAATGTTATATATTATATTCATTTATAATTGACTTTTCAAAGAGTTAAAGCAAAGTTAATTTAAGGAAGTTCCAGATTTCAGTAGTGACAAAGTAGCTTGGACAGGCTAACTCTTCTACAGATAACAGTCACAAAGTGTGTACAAAATATTTTAGGATCACTGGAGGGTACCACAAACTGGCAGAAACTGAATGGGATATCAGTCTTGTTAGATAGGAAATGCACAGGTTAGATTTGTGAATTAACAGTTTTTTTACCTGGACCCCCAGGAAAAAATTACCAAAAAAGAATTGGTAATATTCCAATCCTTATATTTCAGGACAGTAGAAAACTACAGTACTGCTAGCTTGAGGTGTCAGAGAATGGAATTTGGGGCTGGCAAAACTGCTGAAGTGTGTGTGTGCATGTGTGTGTGGTGTGTATATGTGTGTGAAGTGTGTGTGTGTGTGTGTGTGTGTGTTTATAGTAGGGGGAAAGATCCTGGAAAGGAGGGGGCTACAAAGGTAGTGAGCACAAAAATCTGAAAATAGATTCTGCTAAAAGTATTGATTGACTGATGAAAAATGGAAGAATATAGAACTCAAAAGCTGAGTGAGTGAAGTTGCTCAGTCATGTCCAACTCTGGAACTCTATAGACCGTAGCCTGCCAGGCTCCTACATTCATGGAATTTTCCAGACAAGAATACTGGAGTGGGTTGCCATTTCCTTCTCCAGGGGATTTTCCCGACCCAGGGATCAAACCCAGGTCTCCCACACTGCAGGCAGACTGTTTACCGTCTGAGCTACCAGGGAATCCCCAAAAGCTGAAATAATTATACTGATTATTTCCTTCCAACAGAAGACACATTTTGGAGTTTAAAGTCAGCCAAGTTAATTAAACAAATTTAAATATTTTTCAAAAGAAGATAACAAAATCCAGAGTCTCTGCAATATACCTTCCAAATTGTACACATATAAATAAAAAATTAGTAGACATTCAAAGTAATAAGAATGTATAACCTGTACTTCATGGATAAGCAGTACACTCAAGAACTTCTAAGAAAATATGTCAGTGAATCAAGAATAAGGAATATCAGAAAAAAAACACAACTATTAAAAAAAAGCAAATTTTAGAGCTGAAACCACAAAACATAGTATTAAAGGTATCAGAGGAAAGAAACAGTAAACTCAAAGACAGATGAATAGAAATTATCCAAACTAAAGAACAGAGAGGAAAATTTTTGAATAAAAATTAACAAAGCTTTAGTGACTCTGATACAATATCTATTAATCTAATATATTTAAAATTGGAGTTCCAAAAGGAAGTCAAAGAGAATGGAGCAGAGAAAAGATATAATCATCAAAAATTCCCCAAATTGTTTAAGAAAGTTTGCTTTGTAGACGCAAGAAGTCAGTAAACACGAAGGAGAATAAATATAAATAATACCATATAACACCATATCAATGCTTGAATCCCAAGATAAAAAGAAAATCTTAAAAGGAGCCACAACAATCATACATTATGTATAGAAACGTAATTGCACAAATACCACTGATTTCTCATCAGAAATCATGAAGGTCACAAGCAATGGAATGAAGTCTTTAAAACAATCAGAATAATCAAGAATCCCACAGCCAGTAAAATTGCTTTTAAAATATTAAAGGCAAAATAAAGACATTTTCAGATGAACAACAACAACAAAAACAAATGGGAGGATTTGTAGCCAGGTTATTTACTCTGCAAAATACTCTGAAAGAAGTTCTTCTGGCTGAGGGGCAATAACACCAGATAGAAAATTAGATTAACAAAAAAGAGTGAGTGACACTAAAATAAGTATTATATGAGTTTTCCTTTCCCTTTTCTTTTTCTTCAAAAATATATGACCATTTAAACAAAAACAACTAATATTTTTGCTGTGTTCATAGCGTATATAGATTGTAAAATGTGTATGCATGTGTACTAAGGTGGTTTAGCCATGTCTGATTCTTTGTGACCCTATGGACTATAGCCTCCCAGGCCCCTCCATCCATGGGATTCTCCAGGCATGAATACTGGAGTGGGTTGCCATGCCCTCCTCCAGGGGATCTTCCTGACCCAGGGATCGAACCCACGCCTCTTATGTCTTCCGCATTGGCAGGTGGGTTCTTTACCACAGGCACCACCTGGGAAGCCCAAAATATGTATGTGTGTATGTGTATGTTTACAGTAACACAAAGGGTGATCATGTCAACAGAACCTAATCGTTCCAAGTGTCCCAATGTCTTGTGAAGAAGCAGTGAAAAGTAACACTGTGAAGAGTTAAAGGTGTATATGATAATCGTCAGTTAAATGCTGAGTAATCAGTTAAAGACATGAAAAAAGATATAGTTAAAAGGCCATTAGTTGGAATAAAAGTGAACACTGAAAACTGCTTAAGTCAAAACAAGACAAGAAAGGTGAAATGGAGGAATGAAGGAATTGTTGAAACAAGCAATAGTATGCTAGATCTAAGGGGCTCTGATGGTAAAACATCTGCTTTACCTCCTGCAATGCAGGAGACCCAGGTTCAATTTCTGGGTCAGGAGGATCCCCTGGAGAAGGGAATGGCAACCTACTCCAGTATTCTTGCCTGGAAAGTTTCATGGACAGAGGAACCTGGTGGGCTACAGTCCATGGGATCGCAAACCATCAAACGTAACTGAACAACTAATACACAATAAAATCAATATCAACAATACCAATAATTATATCAATAATATCAATAATTATAGTAATATAAAAGGACTAAACTCTGAAATAAAAGGCAGAAACCGTCAGATTGTATTATAAAGTCAAGACCCAACAATATGCTGCATAGAAAAGACAAATTTTATATACCAACACAATTAGAGCAAAGTAAATCTCGTGACTACATCTAACTTTCAGGCAAGTACAAAAGTGTAACCCTACCATGTGCTAAGATAATGGAAAACCAATTATCTTTGCTGCAAAGACAGGTACCATCAATGATGCTTAAAAGAGAGCTGCATGTTTCTTAAAACATCACACACCCACTGTCCACTCAGCTGACCACAGTGCCTAGTGAACATTATGCCCATGGTTCCTGTGCCAAACCCAGTCTCCACTGATAACCATGCATGAACTAAGGGTGGCATTTTCAGAAACCAGTGGAGTCCAAATATATTGGACAATACCAAAGGGATAGGCAAGTGGCCAATCCAACCCTTTAAAACCCAACATAGGTGTTCTTTACTCCTTAAACATCTGAGAGAGAGACTTAGACCAGCAAAAAATATCTCCTCTATGGCTGGTATCTCACAGAAAGAAATTACACCAGTTATTTTAACAGGAAGAATTTAATATAACAAATTTAATGCAGGTAAAAGAATTGTTATCTAGATATCTAAAAAGACAAAAAGATGCACTAAGGTAACACAGAGATAGCAAATGCAGAAAGAGTTACTACCCCTAGGAGTGGGTAACAAAGAGAACAGATGGACACTGGACTCGAGAAGTGTGGATGAAGGTCCCTTTGGCTGTTGGTTCTTCAAGAGTTGGTAAAATTGGCTTCAGCTGTTGTTTCAGAAACACCCTGCTGTCTAGGTAAAGAAGGAAACCAGAGGTGCCCCACCAGAAGCTCCCAAGAAGCTGACAGGAAGAAGAAACTCACTTCTTCCTCCCCCTGCCTCCTAGTTGATTCTGGCTCCTCCTATTGACAAAAACCTATGTTGGAGCTGGGGGCAAAGCAGAAATGATTCTCCAGTCCCAGAATCACAATTGGAGTCTGGAAGGATGAGTTTGGAGTCAACAGACAACAGTGTAATGCCTGACCCAGCTGGGCTATGGCAAGTCCATTAGGGACTGCCTGGTGGGTCCCCCAGGCAGGGAATTTGACATGGGAATTGGAGAGAAGGCTTTCCTGGCATATTTGGGAGCAAAATGAATCACAGGGTGACTGAGTCCAAGGAATTGTGCAGGACTACAGTGTGGAAAGCCAGACTGCATATTGGGGCAAGAGGGATTATAGAGCTCATGTCAGGAGAGGAAAGTGCAGGAGACTGGTAAATGCAGGAGCACAACAAGGCATGGGGAGTGTAGATGGTAATGAAACAAGAAAGCACAGAAATCTGTGAGGCCTAGATGTCTAAACTCTCCCTGGGATGGTTGTATGCTGATAGGAAGGTTAAAGACATGGTTTGGATAGGGTGCTCTAAATTGAAACAGAGAGCAATAATACTTATCCATCTGTTTATCAATCAGCCTTATTTTGTGTTTTAGAGAACAAGAAGTGTATAAATAAGTTTGTGTCTGCAAGTGTCCATGCATACGAGTGCACACAAACATGGATGCATACCCCAGGGGACTGTTCCAGAAGAACACTGTAACACTGATGCGTGGGCAATAACATATGTATTTATTATGGCTGGTGACAAGAACTGTGTCTCAATGGAGATGGTGATTGTTATTCATGATTTCCAAATGGTTAACTAGATCCAGAGGATTTGCATTAAACCAAGTCATTCCCCTTCCTTATTTGATGGCCATGATCGATGGAAATGTCAAGTCCCATGAGATTTCTGAGCTCACATTCTCTTTCTACTAGAACTGGGGCATTTTTTCCCCAACAATCTCTGCTCTGAGTCTCATTTCCACAAACAGTGATGGTGATATGTCTATGGATTTGATCTTCAATTTCTGACTTCTTTTAAAGGGCATTGTCAGCCCGCAACACAATTTCTAAAGCAGATATTGTTTTGGCATCCAGGAAAAAAAAAATAAAGATGAAAGAAGGCAGGTGACTCTGAATGTGAAATGCAAGATTTCACATAATCATAGAATTTCAAGCTGGAAGCACTTTAGGGATTACTGAGTCCTGTGTTTTCAAACCCTGTTTTAAACAGGGGAGCTGTTCACAGTGGATGTTGAAACAGGTAGTACTTTTCTGAATGAACAAGGCAGAATGTGTGATGGAGGACTTTTCAAGTAGAAGAAATTACAGGATCCAAGATATGGGAGTCACGACATTGTCCACAATTTTCTGAATCACTGAAGCCAACATGTAGGAGAGGGAGAGGAAAAGGAAAAGGTGGAGAATGAACTAGTTTCCTACATTTCAACTTAATCCTATGGCTAATAGTTGAAGAACTAGTGACAGATTCTAAGCAAAGGAGATCAGAGGCTGTACCATAAGAGGGGGGTAAAGGGGTTTTGCAATAATCAAAATGAGAAATGATACACTCTGTACTAGAATCTGAGAACTGGGTAATTGGCAATAGGAAGAACAAATTTAAACGACATTTAGAAGATAGCAAGTCCTAAGTGACTGAAGAGAGGACCCAAAGGAATACAGGAGAGTCTGAGATGACCCCCCAGGACTCCAACTGACACTGCTGAGCTAGTGACGGTCTTCCCCAAACTGAGGAGCGCAGGAGAAACATTGGTACAATTACTATGTTTGGTTTTAGACATGATAGTTTGGCTCCATGTGGGACCCTTAAAGGCAAAACTAAAAAAATGAAAAAGCCAAGATAAAATACTGATAATTTTCTGGATGGGATGGCAACCTACACAGACTGAATGGGAGACAGGACAGAAAATACAGGCTGCACCAAATATGGCCACCTAAGTTCCACTATCAATGTCAGAAAAGGTGAATAAGAGGGAACATCCCAGCAGGTCAGGACTAATTTCCACAGAATTTCCACACTATTGGCCTGGGCCTTTCTCCCATTCATCCCCTTCACAGGGTCTTAAAGACACAGTAGTCCATACATAGCTTCTGAGGGAAGACACGCGCAAAGGTTGGCTTTATCTATTACGCGGCTTCTGCATTCTACCTCCAAGGAAGCACATAACCATTAAGCTGGAAAAGGACGTCTCCATCTCAAGGGAGATGGAGCTGTGTGGGTAGTGACTTTGGCGAGCAGTCCAACCTCAGAGAGGGAGTGTGAATTGCCGCCCGCACACACAGAGTGGCTCTCCTCGAGTGCCTGCCAAGGAAGAGATGGTTCTCAACCAAATCAGTCTGTGGCTGCCAAAAGCTCTTGTGAGGGCCCGGTTTTCCAGCAGGAAACATAACCTGAATTGGAAAACATGAGTGTAAGCTGGAAAACAAACAGCTCAAAATATCTGTGTCCTGAAATGAACTGTAAGCCATTCTGTCTCCAGTGCTGAATCCACTTACTCAAAGGAGCAGAGGGTCAGAGGAGATAGCAGAAGGGAGGGAGAGAGGAAGGAAAGGCCAACAGAAGAAGAAGAGAAAGAAGGAAATTCAGAACAGAAAGAACACTGAGCTTTTGCTCTACGCCAGGATCTGTGAAGCGAGGTCCACATTCATTTTCTTATGAAGTCTCTCAGCAACCATATGATGGATGGAGAAGCTGGAGGTACTGGGGTGAATTAACTGACTCAACATCACATAAATTAGGATGCAGCAGAGAGGGAATTTGAACTCAGATTCAATGGCTCCAAAATTCACATGCTTTCACTAGAATCTTTTACCTCTGAAAGAGGAAAAGGGGGAAGTGTTATTGGAAACTTCCCTGGAGAAGGTTTCCTGAGTCCCTATCAGGTTTTTTCTGTTTAAAAAAAAAAAAAACAAAGAAAAAGGTTAAGGGTTTGGAAGTGGCCTTCATCGGAGAATTCCTGAGATGGACTTAAAGAGAGTAGTCCAAACAAGCAATTGAAAGCTTATAGGACCCATGTTTTTCCCTAGAAAATCTTTCTTTCTCATCTCCCTTTTTTCCTGCATTTCCCCTGCCCTTCAAGGCTCCACTTGAACCATGTGCTTATACATGAAACTTAACAGGGTCAAAGGATCTAAGCAATGTTTCAAGCCACCTGAATGATAAATGACAGAATTGAGATTGAAACCCAGGTCTTCCGACTCCTCATTCTAAGCAACTTCCATTGAATAACAGCTGTCTCTACAACATCTGCCTACCACAAGCAAGATGCAAGATAAACAGTGACCACTAATTTGTCATTTCCAGTTGCCATGATATCTGAGTGACCACTAAGCCAGAAGGTAATTTCAGAAAGCTAGAAGGATAGGCCAGTGACAATGAGGAAATGATTAATGAAATAGGTTAACACTGTAAAGTGATACACAAATGAAAGCTATTACTATTATTTTAATAACAGATTCTTTTTGCTCTTTTTAATGTTACATTAAAGAGAGTTGTCCAAAGTTGTCCAAAGTCCCAAGCCTGGGAAACGGTGAAGCAGAAATACAAATTCCAGCAAATGGTCTCCGGCAACTACAATTAACACCACTTCACAACAATCCAATGAAGCAGGTGACATCATTGTATATGCCTCTATTGCATACATAAGGCAATAAGAAATTACATTGCTTTTGCAAAGGATCCACAACCAGTAAGCCATGGAGCTGAGATTTGCATTCAGGTTGTTTTTCCCCATAGTTGGTAGCATTAACCACAATTCTACTGGTGCTGCCTTAGATGGAAGATAAAGAGAATACCCCAAAACACAGGACTAGTTTCTCATTGTAATTTATAAAACAGTAGTGCACTGAAAGGTGTTACCATCACGACCCATGACAGTTACCAACTATTGGTTCCTTAAACCCATCTCCACTGAAAACACCTTAATTCCAGGCCATCAAGTCTCCTGTACACAACCTCTTACTTATGTACCTGTCCTCAGTCTTTTCCTCCTGCAACTCATCTCCCACTTCACCACAGAAGGAACCTTGTAGAAACACGGTTCTGATCATGTTACTCCCACCAACAGAAAATGCTCTCTGGCTCCCTAGTTTCTTTAGGAAAATGTCCACAGATGCTAGCATCATGCTCCCAGCCTCTACTCTGCCATGTGACCACCTCCTGGGTCTTGTCCCATTGCTGCATCTCTACCACCTCAAACACATTCTACTCTGCCTCTTTGGACCACTTCCAGTTCTACAATTCAGCCATGCTATTTCCTGCCTCTATCTGTGCTCACAGTGCTCTCTGTCTAGCTGGAACGTTTCCTCTCCCTTGTGTACATCTGGTGACATCCTAGTCAGGATACCCCACCTTTACGATGCCCTCTCTTCCTGACTCTCTCGGACTTCCAGGCCTTCTTTGGGTTGCTTTTATACTAATCATACACCTTTTTCATTCCCCGGGGTCCATGTCTCCTCCATAACCAACCTGCTACAACACAAAGTTAGAGACCCTGTCTTAATTTTCTTTGGTCCTCAGAGCCTAGCATTAAGGGTTCAGTAAGTGCTTGTCAAAATAAATTTAGCTGGCATCTCTGTTTCTTCTTTGCTAGTCCCTGGTCAAGATAATAAAATGCCCATCCAGGTACAGAAAATGTATGCTTCTTTCTTTCTTTCTTCCCTGATTCTCTTTCTCTCTCTGCATATCCTCTCTTCTGTTCTATGCACTGTGAAGAGATGAGAAAGCAAGAGGCTGGATGAAAAAGTAAACTCGAAAGCTCTATCCTAATGCCAGTTTGTATTATTCCTTCCATGTCTGTAAGAGAGAGAGGAACGGGGAAGGGTGAGGATGTGCATGCAGGTGGCTGTGGCTAGCAGTGTCCCCACTGGGCAGCATCTCACACTGTGTTTAATGGCAAGCCTACTTTGGGGGACGGTGGGGATGGGGAGCAACAGACTGACTGCTGTGTGTACCAATTCCAAATTGCTAGCTATACCCTTAGCTAACACCAGTGTTTCATGTTGCAAATCCAGTGTTACTGCATGAAACAGTCAGCAAGTACACTTCTGCCAGAGACGGAGTAATTTGTTATCGGCTGGAGTGAGAAGCTGACACAGTTAGCTCACAGAGATGCTTTTATTCAGATGTGCAGCTTCCCCAGATTAACCATGACTGTCCCGGATCTCCGTGGCAGTGTATGCTCTCAGCAGCAGTAGCTCCATGGCCTGCGCTGTTGCATTTTTGAAAAGGGTCCCCTATCTTCTGTGCAAACAGTTTCTGGCTTTCCTATCTGTTTCATGAGGGTGGCACAGGAGGGTCAGCTGGAGAGGAACAGAATTCAGAGGCAGTAGGAAAGGGCAGGCTTCTGTCTCTGGTCTTGTCTCCCTTCCATCCACCCTCCAGTGTGGGCTTTTCTAAAACTCTGGCCTGACCATGTACCCCTCCCTTAAATTCCCTTAATGATCCCTGTCTTACTGAGGAAGAAGTTCAAGCTTCTCAGACTAGCATGTGAGCCTCTGTGTAAACCTGGCCCCTGCTGACTGGTCCACCAGCAACTCTTGCCTCTGATTTCTGGATCCTGCAGCACCAACCTCTTTGTTAGTTTCTTCAGGTATTGTTTTTGTCTCCACACCCTCACTCAAGCAGTTTCTTCTGCCTGGAGTACCCTTGCCTGCACCCTCACCTCTCACCCACTTTGCTTAGCAAACTTCCACTTACCATTTAAGGCTTAGCGAAAGCATCTACTCTTCCAGCTTCTTCCAACCCTCTAGGTTAATTAATTTCTTTCAGACGTCCGTAGTCTTTTTCTACTTCTCCCATATGTGTTACAGTGATCAGGGAAGCAGTAGGATACAGTGGGTAAAAACAGAGGAAGTACCAAGGGGAGTGGTAGGAACCGTCTGCTCAGGATGCAGGCAATAAAGGGTGCATTGTATGCAGAGTATGTAAAAAAAAAAAAAAGTTTTAAAATGCACTAAAAGTTTTATGTACCTGCAATTCTAAACAATCTCAGTGATAAAATACTATTCCTTACAAGGGCAAACTACTCCATCTCCACCCTTGGCTAACAATTAAAGGTCTGTGGTGAAAACACTTAGCTCCATCATTTGACATCATTACATCATGTGTGGTCTCAGGCACATTACTTATCGTTCTGTTCCTCAGTTCCTGCTTCTGTAAAATGGAGACAAGAAAACTGTCTGCCTGGTTAGTTCACATGATTACATGAGGCAATCCATCCAAAGCATTCAGAAGAGTAACTGGGACTAACTAATCATTCTATAATGTTAATTACATTTTGCTGACGAGTGTATTCCTCCCCTTGGGTTAAAACTCCCTCATTAGCTTAAAGATCTTTGAGAATCTATGTTTGTTCCTGGTTGTATACACTCTGCCTAACTTAATGTATTATCTTATAAATGTATAAATGAATCTTATTCATCTCTCTGTGCCAAGTACACTACAGAGAATGTGAACTGGCAATAGGTACTCAGCAAATATTTGTTGGTTGAATGCATATTATTGAATAAAGAACAACTCATAAGAGAAGAAACTTGCAAAAGGAACTGGACGCAAGTGGCTGTAAAGAGACACAGAAATGGGAGTACAAAAAGTAGAGAAAGCCAACAGTGAAAGTGAAAGAAGGACCCAAAGCTACCTCTCTTTGAAGTAGCCCAGAAGGTGGGACCTAATGAAATGTCGGTTTATGAAAACTGTAGAGTCATACCAGCCAGTTACAAGACTTGTAGATGCCTTGAAGAGGGAGAGGAAACTCCATCCATTATGGGGTCCAGGAAAATAGCACCAGTGGAGCAAGAAGACTGTCCCAGAGTCTAAGCCACACATAAAATCAGATACATGCTGCAAAGAGGGAAATGCAGAACTGCCAGGTTCTTATTCCATTTACTGTGTTAATGTTAAATTAAAAAAAAAAAAAGAATTTGGTTGACGAAGCTCATTAGTATAATTCTTTGCATCTAGTTTTTGAAAGAGATGTGACTAAAATATGATCATCATATGGATTACCCTCAGGTTTTCCAGGATGTGATACCTCCTAAACCCAGTGAGAGATGCATACAACTCTAGATTGGAGCCATTAAGGGAAGTAATGATGATTATACAGTCAAGACTATCTCACAACAACATTTAGTATTTGCCTCCAAGGATTCAGTTCAAGATGGCAACACAGGAAGACCCTGCATGGACAGATCAAATCCACAGCTATATATGGAACAATTCCCTCTGAAAAAAACACCCAAACACTGGTAGAGCAACCCCTTCACACCCAATAAACAAGAGGGAAACCATGCTGAAGTAGGTAGGAAAGGCTGAGACACAACCTCGCCGTAAAGTCTACTCTTAGCACAATGACTATAATCAGGAGAGTACTCAAAACCCAGAGCTCCTCCCTGAGGAGCAAAGGGTTCGAATGCCACACTGGGCAACCCAGCTTTTAAGACCAGTACCTGAGAGACGAGGCCCTGATGCATCGGGCTTTGAGGAATAATGGTGGTCGTGCCCTTGAGACGCACGGGGCTGCTGTGGATTGAGAAATGGCTCTTAAAGTGCACACGTGCAGACCCACCTGCCCCCAGGGCCAATACAGAAGAGAGAGAGAGTGTGTGTGTGTGTGTGTGCGCACATGCACACGCGCGCACTCAGTCCCTAAGTCATGTTCAACTCTTCGCAGCCCCATGGACTGTAGCCCGCAAGGCTAGTCTGTCCATGGGATTTCCCAGGCAAGAACACTGGAGTGGGTTGCCATTTCCTCCTCCAGGGGATCTTCCTGACCCAGGGATAGAACACCGAAGTAGCTTCCTTGAAAAGGGCCCAGACACTATGTGACAAAAACAAGTGTTCTCAAAGAACATAAGCCAGCAGACAACCATCTGTGCACTGTAATATCTCTGTCTCACTACAACTCACTGGTATCTCACAGAAGAAAGCCTCATGGCAACTATGAAGCAAAAACCTATAGTGGATACACAAGAGATAATAAGAATTTCCCTCTAAAATACTATTCATTAATTTTTAGCTTAATAAGTAGAGGAATGGGCCATGGGTTCTAGGCAAATTTTGCTAGGGTATATGTCATCACAAGGATTCAACAGGACCTTAATAAACTGAATTCAAACCAACAAAATAAGATTCAATGAAACAAGTCCAATGCTTGGTTGACATTTACATTTGACAGAAAAAAAAAAAAAAAAAAGACTGTCCAAGCAGTCACAGTTTGACCCGAAATTGGTTGTCTCCACCTAGTAACCCAAATTTGGTCCTTTGGATGCCAAGATTAAGATTATACAGTGGAAGTGAGAAATAGATTTAAGGGACTAGATCTGAAACAGAGTGTCTGATGAACTATGGATGAAGGTTCGTGACACTGTACAGGAGACAGGAATCAAGACCATACCCATGGAAAAGAAATGCAAAAAAGCAAAATGGCTTTCTGAGGAGACCTTACAAATAGCTGTGAAAAGAAGAGAAGCAAAAAGCAAACGAGAAAAGGAAAGATATACCCCTCTGAATGCAGAGTTCCAAAGAGAAGAGAATGCAGGAGAGATAAGAAAGCCTTCCTCAGCAATCAATGCAAATAAATAGAGGAAAACAACAGAATGGGAAAGACTAGAGATCTCTTCAAGAAAATAAGAGATACAAAGGGAACATTTCATGCAAAGATGGGCTCAATAAAGGACAGAAATGGTAGAGATCTAACAGAAGCAGGAGGTACTAAGAAGAGGTGGCAAGAATACACAGAAGAACTGTACAAAAAAGATCATCATGACCCAGATAAACATGATGGTGTGATTACTCATCTAGAGCCAGACATCCTGGAATATGAAGTCAAGTGGGCCTTAGAAAGCATCACTACAAACAAAGCTAGTGGAGGTGATGGAATTCCAGTTGAGCTGTTTCAAATCCTGAAAGATGATGGTGTGCAAGTGCTGCACTCGATATGCCAGCAAATTTGGAAAACTCAGCAGTGGCCACAGGACTGGAAAAGGTCAGTTTTCATTCCAATTCCACAGAAAGGCAATGCCAAAGAATGCTCAAACTACCACACAATTGCACTCATCTCACATGCTAGCAAAGTAATGCTCAAAATTCTCCAAGCCAGGCTTCAGCAATACATGAACCGTGAACTTCGAGATGTTCAAGCTGGTTTTAGAAAAGGCAGCAAAACCAGAGATCAAATTGCCAACATCTGCCGGATCATCTAAAAAGCAAGAGAGTTCCAGAAAAACATCTATTTCTGCTTTATTGACTATGCCAAAGCCTTCGACTGTGTGGATAACTATAAACTGTGGTAAATTCTGAAAGAGAAGGGAATACCAGACCATCTGACCTGCCTCTTGAGAAACCTGTATGGAGGTCAGGAAGCAACAGTTAGAACTGGACATGGAACAATAGACTGGTTCCAAATAGGAAAAGGAGTGTGTCAAGGCTGCATATTGTCACCCTGCTTATTTAATTTATATGCAGAGTACACCATGAGAAACGCTGGGCTGGAAGAAGTACAAGCTGGAATCAACACTGCTGAACGAAATATCAATAACCTCAGATATGCAGATAACACCACACTTATGGCAGAAAGTGAAGAGGAACTGAAAAGCCTCTTGATGAAAGTGAAAGAGGAGAGTGAAAAAGTTGGCTTAAAGCTCAACATTCATAAAACTAAGATCATGGCATCTGGCCCCATCACTTCATGCGAAATAGATGGACAAACAGTGGAAACAGTGGCTGACTTTATTTTGGGTGGTTCCAAAATCACTGCAGATGGTGATTGCAGTCATGAAATTAAAAGATGCTTACTCCTTGGAAGGAAAGTTATGACCAACCTAGACAGCATATCGAAAAACAGAGACATTACTTTGTCAGCAAAGGTCCATCTAGTCAAGGCTATGGTTTTTCCAGTGGTCATGTATGGATGTGAGAGCTGGATGGTGAAGAAAGCTGAGCACCGAAGAATTGATGCTTTTGAACTGTGGTGTTGGAGAAGACTCTAGAGAGTCCCTTAGACTGCAAGGAGATCCAACCAGTCCATCCTAAAGGAGATCAGTCCTGGATGTTCACTGGAAGGACTGATGTTGAAGCTGAAACTCTAATACTTCGGCCACCTGATGCAAAGAGTTGACTCGTTGGAAAAGACCCTAATGCTGGGAAGGACTGGAGGCAGGAGGAGAAGGGGACGGCAGAGAATGAGATGGTTGGATGGCATCACCCACTCGATAGACATGGGTTTGGGTGGACTCTGGGAGTTGGTGATGAACAGGGAGGCCTGGCGTGCTGTGATTCATGGGGTCGCAAAGAGTCAGATTTGACTGAGCAACTGAACCGGATGCCAAGAGCAGTCATTACCTTCTCATACATCACAGCTCACTGGTGACATGGCTGTAGCTCTCATGTGCTGCCAACCCAATCAGCTAAAACTTACTTTTCCCAGAAGTAAATATCCCAGTTGCTTAAGCTAGTTCTCATGTGACATGGTTTTCTGACTCATCTTGTCATTTAAATCAGAAGAGAAGTAGCTCCTGAAATGTATTGGACTGACTTAACCTCTCTTCTGATGTCACTCAAAAGCTCCATATCTAAAATGCAAGAAATCACACAGGATATCTGGTCTGATCACCATTCACTGAAACACTTTGCTCTACAGTCCTTTTGTTTGAACTTCACCCGCTAGTAAGAGGTGCGCTATCTCCAATGCATTTGTTGGAAAGAAAGAACGGAGAAGGTGTTCTTTCTTCTGCTGTTACAAAGAGATCCAAAATAACAGTGGTCTTAACAATATAGTGATTAATTTTTTTCAGGGAGATGGTCCAAGTCTGATATGGCAGCTTTACAATCATTATGGATTCTGGCTGCAGTTATCTTTCATTCTCCTATCTTCAAAATGCAGCTTCCATCTCAGGGTACAAAGTAGCTTTTCCAGCTCCTATTGTCACCTGAGATTACATTTCCACTAGCAAGAAAGAGAGAGGAGAAAGCCCTTTCTGTTGAGGGTCCAACCAGACCAGAAGGCACACAACATTCTTGCTCAATTTGGGTTGATCAGGACTCAGTTACATTCCATGGATGGCCAAAAGGAACTGTTTATTCTAGACCACCACAGGCTTATTCAAAAATCAAAGATTCTACTACAATAAAAAGGAAACAATGGAAATTGGAGGAAAACTGGCAGCTTCTTTCATACAATGTTCAAAACGCTTCCTCATGTTTAGGGAAACTGGCCTGTTGTTCTTTTGTAACTGAAAATAATTAATTCTCTGGAGATAAAAACAACAAAATTACCCTTGTGAAAAAATTAAATGCAACTGTCATGAAGTGTCCCCTTACTAAATCTTTCTTTGCAAAGGAAAGCAAGCCCCCATTCTTTGCCCCTTCTATGTGTTTCTGCAAACCTTTGCAACTTCATCACAACCCTCTTGTCTCTTTCTACCAATGTTTCTCACATCACTTTAGAATTATTTTTCTATACCTCTAGGATGACATCTAGCAATCACATTCCACAAATACGTATTTATTACTGATATTTTCCAGAATCTATCTCAGCATTGGCAATAACTCAAAGACGACATGATGTTTAAACTGAAGAAGCTTACAGTCCAGGGCCACATTAGACAACTGATGTATAATGACCTTACAGTCAGTTCAACCCTCATGCATATTTTTCACAAGAACAATTAAGCCATGCCATTCAGAACTCAGATAATCGACTTTTTCATTTAATTGAGAGACATGATGCCCAGCTAGGCTGTACTTTGGTTTTCAGCCTATTAGTCTATCAGTTGGAACCTTGATTCTGTCCTTACATATTATGCCACCACTCCCAATTTTATGGATTTGGAAATTTTCTTTTTGATAGACATGCTTGGAGGAAGCATCCACACAAGTGATTTGCTGGAATGCAGATAAAATTCTAAGTATAACACTCCTCACTCAGAAGAGGATAGAAAACCATGATTTTATTTTTAAATCAGAATTTTTTTCTTTCTGCATTTTTTCTTCTGTTTTCTTTCTGTCATGATCCTGACAGCATGAATGGCTATGCAGGTAATTTGCCAATGCCAACTGAGTGCAGCCCAGAAGGTGTCTAAACCCACTGGCACACTGGTGCCAGTAATACTCCGTATTAGTAGCTGCTAATGCTGGCATAACTCTAGAAATTGTTTTGTTTTGTGAGTTCAATCCTCATCAACAGAGGCTTCCCCCA
Organism: Antilocapra americana; assembly: GCA_007570785.1. Lineage (NCBI taxonomy): Eukaryota > Metazoa > Chordata > Mammalia > Artiodactyla > Antilocapridae > Antilocapra > Antilocapra americana. Next base: position 5,949,863 of record ML661897.1, read on the forward strand.
TACTCCACCTCCATTTCTGAAAATGCAAATGAAAGTGATTTATAGTTTGGGATATATTCAAATTCTCCAAAAAAGGACATTTCTGTGTTCTTGGGCTGTGAATGATGAACCAACCAGAAGTTGAAAATTTTTATCACAAGAGCTTCATATCAGCAATGGGTCTATCTCTTTTCAATAGGAACCCTGCGCTTGCAGAATAGGAGATAAATAAAAGCCTTGTTCCACAGCCTCCACTTCTTTGTACTGTTACAGTCATTCCCTGCCAGTGTCATCCGTATGACAGGGAGAAGGAAGTGGTTAATACCACCCTCACACACACAGGTCATACTGTGCAGAAAAGGATGGGAGGTGGTTTCAACAATGGGGAAAATGCTTCACAGTTTTATCTTCTCATATGTAAAGTGGTGAGGCCTGTCCTCAAAAATAAGAAAAACAGATCTTCCATCATTCTCTTCTGGGGAAAAGACTGAATTCAGGAGGAGGATTATTAAGTACAAAGAGGGTTACGGATGGGGGAGATCAACAGGGCGGCTAGACAAGTGAAGAAATAATCCATTCCCCATTCCCTTGCTAATAGGAGAATGGGAAAGGCACCTGGTATAGAGCATTCAGGGGAAAGTACATCCTTTCACTGTAGCTAATAAAAGCTCTCCATTTCAGGTGACTTTTCAGCGGTAACAGACAAAGAGAGTAGAAAGTTCTTGCAAATAGAAATAAATGCTTCATAGAAGGAAGTGACATCTCAGAGCAGACCTGCTTGGGACAACTTCAACTGATTAAACACAGTGTCCTTGATAACAGCCTGCACTCAACCTCAAGTCCCTTGGAACCACAGGCAGAAGACCCAGGATAACTGATTAATGCTGAACACCTACTATGTACCACAGCAGTCGTGATTCTCTTTGCAAGCAATTTTGATAGATGTCAACCAACAAAAGTAACTAAAACTGAGTCCTAAGGCAGATAAGCACTTAAAGAATATTGCTTTTTCAAGGCATGTTTGGGCAGGTTGCCTGCAAGTTACTTTCACATTACACTGTTGCTTTTTTTCTTAACTCTCTGAAGTATTCTCACACACTCTCTATGAGAAAAATTGAAATTAGCAAATAACATTTATGGATAACACAAAATTACCTCTACATGATTTGAGGCTTCTAGTAGCAACAGAAATGTGAATCAAAAATGAAACTGTATTAGGGGTCATGAGACAGCCTGAGAGTCATCGATTATTGTATGAGATACTTCATGCAAAACCCTAGCATGTTGCCTGGAGAAGACTAGCTACTCAAAATATCACAGCTGTTGGCATTGTGGTAACAAGTGTTATTGATGTTTTTACTTCTGGCATTATAATTTTATGACTGAGGCCATTATATATCAAAAGTTCTAAAATTATCCCTACTTTATAGGGGCTAATTTCCTAGAGATGAATTGAGGAAAATGGGGGAAGAGAATCTTCCTTCCTAATGAAAGATATATAGGAAAAAATGCCGAGGAAGGTATAGTGTACATCCTTAGAATGACTGTTTGGGAAAGTCAGCAATATTTCACATACAAGTTCATATAAGTAACCTAAAACACCATCATGCCTGGACTAGGATCATGTCACACATTAAAGGAGGCAGATGTGGACTACACGATGACTACAGGTTGGTGCTTTCATGAAGGAAGGAGACAGAAGATGAGTCTGTGCAGGTAGATGGCAGAATATTCCAGCTTTAAATTAATTATATGTGTCAAGCCTAGATAATCTAAAGGCTTCTCAGTTGCAGACAACAGAAGCCATTATATCTAGCTTAACAAGAAAGGTCTATATTATAGGGTAGCAGATATTTCACAGAATTTATTGGATGGCCAGTGCAATAAGACTGAGTGATACCCAGCCTGGAACTACACTGTCAGGAGAAACGTTCGACCACACCATTGAACCTCTGCAGCACATACCCTGCTGCTCAGTAGTTAGGCCAAAAGGGACCAGAAAGTAGAACTTCCACCACAGCTGCACCATGGAAACCATATACTTCTGTAATGAGGTCTGATCTCACACATACTCTCCAAGTCTCCCACAACTGTATCAACTTAGCAGAATCTAGGTAACGTAAGAAATTCTTAGCTTCATGATAATTGCTAAGAATATAGATTTTTCCTAAAGTATAAGAGAGTATGAGGAAAAGATACTGGAAGTGGATGTTGAATAAATTCATCTGTAGCATCTATAACATCAGATTTGGAAACTAAGTAGCTTTTTAAATCTGGGAATCTCTTTTCATACTAAGTGGCCTGGAGCTGCTCCAGGACTATGGAATGGTAACTACTGCCAACATTCAACCTGATGGACAGAAACCCAGACAAAACCTAGAAACCTTTTATTTTGCTGAACTCAGGAAGCCACAGCACAGGCTACATTGGTTACTTTAAATATTGAAAGCTGCTTATGTACTTTGACTTTAATGGTACTCTCAGGCTGGAGGTATGTGTATCTCAAAATCTATTCTGCATGACACCCTCATCAAAATCCCTTCAGATGTTTATTACAGTGAAGATCATTGGGCCCCCCTCCAAACTCTGGAGCAGAATCTCTGGATTAGTGCGAACTATATAGTTAGAGGACCACTCATCTGTATTTTGAATATATGCTCCCATGCTCATAGAGCCTATACTTAGAGTGTAGTGAAATCCCTAGTTATTTCTATTAGAGCTTATCATCCAAGTCTAAAAGTTGTAAAGTAGGGAGGAAGTTGGAAACTCCTCTTTGGCCTTATAAACTCAAACTTAACAGATGTACCTATAAGCTCAGGCCACAAGAGCTGAGAATGACAATATACTGAGACTCAATTAAAATGCATGTTTTAAAGCTACATTAGCATGCTGTCATATCCTAAGCATCAAAAATATATAAATCAAAACTGAACTCATGATAATCCGAATATTTGTGTGCAGAATCTCTTGTTCAGTTACAGGAATAAGGTCACAGGCCTGAACAATTGGTTACAGGTGCCTCTAAGGAGATGGCATTAAAACATTTACACATGGCATGCCCTGTATTTACATGCGAGCTAGCCTCTCTGCTGTGTTTTCCTATGAATGTGTTTAACTCTACAGAGAAATGTGACAACCATCTCCTAGCATATGGAAGCATTTCCACATGGTAAATTATATGGGAACTAGGGAGAATGAGAAGGATTTGTAAATACTGTGAGTTTAAATGTACCTTTTCAAATTCTATTAGATCTAAATCTTGCTGTATTTAACTAAAGTCAACCTACATTTACTGAAAACCTACTGTGTGCCGAAATCATTCTAGATGCTTTCTCATATGTTATCTCATTTAATTTTTAGAACAATCCTATAAGGTAAGCATTTTCAATTCTGTTTCATAGTTGAGAATACCAAAGTTCCAAGAAATTGGGTAACATGTCACAGAGCAAAGAAGTGAAGCCAGGACTTCCTGGCAGCGAATCCCATGCTCTTTCTACTCTATAATTTTAATTAATGCTAATTAAGTATTATTTAATGTTTAGTTAATACAACCCACTATATCTCACAGCAAAATACATTTTTACTAAGACCATTATCTCATTTGATTCTAGTGACAGCACACAGGCCTGGTAGAGAATGTTATCATTGCACACTGGAAAAATAGAAATCCCAGGAGATTCAGGAATTCTTCACAGTTCACAAAGCTCACAGCATCTGAGCCCTATTCTTTTAATTGCAAATACATGTTCTATTTGCTAATTTCAGAGTTTAGGAAAGGAGAATTAACATTACTCTGTCCTAGTTTACAGTAATCTGCTCAGAGTTTTACATGTATGAGTCCTAATCCTCACCACAACTCTGAAAACTAAGAAGTAGACCCATTTCACAGATGTCTAAACAATGACTTAATCTGAAGTTGGGGCTTCCCATGTGGCTCAGAGGGTAAAGAATTCACCTGCAATGCAGAAAACCAGGGTTGGATCCCTGGGTTGGGGAGATCCCCTGCAGAAGGGAAAGGCTACCCACTCCAGTATTCTGGCCTGGAGAATTTTATGGACTGTACAGCTCAGGGTCACAAAGAATCAGATATGACTGAGCAACTTTCACTTCAAGCTGAAGTTTGTCAGTGTTAGAACCAATTCAAACCCATATCTGTGAGACACTGATAAAATTACATATTACACATACACACATTCACACAGGCTTCCCTCGTGGCTCAGATGGTAAAGAATCTGCCTCAATGTGGTAGCCCCAGGTTCGATCCCTGGGTCTGAAAGATCCCCTGGAGAAGGGAATGACAACCCACTTCAGTATTCTTCAGTATGCAGTCCTGGAGAAACTCATGGAGAGAAGAGCCTGGCGGGCTACAGTCCACAGGGTCACAAATAGTCGGACACAACTGAGCGGTTAACTTTCACTTTCACCATGAAGAAAGTACAGATAGCTCTTAGAAGAACTTTCTATTTGGAAACTCCTAGTTTTGATCATGAAAGTGTTGTTATTCGCTATCCTTAAAGATGAAAGTAGAATGAGCAAATATAGACAAAATCTTTCAGTGGATTCCATATAGGCATGACTGTACCTAAAAGAAGAAGAAATTGGTGGGTCATTTTAAAAGTACTTGGACATGCCTATGAATTTCCACTGCCAGGAAAACTTCAAATAATTACGTCCTTCATGCCATTCACCCAGTGTCATTCTTGGAAGTGATGTTCTCGAGGATTAAGTTATAAACAGACATGTGGAATCAATGAGGCCTTGTGCTTAAAAGCCTTATAAACGAACAGAAAACTGGGTAAACAGAACTTGTTTACTAAATGAGAATATCAGGGAAGCCAGTACTTTCACAGATACTGTGAAAATCACAATTGCTATAAAATACATGAGATTTTACCTGAGGACCAATAAAGTATTTTCTTTGTTAACCAATAGCCCAGCAGGTAAGAATAATAGTCACTAAGACTTGTGTGTATTTTTTGTAGATTATAAAATATGTCACACAGAAAGATCATTTGATTTTCAGATTGCAAAACACCTTAATCCCATTATTTGGCCCACAGTGGGCTTTCCTTTCAATAAACGTAGCTGCAAAGAAAAGAACTGAGCAGAGTTAAGAATCGTTAGCCTTTTCAAACATGAGAAAATGGATAAGTGACTCACTAAGGGTAAGACTTGCCCAGTTTCACATCCAAGCTTTGATATGTTATTTAATTCTTACTCATTCATGAGACTTTTAGAAATTATCTAATTCCATATTGCTATCAATATGTAGACCATCTGATATACATCAAAATTGAGTCTTTTTTCCATTAGGATGCCTCTCCATCTTAGTCAAAAAACCTGGATTTTATCAGTTTTGGTTTCCAGAATAGAACCCCTGAAGAATTTAAATCCAGATTTTTTGAGTGATCCATATGCCTGAACCAGTTGTTTTTATCAAACATCCATTACTTCATGTCCCAGATTTCCATAATTAAATGAGGTCAAATGAGTATATTAGCTGTTATCAGTGAGATGTATTTCTCTTATAAATACAAAGATAGTAAAGGGCTTCCTTTATAAAAGAAAGAATTGTCCAGCCAGCTTACAAAAAAGTGTTATTGTACATCTTGAATATAGAAATTCAAAGGCAAATATGATTGGTAGTAACACTGTTATATTAGACTCTGACAAAATAAGCTTAAAGTTTGGAATTTGATGTTTGAAAGGACAGTCAAATGTTACAGGCATAGAGAACTTTTACAGATTTAGTCCATTATGAAAATCAAAGATTTACCCAGGCATAATCCTCTTCAAACATAATCATCTATGGTTTTCACATATTACAAACTCAGCCTCCTTGATATCTTCAATCATTAACAAGCTGTTACTAAAAAAAAAAATGTAAGGCATTGGAAGGAATATATAGTATACTGTATTCAAATAAAGGCATTTATTGAATGCCTACTAGGTGACTGATAACTACAAAAAAGTCATTACTATCTCCATTTCACTGATGAGGAAACTGAGATCTAGACTCGTTAAGGCACTTATCAAAGATGATAAAGATAATAATTGACAAAGACATGCACTAAACACAAATATTCCAATGTTGTGTCCCATATTCATTTTTTCCTAAATTTCTCTGTAAGTTTCAAAATTGACCAATGTACAGATCCAGAATGGCAATACTAATACCCTTTTGTTCTTTTGATTGTCTTTCATTAATGTAACTATTTTTAACATTGGCTTTCACTTAATTTCTTAGTCACTCTATTTTGTATCTCTATGTAAGGATTCAGCTATTAAACATAACAAAAAGACTTCTGGTGTTAAGATGCCTTTTGTTTCAGATATCACTCCCAAAGCAACAAAAATATGAACAACAGAATTCAAAATCTTTTGTGAATTAAACCTTGAAACATCTATAAAATCCCACTGTATACGATGAAAAGATGATAAGATGTGGGAGCAATGCAAGAAAAGAAGCCTGCAGGAGTAGATCTTAACATGTCAGGAGAGCACAGTCACCAAAACAGATGGGGCACTGAAGGAAGCAAAATACAATTATCCCATCTTGGGGGGAAAAACAAAGGGAACAAGATGCCCAGGCAACAAAGAGTACCAGAAAGTAAGCAAGCAAACAGACATTCCCTTTCTGTAAGAAATAGTTCATTGATGAGTTGCAATGAAAAAGAAAAGTCAAAGGCTAAGGAAATAAAATGTCCAAAAAAATTATCACACAGACATAAACATACATATACACCCAGGGGTGGAAGATGGGAAGGAAAAGAGACAGAAAACTTTCACTTCATTGTCAAACAGGGAGACGTCTATTGGCCTGTGATATACCTTGGTTCTTTTCCCATGAACTTCCTATACATGCAGTCCGAGAACTCAATAATTCATTTTATTCAAATTAGTAAAAGCAATCTTCAAAAAGAACCAAAGATTGTTTAAGAAAAAAGGAAACTGACAAAATGGTTTTTCTCTTCTCACACACATACACACACACACACATACACAAATGCAAATATAGAAGAAATGTTGTTAGTGGTTTAGATGGTAAAGAATCCTCCTGCAATGTGTGAGACCTGGGTTCAAGCCCTGGGTTAGTAAAATCCCCTGGAGGAGGGCATGGCCACCCACTCAAGTACTGTTGCCTGGCGAATCCCCACGGAGAGAGGTGCCTGGCGGGATACAGTCCATGGGATCGCAAAGAGTCAGACACGACTGAGCAACTAAGCACAGCAGAGGAAACATTAACAGGCAGAGGAAAATCATGATGAAAGCTATTGTGATGAATCAAAACGCATTTTAAACAAATCAAAGAACCCAAAGTAAAAAATACAAGAGTTTAGGGAATATGTAGCTGAATGATAGAACAAAAGTAAAATAAGAGCGGTCAGAGCTAAGAAAAGATGAAGAATAAAAAGCATTAGGGCTTCCCTGGTGGTCCAGTGGTTGAGAATCTGCTTTGCATTGCATGCAACACCAGTTCGATCCCTGGTTCAGGAAGAGTCCACATGCTGCAAAGCCACTAAGCCTGTGCACCACAACTACTGCTCCTGTGCTCTAGAGTCCATGAGCTGCAACTACTGAAGGCCATGTGCCCTAGAACCCGTGCTCTGCAACAAGAGAAGCCACTGCAATGAGAAGCTCGTGTACCACAATGAAGATTAGCCCCAACCTGTCACAACGGAAGAAAGTCCACGCACACCAGTGAAGACCCAGCACAGCCAAGAAAATATAAATTAGCTAACAAACACATTTTTAAAAATTCTAAAAGTAAAAGCACTAAAATAATGAAGACAATATTATTAACAACGCACACAAAAAAGAACGGTCTTATGAAAACACAGTAAAGAGTAAAGGATGATAAAATTGCAAAAAGTAAACAAAATTAAATTGAAACAATTCATAAAAGTAGCTTAGAAAAATTATATTAATAAAAAATAGACTAAGGAGATCTTTCACACATGATTAATAATCCTAAAGAAAACAAAAGACAAGGAGAAAATTTGAGATATATTTCAAGAAAATTTTCAGAAAGAAAATAATGCTTGGTCCAAAAATTAAAATGGTCCATTCTGTCTGAGAAAATGAATATGTTACAGGACAATGAATAAAAACATATCCCAATAACAGTACTGCATGTCAAAAGAAACCTTTGGGCATTCAAACAAAATACTACCTATAAAAATAATATAAAACCAGCTAACCTTGTGTTTCTCAAAGGCAGTCTTCAAGAATACAATAAAGTTACAGCAAACACTATGCTTACCAAATTCTAGAGGAAGATTTTTAATTATCCAAGTAAAAAGACAAGAGAAGAACATTTGTAACTTGTAAAACCCAGAAAATATAAATTATATAAAAAGGAAATGCCTAAGTAAATTAAGAAATGAGTAACTATTAAGAAAATGTCTGGCAGTAACCACTGAATACAGGTAGTCACAAGCACAAGTCTAAAACAACTGTGGAAATTATAAATATAAAATACAAATTTCAACACACAGAAATCCCTGGCATTCCTATACACTAACAATGAGAAAACAGAAAGAGAAATTAAGGAAACAATTCCATTCACCATCAAAACAAAAAGAATAAAATACTTAGGAGTATATCTACCTAAAGAAACAAAAGACCTATATATAGGAAACTATAAAACACTGATGGAAGAAATCAAAGAGGACACAAATAGGTGGAGAAAGATACCGTGTTCATGGATTGGAAGAATCAATATAGTGAAAATGAGTATACTACCCAGAGCAATCTATAGATTCAATGCAATTCTTATCAAGCTACCAGCGGTCTTTTTCAGAGAACTAGAACAAATAATTTCACAATTTGTATGGAAATACAAAAACCTTGAATATCCAAAGCAATCTTGAGAAAGAAGAATGGAACTGGAGGAATCAACCTGCTTGACTTTAGGCTATACTGCAAAGCCACAGTCATCAAGACAGTATGGTACTGGCACAAAGACAGAAATATAGATCAATGGAACAAAATAGAAAGCCCAGAGATAAATCCATGCATCTGTGGACACCTTATCTTTGGCAAAGGACGCAAGAATATACAATGGAGAAAAGACAACCTCTTTAACAAGTGGTGCTGGGAAAACTGGACAGCCACATGCAAAAGAATGAAACTAGAACACTTTCTAACACCATACACAAAAATAAACTCAAAATGGATCAAAGATCTAAACATAAGACCAGAAACTATACTCTCTGACATAAACCAAAGCAGGATCCTCTATGACCCACCTCCCAGAATATTGGAAATAAAAGCACGAATAAACAAATTGGACCTAATTAAAATTAAAAGTTTCTGCACAACAAAGGAAACTAAAAGCAAGGTGAAAAGGTAGCCTTCAGAATGGGAGAAAATAACAGCAAACGAAGCAATGGACAAACAATTCATCTCAAAACTATACAAGCAACTCCTGCAGCTCCATTCCAGAAAAATAAATGACCCAATCAAAAAGTGGGCCAAAGAACTAAACAGACATTTCTCCAAAGAAGACATAAAAATGGCTAACAAACACATGAAAAGATGCTAAACATCACTCATTATCAGGGAAACGCAAATCAAAACCACAATGAGGTACCACTTTTCACCAGTCAGAATGGCTGCCATCCGAAAGTCTACAAGCAATAAATGCTGGAGAGGATATGGAGAAAAGGGAACCCTCTTACACTGTTGGTGGGAATGCAAACTAGTACAGCCACTATGGAGAACAGTGTGGAGATTTCTTAAAAAACTGGAAATAGAACTGACATATGACCTAGCAATTCCACTGCTGGGCATACACACCGAGAACCAGAATTGAAAAAGACACATGTACCCCAATGTTCATCACCGCACTGTTTACAACAGCCAGGACATGGAAGCAATCTAGATGTCCATCAACTGACGAATGGATAAGAAAGCTGTGGTACATATACACAATGGAATATTACTCAGCATTAAAAAAAAAATTCATTTGAAGCAATTCTACTCAGATGGATGAAACTGGAGCCCATTATCCAGAGTGAAGTAAGCCAGAAGGAACAACAACAATACAGTATATTAACACATATATATGGAATTTAGAAAGATGGTAACAAAAACCCTGTATGTGAGACAGTAAAAGAGATGCAGATGTACAGAACAGTCTTTTGGACTCTATGGGAGAGAGTAAGGGTGGGATGATATGGGAGAAAGGCATTAAAACATGTAAATTATCATATGTGAAATGAATCGCCAGCCCATGTTTGATGCATGATACAGGGTGCTCAGGGCTGGTGCACTGGGATGACCCAGAAGGATGGAATCGTGAGGGAGGGGGCAGGGTTCTGGAAGGGGAACACATGTATACCTATGGCAGATTCATGTCAATGTATGGCAAAACCAACACGATAATGTAAAGAAAAAATTAATTAATTAATTAAAAAAATAAAAAATAAAAGAGGGCAAAGAACAAGTATATAGATGGCAAATTAGAATAAGAAACTGACCACATATACAATTTTAAAGACTACAGAAGACCATTTTGCTTTGATTCTAGAAATTAGGTAGAAAATCTTAATGCAATGGATCATTTTCTAGGAAAATAGAAACTACCAAAACAAAAAATACCAATGAAATATTGGAAAATCAAAAATAAATTATCATATGAGACACAGACAAAGTTGTCAAAAACTACTCCTCTCCACCAGAAGATCAGAACCAAACATATTATATATATATATCTTGAGAGTTGGACAGTGTAAAAAGGCTAAGCACAGAAGAATTGATGCTTCTGAACTGTGGTTTTGGAGAAGACTCTTGAGAGTCCCTTGGACTGCAAGGAGATCCAAACAGTCCATCCTAAAGGAGATCAGTCCTGGGTGTTCATCGGAAGGACTGATGTTGAAGCTGAAACTCTAATACTGTGGCCACCTCATGAGAAGAGTTGACTCATTGGAAAAGACCCTGATGCTGGGAAGGATTGGGGGCAGGAGGAGAAGGGGACGACAGAGGATGAGATGGCTGGATGGCATCATCGACTTGATGGACATGGGTTTGGGTGTACTCCAGGAGTTGGTGATGGACAGAGAGGCATGGCGTGCTGCGGTTCACGGGGTCGCAAAGAGACAGACACGACTGAGCAACTGAACTCAACTGAATACTATTTAAACTGTTCAAGAGTAAATAAAACACAAACACTCCTCATTTTTAATGAGTTCTCCAATCTAATGAATTTAATCAGTTCAGTTCAGTTGCATCTGACTCTTTGTGACCCCATGGACTGCAGCAAGCTAGGCCTCGCTGTCTATCACCAACTCCCAGAGGTTATTCAAACTCATGTCCATCAAGTTAGTGATGCCATCCAACCATCTTGTCCTCTGTCATACCCTTCTCCTGCCTTCAATCTTTCCCAGCATCAGGTTTCAAATGCGTCAGTTCTTTGCATCAGGTGGCCAAAGTATTGGAGTTTCAGCTTCAGCACCAGTCCTTCCAATGAATATTCAGGACTGATTTCCTTTAGGATAGACTGGCCAGGTCTCCTTGCTGTTCAAGAGAATCTCAAGAGTCTTCTCCAACACCAGTTCAAAAGCATCAATTCTTCGGCACTCAGCTTTCTTTATAGTCCAACTCTCACAACCATACATGACTACTGGAAAAACCTTAGCTTTGACTAGGCGGACCTTTGTTGGCAAAGTAATGAATTTAATGAAAACTTTTAATTTTCATAATTAACAAAAATATTAATATCAAATCTAACAGTGATAGGACCAACCTCACTTACAAGAATTCATGAAAAAAATCCTATATAAAATATAAACAAGCAGAAACCAAAAACACATAAGTGGGAAATGAACCACAACCAAATTGGGGTCATATCATAGATAGCCTAATGTTAGGAAATAGTATCTTTTTAAAAGATTAAAGGAGAAAAATATGATTATTTCTGTTGATGCTAAAAGGGCATCTAATCAAATTCAAAACTATTTTTGATTTTTGTAACTTTTATTAACATAGAAATTAATTGATACTTAAAAGATATGAAATATATGTGTGAGGGCAAGAGCAAATAACCATTAAACCTGCAAGTAAAACATTAAAAGCATTCTTAGCCAAGAAAGAAAATAAGACAAACATTGTAGAATGTTATCAGTTGGATATAAACAAAATTAATGTCACACCATAATATAAGATTCTGTTTACAACAGGAAAAAAATAATCATGAACATAAAATATACAGAAATAAGCCTAACAAGACACAGCCAAAATCGAGGCAACTTTAAAACTTACCAAAAACTCCAGAAGAAGGCTCTAATAAAAGAAAGGAATGCCCTATTCTTAGATAGAAAGACACAATATTTTGAATATGTATATTATTTCTAGATACCTATAAATTTGACCTTGTCCTAGTAAGAATATAAACAGGACTTTTATTTTTACAATCAGACAGATTCTAAATTTCACATGAAGAAAAAACATGAAAGAATATTCAAGAAAATTCTGAAAAAGCAGTGAGGGAAAGCTACTCCTAAAAGATATTAGAAATATTTATATTTAATATATTATATATTTATATTTAAACTAGCATAATTAACTCAATGTAGCATTTGTGCATGAATGGCAAGTTTAGAAATAGAAAAACTATGTACAGGAATTTAGTATACAATGATGTGATCATGAGGGAAATGATGGATTGTTCAATAAATGAGTAACCTTCTAAGGAAAAAATAAGTTCCTTGCAACATAACTACTTTCATGGATCTCCACCATAAATTATGGATGGATAAATGGTTTAAGTGGCTGAAATTGAAAAATTCCATAAAGAAAACATCAATTTTTAAAATAATCTTAAAGATAAATCTCAGTATGATATGAAATTAAGTAATTATAAAAGACTACAAAAAAAACTAACAAAAAGATTGCTGTATCTTTCAAATTTTTATGCATGGCAAATAAAAATTAAAAAGACAAAAATTGGGCAGAAATAAATAACACATAGGAAGACCATTTTTGTGTATAGACAGAGCTCCTGAAGATCAACAAGAAATGATTAACAAGAAAATGTAATAAAATTGTCATTTTCCTACCAAAAAGTTGGGAAAGAACATGAACATGTTCTTTACAGAAGAGTAAATACAAAAGTTTTTGATATTATAAAATATTCAAATTAAACCACAATAAAAGAAATGCAAATTGAAACTAAATAAGACAACATTCAATAGCCAAAGTCAAAACTCATTCTAAAATTCTGTTTTTCAGTGGATGGAAAACAGGCAAACTCTCCTATTCAGTTGGTAGTAATTTAATAACTAGGACAGTTTAATAGATATTAAAAAGACATAATAAAAAAAGACACTTTAAATTTCAAAACTGAAAGCTGCCATACATTGCTGAGAGAAATTAAAGAAGACCTAAATGAATGAAGAGATATACTATATTAATGGACTGGAAAACTCAATAGAGCCAAGATGTTAATTCTCCCTAAATTGATCTATAACTTTAATGCAACAGGTTGTACCTTGTTTTTTAATTCCAAATTTTATATGGAAAAGAAAAGGACCTAGACTAGCTAAAACAATCTTGAAGATAATAAAGCTGGGAGATTACAAATCAAGACAGTATAGTACTGGCATAACGGGAGGTAAAGAGAAATGGAATGGGAGTGGGAGATACAGACTCACTCATACATGGACCATCAATGATTTCAATACTGATGCCAAAACAGTTTAATGGGGAAAGGAATGGCTTTCAACAAGTGATGCTGAAACAAGTTTTAAAAGATGTGGGGATTAAAAAATCGAGTACTTCAAAACCTGCCTCACATCATACATAAAAGGTAATCTGAGATGGATTATAGACCTAAATGTGTAGCAAAACTGTGTGGTGTCTCAAAGAAAAACAAGATAATATGGTTGTAAACTTGGGATATGAAAATATTTCTTAGCAAACACAACAAATCAGGATGTAATTATAAAAGAAAAATATGAATAGACCTAACTTCACAAAAATTAAATTATCTGCTCATAAAAAGATACTGGTAAGAAACTATTTTTACTTTTATAAATAAAAATATATGAATGACAAATAAGGACATAAAAAGATACCCAACACTATTAGTCATCAAGGAAGAGCAATTTAAAACCACAATAAGATACAATTTTCATATTCATTCAAATATATAATATTTTTAAATGACAACAACAAATACTGGTGGAAATGCAGAAGAACTTGAACCATCGCCAATGGTAACGTAGAAACTGTGTGGCCATCTCTAACAAAGCTAAACATGCATCTACCCTATGACCTAAACGTTCTATTCTACATACTTACCCAAGAGAAATGAAAACATACACCCACTAAGAAACTGTTAAAAGAATGTTCTTTGCAACTTGGTTCATAATAGCTTCAAACTGGAAATAACCCAAAAGTCTATCAAAAGAGAATGGGCAAAAATTTGTGATATATTCATAAAACTGAATGCTACCCAATAATAACCAAACTACTTACATACCCAACAACATGGAATGAACCTCAAAAATACTATGTTGAGCAAAACTGTGCATGCTGTGAGCTTCCATTTATATCAAATTCAAAAACAGGTGACATCCAACTACCTTCAGAAATAAGACAGTGATTGTCTAATAAGGAAATGGGAATTGACTAGAAAAGGCACAAGGAACTTTGAGGTAATGGAAATGCTCCATACGTCTACTAAGAGTGGCGACTTACATGGGTAGATATACTTATCAGAACCTATCAAATTATACACTTAATATACATGCATTTCACTGTATATACATTTAGTCTCAACTTAAAAAAAAACAATGAAGGAAAAAAATCTACATTCACTTTGATCTTACAACCCAAAGAATTTATCTTAAAGACAACACACAGTGTTCACTGCAAAACATTCTAAATATCCACCAATATCCACAATGGTAAAAAAAAAAAATGATGAACCACAAATGATAAAGAATGGAGTTCAATATATAAAGTGCTAAGTTTAAAAGGCAAGGTACAGAACAGCACTTATGATACCCTATCGCAAGTATTTAAAAACAACACAGTAAATATCTAGAAGGATAAAAGATTAGTGACCCTGCTTGTCTCCAAGGAACTGGGTGACTGAGGGACCTGGAGCAGGAAGGACTGATTTTTCAACATTTATCCTTTGTATCTCTGGAATTGCATATCAACTGCACCTCGTTTCTTCTAAACTTACACCAATGACTTCTTTCTACCAGAGACAGAAAAAGGGGAAGATTTGGTAAAAAAAAAAAAAAAAAAAAGGTAAAGAACAGAAGGGAAAAGGAAGTGGAGAAAAACAAGTGTCAAGATAAAGAATCTTAGAGAAGTTAAAGTGGAGTTTACTGGAAAGGAAAGTGAAGCAAATTTAAAAATTGAGAAAAATAAAGACTGTTGATTTTGATTTTGTCAATACAGAAACAGAAAAATACAAGAAAGGCAGTTGCTTCCTTAGGATTCATGATTGTTAATCAGACACTAGAGGATAAAAGGGGAAAAGGCATATTAAGTAACTTTTCCATCTGCAGTTACAATCGAAATAAGTGGATAGTCAGACAAACTGAGGATCATGTTTCCAGGGATAAAACAAGAGGGGCAGATACAAATCAGAGTAGAAATTAAAAGTCTTTGGAAATTCAGAACGATCTCTCCAAAGCATGAATCCTGTGAAGGGAGGAGAATTCAACACATGGGTGAGGTTTGGCAGGCTGGTCCCTGGACTCACAGCTCGCAAGGCGGGGCAAAAGCCGCCTCCTTTCAAAACGGATGAGAGAGGCAGAGATGAGAACAGAGACCCAGGGGGCTCCTCACAGTGCTAAGGCTGCAGGCTCCCTCTTCTATCCCAGGAGAAGGCCTAGCTCAGGATCTTTGCCTTATCTTCAGTTAATATTTGCACAGACTTAGAAAGGCTATGGAACAGCTCTTCCTAGGCTTTCATTTCCCTGGGAGCTCAGCCCCTCTGATGAGCTAGGAAGATGTCTGAAGGGATAACAAAATCCACCTGTCCACTCATTCATTCATTCATTATTTGGGCAGATGTCTTTTGGTCACCAATTATGGGACTGATACTCTAAGTATTGATGAAATAAAGATAAGTTAATTATCATTAAGATATCTCCGTCTAGAAGGAGAAAAGAAATAAGTAATAGATAAGGCAGACACAGCAAAATGTTAATTGTAGAATCCATAAGGTGAGATTATTTGCTTTCGATTTTTCTGTAATTTTGAAAGCCTTTGTAATAAAATATTGAAAAAAATAAATCACAATACAACATGACACGTGCTTATTGACACTGAATTCACAGTGAGGAGGCCACCATTTTTCTAACGATTGGTAATGGGAATAGCACAAATAGAGATGTGTAGTCAAGTAAGTTTGGTTAAAGTAAGTCAGGTAATATTTGGTTAAACAAAAGTAAATATGTTCTTTACTGCTTTGTGTACTGATACCTCCAAGATGTTCTAGGCCACATGACTCTTCTAAGACCAAATGTATAGAATTTTCCAGGTTTATTTGACTATATAACACTTTCCCTACCCCCTGCAGAAATGTCGTAGGGTTATACAGGTAGTGTTACATCTGCGGTCCATGGGGATTCCTTCTTCAGCTCACAGTCTCAACAGTTTATGTTTCTCACATATGGCTGTTTAACGCACACAAGCTAGCATGATAGCCCCATGTTCATGCATAGAAACACTGGGTGATGGCCTTATATAATACGAAGATCAGAAACACAAAAATGAATTAAGGAAAAACAAACATGAAGACTCACTTCAAACAAATGCTTAAGCAAAATTTAACCACTTAAATAATATTAGTTAAGGACACTGAAATGAGAAAGGGGCATCTCAGTCCAGACTGACATACAGGAGGGGGAAAGCAGTACTGGAACACTGCAGGCAACAAAGAAAGATTTTTTTGCCCTGTGGGTTTAGAGTCCTTTGATGAAGGAGATGGATATCAGAGCCCACAAAATCGTATTCAGAATGATCCCTAAATAGGACTGCATAGTAAAATATACATAATTCTCATCCAAGATGACATTTTCAAATCCTTCTGTTTTTTTCCCCCTCAAAGTTCCAAATGAAAAAGCCCTCCTAAGTACTGGGTAAAGTATGCATATGTCTGCATTGCTAGGAACCTGCCAGACAATATCCGTTCAATTTTTCTTCAAAGAGTGGGTAAACTAAACAGATGATTTCCAAGAACGTCCTCTTAACAAGCTGAACTTCCCTCTTGCACTACCACATCTTCTACAATCACAGAGGTACAGCAAATATTACACTTGACTGTAGTTATTTGCTTACATTTTCATACGAGAATACTGTGTCATGCATTCCAATGATCTATGTATGCACTGGCCTCCCTAATCAAACTGTGAGCTTACTGCAGAGGGGACTGTACATTTTTTTTCCATTTCAAATCCCATGTGCAAATTCTGAAGGTCCTGGTATGCTGCTCTAAAGAGCTTGGATCTTATCCCAAGAGCAATTGGAAGCGCTAGAGGCTTTTAAATAAGGTCAGTTTTTAATAGGACCAGATTTGCATTTAGAAAGCCCTTTGGCTGGATTGTAGAAAGCAGATTAGAGGCAAGAAGCCAGGTGGCAGAGAGGCCAGCGAGAAGGCTACTGCGGCCACGTAGGTGAAAGAAGGAGAAGCCTGAAATTAAGGCTGCTACAGACCAGGGGTCAGTCAGAGGGTGTTAGGAGGTGGCATGGGCTGGATTTGATGACTCACATGATGCTAGAGATAAGGAAGAAGGGATAGCCTTAACTGACAGATGTTTCTAGCTTTGGTGATACCAGTGACTGAAAAGAGAATGTTGGAGAGAGAACCAGACTGGGAGAGCAGAAAATTAATTATGATGTTCATCACAGTCTTTTTGGGAAGAAAACTCTGTGCTGTGGAAACACGGGGGAATATGTGTGTGTCAGTTGCTCAGTTGTGTCTGACTCTTTGTGATCCCATGGATCAGAGCCCACCAGGCTCCTCTGTCCATAGGATGTTTCAAGCAAGAATGTAAATGATGTCTAACTTACTACTAGATTCCAATTGTTTATAAGTCAACTGCTAGAAACTAGAATGTATTTCCCCAAAAGAAGCACCACTATAGACTCTGATTTGAGCCTAAAGGCGACTTCCAACCCAGTGGTCACATAGTATGGTATCAATTCTATGGGAAGGAAGGCAATGTTGAGGGAAAAGCCCTGGGTACCTAGGAAGAAAGCTTACGATCTAGTCCAAGGTTCATCACTGACTAAGACTGTCATTTGCTTAGTTAGGTTCTCTTTCAATAAAATGAAGAGTCAAAATAATACTCTATTTACCAAGGGGGGCTATAGAGACAGCCAATTAGAAAATATTCTGCATACTATAAATTTTTAAATGTAAAATTTGAAGTTATCTGGTCCTTCCAAAGGGTAAATGATTCAGGATAGCTGTGTTTGAAACACAGGTTCGAGTTTATTTCTTAGAACATGAAACAAAAATTTTTTTTTTAAATATTAACCACTCGGTAGGTATAGAAAGATTTCCAAAATACAGCCTCTGTTACAGAGCACACTGAACATGAGACTAGGTCTTAAAAACCATCGATACTTGTTGAGTTAAGTTTATGATCTTAGTCTCATATGGCTGCTCTACTGGTTTCTTCCTCATCTTCTAACAACCTACTCAACATCTTTGTCTGTCAAATAAGCTTGCCACATTTAACACACCCAGAGTGATTCTTGATTCTCACCCATGACCCAACTGCAAAACCTGCTCTACTCGCAGACCACCTAATATCAGCAAATGGCAGCGCAAGTTGCCTATGGGCTCTGATCAAAATCCTTGGAGTCAGCCTTGACTCCTCTCCCATTCCCAGTATTCAATCCATCAGCCAACACTGACTGTTCTACTTTCAAGGTCAACTCTTACTCCAACCATTTTTCATCATCTCTATGCTCCCTCCGTGTTTGAGCCACCATCACTTGTCCTATAAATTATCCCAAGAGCTTCCTAATGTTTCTTCCTGTCACCTAATTCCTCAAGTAGTGGCCGGTATAGCCATGAGTGGAATCCATGTCACTTCTTCGCTCAAAACCCTCTAAAGGATCAGAATAAAATCCAAACTTATTTTAATGATCTATAAGCCTCAGTAATCTGACCCATCTCTCCTGTGCCCCCTATTCCTAGCAAGGTAGCTTAAGTCTTGACCCAGAGCCTTTTGGGGTTTCCTTTCCTTCAGCTCCCCCTTTGATATCTGCAAGGTTCACACTCTTTATCCCATTCTCTGTTCAAACTTCATGTCACTAGAGAGGCCCTCTGATTTCCTTCAATAAAGCAGCACCCACCAGCATCCTCCAGTTCCATCAGTCTCTATTCCACTGTTGGGTTGTATTTTTCTCTACAGCATTTTAATGATCCTTGCATATTACATGTATATTTGCACATAATATTTCAAGTGGTACAGACTTCTGCCAGTCTGCAAGCTTACCCATCTGCAACAAGAAACACAGAAAAAATGCTTTGCTTAGCCACTTGACAGAGAAAGTTCATGCTTGTCGAATCTAATAATAAAAAAATTAGGGCTTGTGTCTTCTATGTCCTTTTAATTTTTTGAAAAATTTTCAAAATTCCAGTCTGTAAGGTATTGGAAAAGTTTTCTTTTAATTTTAAAGGAAAATTTAAAAAAACCCACTCTTCATCAAAGATTATCCAAAAAGTACTGCTTTAAGTCACATTCTGGACTATAAGCCCCAGGAGAAGAGGGTTGTTTTTATCACATGTTCACTGAACATCTACTATGTCCCTAGCTCTGTACTAATCTCTGGGAGTTAAACTTGAGTAAGATATAGACAATGCCCTCCAGGAACTCACAGTTCAATGGAGAAGAGAAACATGTATCAACAAACAGCAATAGAGTGTAAAAGTCCAACAGTGCAGAGAAGGCACATACCACTCATGATTTACAGGGTTTGATATTTACCAACCTGAAAAAACACCAACACCGGAAGTGGATAATAAACAGGGAATAAGTAGTCCCAGAGAGCATTCCTGGGAAGTCCTTGTGCTGCCCTGGTATGCATCTCCCTCTCAATTCATGCGAGTACCTCTGTGCCTCTTCCTTCAGCATCACCTTACATATTATGTACCTATTTGTTCATTGTTTACATCAGTGGTAATCAGAGGATGGTCCACAGCCTGTTGGTTACCAGGGACTCAACTGACACAACCCCTTTCCATCCTTTCTGTCTTTCACACATATCACTTATTTATGCTCCCTATCGACAGATGAGTCTTCTCTCCCCCATGTTGGTGTGGCAGGTGGTGAGGGCTCCCGGGGGTGAGAATTCCTCCTAAGTGGCAGAAGTTGTAAGCAAGAAGTAAGAGGACAAATAACACCCGAGATCCCAAAGCTTCCAAATATCTGCCAGGAAACTTATTTATTTCATATTCTCTGGACCAAAGTAAAAACATCACAACTCCAACAGTCAGGATGCAGAAGCAATCTAAACGTCCATCAATGGATGACATGGAATATTAGTCAGCCTTAAAAAAGAACAAAAATAATGCCATTTGCAGTGACATGGATGGATCTAGAGACTATCTTACTCAGTGAAGTAAGTCAGACAAAGACAAATACTACATGATATCGCTTATATGTGGAAATCTAAAAAGAGTATGGTGCAAAGGAATTTATTTACAAAACAGAAACAGACTCACAGATTGGGAGGTTGGGACTGATATAGACACATTACTATGTATAAAACAGATAATAAGGACCTACTGGGTAGCACAGGGAGCTCTACACAATGCTCTAATTCCTACACGGGAAAAGAATCCAAAAAAGAATTAATATATGTGTAACTGATTCATTTTGCTGTACACCTGAAACTAACACAACACTGTAAATTAGCTATATTCCAATAAAAATTAATGAAAACAACAACAAAAATGGTTCTTATCCACAAAACTACAACACACATTTAGTATAACATTGTGCAGTCCTCAACACTAGGGTATTCTAATACTCATATAAAACTTACTCTTTTCCAAAAAAATTATTTGAGATATTCAGTTCAGTCACTCAGTCATGTCCAACTCTTTGCAACCCCATGGACTGCAGTACACCAGGCTTCCCTGTCCATCACCAACTCCTGGAGCTTGCTCAAATTTATGTTCATCAAGTCAGTGATGCCATCCAACCATCTCATCCTCTGTCATCCCCTTTTCCTCCTGTCCTCAATCTTTCCCAGCATCAGGGTCTTATCCAGTGAGTCAGTTCTTCGCATCAAGTGGCCAAAGTATTGAAGCTTCAGCTTCTGCATCAGTCCTTCCAATGAATATTCAGGACTGATTTCCATTAGGATTGACTTGTTTGATCTCCTTGCAGTCCAAGGGACTCTCTAATATCACAGTTCAAAAGCATCAATTCTTCGGTGCTCAGCTTTCTTTACAGTCCAATTCTCACATCCATACATGACTATTGGAAAAACCATAGCTTTGACTAGACAGACTTTTGTCAGCAAAGTGATGTCTCTCCTTTTTAATATGCTGTCTAGGTTGGTCACAGCTTTTCTTCCAAAGAGAGAGTGTCTTTTAATTTCATGGCTGCAGTCACAATCTGCAGTGATTTTGGAGCCCAATAAAATAAAGTCTGTCACTGTTTCCATTGTTTTTCCATCTATTTTCTATGGAGCAATGAGACTGGATGCCATGATCTTAGTTTAATTAATAATTAACAGCAAAAAAAGAATGAAAACAAGGATTTATTGACCAAGGCATGTTGTACAGACCTTTGATTATTTAATATTCACAGTGTACCTCAGAGAGAGGTAGGTTATCCCCACGAAACAAAGGAGGAAACAGGCTCAGGGGAGATGTGAGGGGAGACTAGATGTCAAATCATATTGCCTTATTACAGAGCTATGGACTTGAGTAGGGCTCTGGAAGAAAATATGATAGTAATAATGACTACTAGAGTTCCTTCAACCGCCTTACAGTTGGCTACACATATTTTGGTTTCAAAATTTTTAGCAGCTAAAGCATCGAAGAGGAGGAAGAGAAAGAGGAAGAGGAGAACAATGGAAAGAAGAAGCAGGAGGAGAAAGAGAAAACTGATTTTCCTGATGCTTTCTGTATCCGAAAAAGAGGAAGCATCTCAACTTGTCAGAGGTAAAATTTCTCACATGAGACTTTAGATTAAAGGTAATGGGGGAAATGTGGCTGTCAACAATTTATTCATTTATTCAACACTGCTGAGCATCCTGTGTGTCTGGCATCATGCCAGAAGCTGAAGTTCTTGGGGATACAACAGAAAACAACGACTCCTGGTCTCACAGAGCTTAGAGTTCTCCAACAAACACAGATGGGACTGTGTTTTTTCTCAATAACAATGCTGTTATTTTGAAATAACAATTCACCAAAATAAAAATATTCACCTCTCCATAATATCCTGGGACTAATGATAAGTGGACTTTTCAGTCAAATCTCTTGGTAAGTTGCTAAACTAACACAGCTCAAGGACATAACATTTTGGAGGCACTAATTTGATGCAAAGACAAAATATAGAGCAGTAGCTAGAAAATGTGTCCCTTTATCCTGTTTCCCCCAGATACTCCATCTCACATCCTGGCTTAATTGAGGTCACAGTCCTGACTCAGACCCATACACAGGGTTTTCTGTGTTGCTGATGGAAGAAAGATCCATTTGTTTTAGATGCCAAATTAGCAGATAGAAGAACTGTGATCAAGCTCTGAAAAGTTGAGAATCCAAACCAATTTCATTCAAACAGTTCACAAGTAAACTCATATTCACTAAGATTCCTTTTTCCTTTCCTGCTTTAGTCCTCTCCAATCGTCCCCACATTCAGAGACCCATTTGGGTGCACGCATTTATACACCCCATGACACACCACAGGACAAAAAATATTTCATAGTACTGCACAAGAAACAAACGTATGATTGGACTGGGATGTCACAGTTCTTATTTGCTTCATTTTAGTGGGATTCTTTCCTTCCAACATTCTAGACTTTAGTTTACTATTAAGTATAACTACAACCACTTATTCACTCAATAGTAAATGAGAACTTATTGTGTACTAGGCATTATACTAGCACTAGAGAGGCTCTCAGGAAGCTTACATTCTAATGCAGGAACAGAGCAAACAAAATATGGTAAGCACATTTCTACAATAGAAATGGAACTAAGCTGTGGAGCCCAAAGAAAGAATGTAGTGATGATTATTAGAAAAGGTATTCTACAATGATACTATAATCACGGTGAAAAATGAAAGTAGAACAGACATTGCAAAATTTTACATTTCAACAAAACAAAGCATCTTTATTTCCTTGTTTCCTTACTGCCTTTATCTTTGTTCAAAGTTGAATTGCCCAGCATGCATATAATTTTATTTTTATTTGTTATATATTAAGAATATCTATAATTGTTCTTTATAATTACCACATAATAGTCTAAGTCTATTACAATTTTCATATCAAGTTCTCTATTGCTGAACACTCAGACTGTTTCTAAACTCTTCTGTATAAGTGACATTGCAGTATACATCCTTCTTTTGTTAATCACATTTTCCCCTAGGATAAATTCAGAAACAAAATTAAAAATATCAACATTTTATAATTATTCATCCACTTTTCCCTTATTGTTTCCTAAAAGGGTTGTATTCATTCACCATGCCATTATTATCAGATATAGATAGCCGAAATCTCAAGCAGTATATTTTCCAAATTATTGCTATTATATATATATATATATATATAAGTTCTTTGCTAAACTAGTATGGTTGAACATTTCCCTAAAGCTTTGCATATTAATCTTCTGTGAATTTTCAGATTCTTCTTTCAAGGTGTGTTTATTCTTTCTATAATAAAAGCATTGTTATGATGTTGCTGTAAATGTTTTTTCATAATATAGTGTTACCTTTTTTTCTTGAACAGATATTGTACCTCAGTTAAATCAGACTATCTTCAATTCTGTGATTTAATCTCTCAAAATTTATAATGCATGCATCATTCCAGAATAATATATTGATTTCCATTTCCTATTACATTGTCTCACTAGGTTTTTTAATGGTGTTTGCTAACTCTTCTATTCTCTAATTCAAATATATTTTCAGGATTTGTGTGTGTTTAATTACATGATACTACCTCACTATTTCAATTACTGCATATTTTCTCATGTTTTAGTATGGGATGCACTAGACCACTCTGTTCATCATTCTCTGATTTTTTTAGGCTTTTTTCAGATGAATTCAACAATCATTTGATGACATTGCAAGGAATTCTTAAGAGGTTTTTACTGGGATTTAAATTTATAAATGCATTTAAGAGAAATAGCATTATAGAACTAACTTTCTCTGTAAGAGGATCTTATATCTTCTTTAAGCTGAGTCCATGATCTGAAACAAAACAACCTGAATTTAATCTTGGGTCTACATTCACTATGTTTGTGCAGGAGAAATTAGCAAAAATTTTACTTTTTTTCTCTCAAATTTCTCAACTTTTCCTTCTTTTTTACATAAAAAGGAGCATATGGGATGTATTGTAAAATATGAACTTTTCTTCATGTGATCATCTTTACCTGCCTCTATTTAACTTCTATGTTTCTGTTGGTATTTAACAGGGTTTCATTTTTCGTGCACTAGTAGCTACCATCACCTTGTAATCTGTTTCCTTATTCAGGTTTCTGCTATTTAGATTTTCACCTTTAAACATATCCTTTGACTTTTATGTTGTTTAGTTGCTAAGTCACGTATGACTCTTGCAACTTTATGGACTACAGCCTGCTAGGCGCCTCTGTGCATGGGATTTCCCAGGCAAGAATGCTGGAGTGGGTTGCCACTTCCTTCTCCAGGGGATCTTCTCAATTCAGGGATAAGACACACGTTTCCTGCATTGGTGGGCAAATTCTTTACCAGTGAGCCACCAGGGAAGCCTGACTTTCACATTACTTATGATTCAATCACTTAATTTTCATTTTTCTTTTTTCTCTCTCTTCCTCCTTGTTATGCTATTTCTACCTTGTAAAAGAAAATGTATAAATTTTATATCTTCTATATTGGTATACTGGTTTTAGGCCTTGCTCTGTATTTTTTAAGTGTGACATTCACAATAGGGTATATTCGGTGCTGATCAACGTGACAAACTCTCCCCAGTCAGAGCGTCCTTGAAGGAGGTTAGTCCTTTATTAGCTTCACCAGGAAGTGCAATGTTCCCTCAGTTCCTATATGTGCAAAACTATTTTTCCTCATTCTTGATTTTTAAGTACAAGCTGGCTGAATATAAAATCCTTCACTAGCATTTTATTTCCTTAAGCCCCTTGAAAACAGCACTCCACTACTGTCTGTCTTTGTATTTTGCTGTTGAAAATTCTGATGCCCTGATTTTTTTTTTCTTTTTTAAGTGACTTTGTCTTTTTACTGGAAGTTCACATGCTATTTTTCAATTTATTGTTACCGACTTTGATTTAGAATTGCTTGTTCTGGGTCAATTGTTCCAAGTATTTAAGGTGAACTCTTTAATATGTAGATTTAGGTCTTTTTTCCAGAAATTCTTCTTAGATTATAATTTTAAATACTAGTTCTCTTCCATTATCACATTTTAATTCTTCAGATACTCCAATTCTAGATATTTTGGATCTTCTTTGCTATGAAAGTGAAAGTCATTCAGTTGTATCTGACTCTTTGCCTCCCCATGGACTATACATACAGTTCATGGAATTCTCCAGGCCAGAATACTGGAGTGGATAGTCATTCCTTTCTTCAGAGGATCTTCCCAACCCAAGGATCAAACCCAGTTCTTCCACACTGCAGGTAGATTCTTTCCCAGCTGTTATTACTTCTTCTTTCAACATTTTAACCTTCCATTATTTTGTTATTTTTCTCCTAGTTATTTTCTTTCCATTTCCCAACTCCTCTTACTGTATTTTCAGTTGAGTCTATTCTCCTTAAGCACCTTGCATTTTGTCTTCATTTCTGAGATGATTTTGCCTTTTCTTCCAAATTCCTTTTGACTGTATTCAACACAAATAACCGATCTTAATGGATATTCTATCTATTGCAGTTCTAAATTCTTGAATTTTTTTTTGAGTAAGTTTTTACTGTCTACTTGATTGAGGATATTCAAGTCCAGTTGGAGTAATATGCTGTAGTTTTCCTAGGCTTTATTATTGAGTAGAGGCGAAATTTTTTTGCTTTGTTTTCTTCTCATCTAGTAGATATCATTACTATTCGCTTTTCAATGTCTTATATTTTTCTGACCAGCAATAACTGGTTATGTAAGCAAAAGTGAAGGGTTTAAATGGCTTATTAGGTTTCCTAGTTCAACAGCACCCTCTTCTATTGCTGTGTGAAGTCAACTCCTTTGACCAGTCCTTAAACAAAGGTTTCATTTAGATGGAGGCTGGAGATAAGGGCTGATGTGTCTTCTAACTGTATGATTATCCTTTGTTTCTGAAGTATGTTTTTTATCTGCAGTTTTCTTTCATCTTTCCATTTAGCACCAAGGCTCCAAAGACAGCATCTCCCTCCAAATCAGCCTCCTCTTCCCCCAAAGCAGTGGCTTCTCAAACTCCTACTGTTAGTCTACATACTTTAAACTCTCTCTGTTTTGAGTCACTAGAAACCAGTGCCCCAATGAATATGTCTCAGAACCACTTTCAGTATTTCCCCACTAAAGGAGGTCTCCTTTATAAGGGTGATTTTATTTGATTCTACCAATGTGAGTATTATCTCTACCCCATTCTTCATTCTTCCTTCTTCCTTAGGAAATCTCTACAAAACTCTTCTCCAGCACAGACTTCAGAGTGTTCCTAGGCATTGGAATATTTACTTCCCTATGTAGTAGTTTCCTAGACCTTCTGTAACAAATAGCCAGAAACTTGGTGGCTTAAAAACAACACAACTTTAGTATCATGTTGTTCTTGAGGCTGGAAGTCCAGAGTGGTTCTCAACAGGCTGGATTCAAGGAGGTGACAGGACAGAGGTCCTTCTGAGGCTCTAGGGAAGAATATAGTCTCCTGCTTATTCCTGATTCTAGAGATCATCCACATTCCTTAACGAGTGGCCATGTTCCTCCATCTTCAGCGTCAACAAGGTCTTCCTGAGTTCTCCTCATAGTCTCATCTGTCCAAGTGTTTCCCTTCTTTCTTCTTCTGCCAGTTATCACATTGAGCCCATCTGGATAATCCAAGATAATCTCCCCATGTCAAGATCAACCTGATTAGCCACTTTAATTTTCCCTGAAATTTTAATTGCCTTTTGCCGTATAAGTAAAATATTCACAGTTTCCATGGATTAGGATGTGGAGATCTTGGGGGGGGGGGCAGCAGAGGCAGTGTCAAAGGGGTATAAATATTCTGCCTACAATACTTTGGCCACTTGATCCATACTTACTGGCAAAGACCCTGGTGCTGGGAAAGATGGAAGGCAAAAGGAGAAGAGGGCGGTAGAGAATGAGATAGTGAGATAACATCACCAACTCAGTGGACAAGAATCTGAGCAAACTCCAGGAGATAGTGAAGGACAGGGAAGTTTGGTATGCTCTATAGTTCATGAGGTTGCAAAGAGTCAGACATGACTTAGTGGCTGAACACAACAAAACCATGCTTTACTTGCCCAAAAATAGAATCTGTAGCATTCTATGTCTTTTGGTATGTTATAGGTATGGATTACAGATAATTTTATTTGCCCTTATTTATACGTATGATTTTTGGAAGTGATATGCAGAGATTTGGCTTTAGGCAACAACCAATATTACCCTACTAGAAAGTGGATTTCACCCACTCATCATTTCAAAGGCCAGATTTTTTTTTTTTATGTCTTCATCCCTTTGTGTGTAATATACTTACTGATCCAAATGTTCTTGATTCTTTATAAAACCCAAGTTCAGGTGGCACCTCTCCCATACTCTATAGACAGAATTAGTCATTTCTTCTTTGAGGTTTGTTTAAGACTTTGCACTTAATCTGCCATTCCATTTGCTGTGCTGTATTAAAACTATTCCTTTATGTGTCCCACTGGATCAGGGGATATTTGAGAGTAAAAGATTATTTCTTATTCACTGTTGTTTACCTACAGCCTAATACAGTATACAGCATATGCTCTGGTCTATTACTGTTATTACCTATATTAATGATATCAATATTATAGCTACCATTTATACTGAGCACTTGATGCATCATTATTAATGCCACTAAAATTCAATGGTATAGGTCTTATCATCTTTACTTTAAGGAGGAAAAGACTGAGACTGAAATTGTGTCCAAAGTAACAGGGTAAATAAATAGTGCTATAAACTTTGATCTTAAGCCAAGTCTACTTGACTATATGCAAGTCTTAAACTGTTTTCACTTCATCCCATATGTTCTTGGAGAGTCAAAAGAAGAATAGAAGATTCTTGGAGCAGTCAGCAAAAGAAGATTCCAGACAAAGATTCCAAAATCTCTATTGTATTCTCTTCCTTCACGTTCCAGTAAAATCACAAGGTCTCCCTGGAGGCCAAAACCTCTGCTAGGTGGACAAATATAAAACTTCTCAACCAAAGCATAATCTAAATAATCTTGGCACTTAACATTTTACTGAGACTAAAAGGAAGAAAGGCCTTGATCATTTTCCCAAGAAGAAAGACCGGCTGAACTTTGGGAGCAGTGGAGAGTGTGGACACATGCCAGAGGCTTTCAGGAAAAGCAGTCCTCTTAACACAGCCAGCCAGAATGCTCTGGACAATCACCAAAGTCCTCAGGAGAGGCTGAGAAAAGTGATACAATTCCTTGTTTTCTGCAAAGCTGATAAAATTTCTAGCCTTGGTTCAAAATAACTAAGATTGAAATATGAAGTTGCTACGTGAAAAATGATTTGCAGGTACAGACCACCAGGAATCCACAGATTCTATTGTTAAGATGGAACAACACACCAAAGAGGCAGAGGAACCAGAGAAATGAGTGCCAGGCTCATACTAGCTACTTGGTTGTAGGTTGGGCCTAGATGTTAAGTTTATAGCCCTGGGGATGTGTTTCATAATTGTAGGTCGCCCCAAACTGGGAGAAGCCAGAGCAAAGCAAACACATAAAACTAAAATGAAATCCCCTTCAGTTCTGCTGAAAAAAGCACCTTAACAACTCTTTGAACTTCTTAAAGGAAGTGATAGCCTGATAGCCATAGAAAACAATCTTAAGGCAGGTCTGATGGAAAGAAAGACATAGTTCCTGTATGCTGACCATTGGTCCCTAAGACCTGATGTTGACTGCATAGTATAACAGAAGGCAGACCTAAGCAAAATACTATAAATGAGGAAGGAATTAAAATTCATAAGACAGTGCTACCAAATACTGAGCAGACTGAGGAGTGCCAAATAATGCTACTCAAGATAAGGCTCTCATAGTGCTGGTACCAGAGAAGTTTGGATGAATCAGGATGATATGAGAGAGATGGGCTCCAAGTGCAACTTCTGTCTCTTTTGTTACATGACTTGATGGCTTTAAGAAGGGGACAAAACCAAGCCAAAATGGTTTTCTTAATGGATAAGTGGCTACAGGCTCTGACCTGCATGGCACACAAGGATGATATGTATCTCCCACTTTAACAAAGGTAAAACCAAATGAAAATGAAACAGACAAAAAGAAAAGAAAACCTCCCTTGCCCCAGAGCTCTTTCTAGTCACTTACGCATCATTCTGACTGTGCTCACTGTTTCTATTTCTCTCCCTTCTGTTCTTTAATGAAAATACTCCAATCAAGCTCCTCTCTCCACCACTCCAAAAACACTGTCCCGTAAGGGCCACCAACGCCTCCCCCCGGATGAAGACGATAGATGGCTTTTAGTCTCAAGCATACTTGACATCTCAATAGCATCTGGCAGAGTTAATTTCCTTCTCCCTCTTGAAAGACTTCTCTCTCATCTTCCAGAAACAGCATACATCCTGTTTTGTTTCATTTTTGTTGATGGTTTGTTCTTTGGTTTCTTAGACTTTTCTCCTGTTTCACTGACTGTTCCTTCTGGGGCTTCTTTGCCATTCTTTCTCATTCTACTCTCCAAATGTTGGGATCCTCAAGGACTCAGTCCTCAGCTCTGGTGTCTCCTCTTTTTATACACACGTCTAAGGCACATTCATCCAGTTCTACAATTAAATGTCATCTACCCTGCATGTTGTCTAAAAGTGACTCTCCAGCCCCAATCTCTCCCTAGGTTCCACGTGTTGACTAATAAGTATCTCCAAATTGCTACCTGGATATCTAATAGGCTTCTCAAAAGGAATGTGCCCAAATGTTGATCCCCATTCAGTCCTGCATCCTGCACCTTGCAAGGAGACCCTTATCTGATCCTCTTTGGCCTTTCCCAAGTCAGTAAACAAGAACACTGCTCAGACCTTCTGATCCATAAGCCAAACTATTTACTCAACTTAAAAAAAAAAAGAAGCAAAACATTGACCACTTCTCATACATCCACTTTCGCACCCACACCCTAGTTCTAGTCTCCATCTCTTCTGTGAACAAATAGAAGACAACAGCCTCCTCATTGGTCCTCGCTGACACCCCAATCCAGTCTCACCTTTGCTACACTGGCCAGTTGCTCCCCATACGCAGCCGGGGGATGCTTTTCAAACATAAATCATACCATGACTCCTCCTTGACACAAAGCACTTCAAGGGTTTCCAACCTTACTTGGACTCAACTCTAAATTTTTGGTCTTCTTGACCATAAAATCTGTATAACTGATGCTCCCACTGTCTTTAAAGTTTTGTTCAAATGTAGTCTTTTAAATGATTCTTATACCAATCACCACGTTTTCAACTGTGGCCTACCATCCCTCTACTTCTGGTCTATTTTTTCTGATCTCACTCTGATTTTTTTTAACAGCATTTATCAACATCTAAGACATTATATAATTTACTTATTACAGTTATTGTTTTTTTTTAATTATTTCTTTATTAGGTTGTGCTGCTCTTAGCTGCAGCATGTGGGATCTACTTCCCTGACCAGAGATCCAACCAAGGTCCCCTGCATTGGAAGAGTAGAGTCTTAGCCACTGGCCACCAGGAAAGTCTCTAGAGTTACTGTTAATGGTCTCTTGCGCTTCACTAAAATGGGAAAATCTATATTTTTGTCTGTCTTATTCACTGGTCTGTCCCCAGAGCCAAGATGAGTGCCTGGCATATGGTGGGCACTCAAAAGACACCCACTGGATCATGACGACGACTCTATCTTGCCCTGGTGACTACGTCCAATGCCTAACTCCTTGGTCTCATTCCTATCCTTCCTCTCATGCTCTCTGCCACATGTGCCTTCTTCAGTTCAGTCACTTAGTCGTGTCTGACTCTTTGTGATCCCATGAACCACAGTACGCCAGGCCTTCCTGTCCATTACTAACTCCAGAGTTCACTCAAACCCATGTCCAATGAGTCAGTGATGCCATCCAACCACCTCATCCTCTGTCGTCCCCTTCTCCTCCTGCCCTCAATCTTTCCCAGCATCAGGGTCTTTTCTAATGAGTCAGCTCTTCCCATCAGGTGGCCAAAGTATTGGAATTTCAGCTTCAACATCACTCCTTCCAATGAACACCCAGGACTGATCTCCTTTAGGATGGACTGGTTGGATCTCCTTGCAGTATAAGGGACTCTCAAGAGTCTTCTCCAGCACCACAGTTCAAAAGCATCAATTCTTTGGTGCTCAGCTTTCTTTATAGTCCAACTCTCACATCCATACATGACTAATGGAAAAACCATAGCCTTGACTAGACTAGCCTTGACATGTCTCTGCTTTTCAAATATGCTGTCCAGGTTGGTCATAACTTCCTTCCAAGGAGTAAGCATCTTTTAATTTCATGGCTGCAATCACCATCTGCAGTGATTTTGGAGCCCCCAAAAATAAAGTCAGCCACTGTTTCCCCATCTATTTGCCATGAAGTGATGGAACTGGATGCCATGAAGTGATGAAACTGGGTGCCATGATCTTAGTTTTCTGAATGTTGAGCTTTAAGCCAACTTTTTCACTCTCCTCTTTCACTTTCATCAAGAGGCTTTTTAGTTCTCCTTCACTTTCTGCCATAAGGGTAGTGTCATCTGCATATCTGAGGTTATTGATATTTCTCCCGGCAATCTTAATTCCAGCTTGTGCTTCTTCCAGCCTAGCATTTCTCATGATGTACTCTGCATATAAGTTAAATAAGCAGGGTGACAATATACAGCCTTGACGTACTTCTTTTTCTATTTGGAACCAGTCGGTTGTTTCATGTCCAGTTCTAACTGCTGCTTCCTGACCTGCATACAGGTTTCTCAAGAGGGAAGTCAAGTGGTCTAGTATTCCCATCTCTTTCAGAATTTTCCACAGTTTATTATGATCTGCACTGTCAAAGGCTTTGGCATCTTGCTGTTCCTCAAACATGTCACTCACATGCCTCCTTCACACCCTTTGTGCTTACTTTCCTTTTGCCTAGAACAGGATTTGCCCAAATAGATTACTGTCTCACTTCATTCAGAGAGCACTTCACAGATTCTTGGCCAGGCTGAATGTGTGCTCTGTTACACTGTATCACCATCCACCCAACACCCCTGTTTCACTCCCCATGGTGGCTCACTCAGTGGCACATAATAATAAGGCAAACATGGCCATTTAATTTCCTTTGATTAATGCACTGTGGACAGAAGTGATATGTATCACTTCCAGGAAAGAGCCTTCAGAGCCAGCTTGTGGTTTATTACATCTCTTTCCTCTCTGCCACCATGACTGGAAGCACTCCAGATTAAGGCCGCTCTGTCAATCTGGATCCCAAACCATCGATCAGAGGTGCAACTAAGCTAAGACAGATATGGTGGGTGCAGGAGCAAGGAATAGGCTTGCTAATTGTGAGCCACTGACATTTAGAGCTTCTTTGTTACTGCAGCATAACCAACCCTTTACTCTCCAAAGCATTTGTCATCACCTGAAAATACAATGTGCTTTGGATTTGATTCCTTGCTAAACATCTCCCACTAGAACACTGCAGATGGGGACTCTGTGTTGTTCACTATACAGCTCTCACCTAGAACATACTTGTAGGTGCTCAACAAACATTTATAGAATTGTTAAGGAAGCTCTGTGCTTTAGGACAACTAGCACCGTTGGTTTCAACCTGTGTGCTAGGTATTCTGGAATTTCTACGTCTCTCTCAAGGGAAAGAATGTATTGAGAATGCTGACCCAACAGCTTCCCTGTCTAAGTATCAGCATCCTTCCTTCCCTCCCTCCTGTGTGCATCCAGGTGTTGATAGAGCAGCGTATCTTGAAAAATTTATCCAGACCAGGGGAAGCTGAGAGAAAATCCCCAATCCACTCTGAGCTACGTGAACAGCAGACTGTGTAATTTCCTCTCTGAAGGGGTCCTTCCACCCAAGATTCTCACTTTTACTTAGCCAAGCTCCCCGGCTTTAAGGAAAAAAGTGGGACAAGGCTCTTTCTGTTATATATAGAGGTACACATATACCATAAGGGGTACAGGGCTTGGAATCTTTGCTTTTGGCCTGTTTCTTTTCTTTATTTTTTTATGCTGGTGACTGTTAAACTCTCTGTTCCTTATCTACAATAAGGCTAGTAGTGGTTCTCAATGAAGTTGTTTGGATTCCAAAACAAAAGAAGGAAGGAAAAGAAAAACATAAATTTTGCTTAATCCCAAACATTAAAGCGAAAATTGCTTGTTTACTTGATGTGATTACAGAGATTAAACTCATAAGGCCTTGGGGCAGTGAAAAATCATCTTGTTTTCTTCTCCTTTCCCACAAGCCTGTGTCCCAGTTCAGAATGTTCTGCACTCAACCTTCCAAGGTGCCGTCCATCCTGTACTGCTCACTCTCAGTGGATGGGAAGTTGCTCTCCCACTCAACCAGTGCACAGCTAAACCAGTGGAAATGTCTTCCTTGAATTTAGCTGAACTCTGTTCTTGATAGCTTTTTGTACATTATCTCTAGCTCTGATCCCTGACACCACCATCATTAACCTTTCCTGTAGGCCAACCAGAGGAGTCGACTGGATCTTCTCAGAGAAAGGCACTGCTAAGCAGGTATTTCATAAAATAAGTAGTAGTAAGTCATATGAAGAAGACAGGAACCTTGAAAGAGGCAAAAGGAAGAGCACACACTTCTGCCAAGAAGGAAGAAAAAGTGTGGCAAATTCCAAGGGGTGAAGTGCATTTAATGTCCCAGCAGTACTAGTTCTGGAAGACCTTAGAGAAGAAAGGACAAGGAATGAGTCTAGAGAAATAGGAATACGGAGGCACTTGTAGAGGTGCATAAGGGGTTTGGATTTCGCCCTAAGAACATCAAGGAACACTGACCTGTGTCAAGCAGGGGAGTGAACAAATATACATTTTAGGAAGACCATCTTGACTAGGATGTGGAGAATGGGTTGAATGGGGTATTGAGGTAGGAAGGAATTAGGGGAGACCTTTAGGAGGCTCCTGTAGCAATCAGGGTTCCAGGAGCCTGTTAAAGGAAAAAAGCAATGAGAAAGACAGAGGTGAACAGAATTCAAGAATTTGGAGCAAGAATGGACAAACTTAAGTGAATGATGTCTTGTTTCATTCTCTCAGTATGTGTTTTATTGGGCTAATAGCCCAGCATTCACTTTGCTTCTGTACCACCTTCTTGCCTCTCTTGGGCTCCAATTCCCCTGACTACTGTCTGCTCATTCTGTTGGCCATAGGCCAGGTGCTTCTTAGCAGGGAGAAAAGAAACCTCAAAGAGGAAGTGAGAACTCTCCCCTCTGCCCTCTGAATGTGATATATTGCTATCAGTGTATTTATGTAATTGACAAAGAGCCAGAATAAAACTGTGTAGGAGGTGACTGTTGTCAAAAATGAAAGAATAGAAAAGTGCAAAAGTATTTGTTTTCTTTTATATTTCAAACAATGCTCCCACGTTCAGATAAAAGATTATCAGATGTTATGCAAATTTAACAGCATTTATGCTTCCATCATCTCTATTTTGGGAAGCAATCAAGAGATATGGTTAAGATAGATCTGGATTTGAAACTCAATGATATTTTCTTAAAAGCAGTGTGACCTTGGACAAGTCATGTAAATTCTTTGGCTCCCAGTTTTCTCATGGGAAAAGCAAGATGAATAATGTTGTTTAGCCTCTAAGTTGTGTCCAACTCTTTTGAGACCCCATGGACTATAGCCCACCAGACTCCTCTGTCCAAGGGATTTCCCAGGCAAGAATACTGGAGTGGGTTGCCATCTCCTGCTTCAGGAGATCTTCTTGACTCAGAGATTGAACACAAGTCTCCTGCATTGACAGACAGGTTCTTTACCACTGAACCAGTGGGGAAGCCCAAAGTGAGTAATACCCACGTGTTACTGGACAGACAGTTATAGTCCAGAGCCCTTAATGACCTGTAATTCACAATCCCTTCCCACCTATAAGTTAAACATGATCTGACTTCTCTAAGGAAATGTCTACTGACTTTGTCTGAAAGTTCTCTGTAACCCTGTCTCTGTGAAATCTCAAAATAAGGGAACCACTGAGTCCTAATTACTGAACCAAGGTGGCACACTGACAACTGTGATCATGTTACAGTTGACAGAGCACTCAATCATCTTGGAACCTCACCACCACTGAGTGAGAAGCAGAGTAAAGGTGCCTACTTAGAAAGCAAGCCTAGGGAGGTTAGGTGACTTGCCCAAGGTCACAGAGCCAAAAGAAGGCAGAACAAACACTAGAGTGAAGATCTTATAACCCACAATAATACCTCTTAAATCCTCTTTACTGAGCTTCTCCACTTAGATTCAGCCAACTGTTTGGCCCAGGACCTCTGGGTCTGATGGCTTCATAGAAAGTATACAGGCCAATGGCCTACATCCTGATAGTGCTTGACCTCTGGTTATTCAAATAAACTAGAGCAAAGAGGAGAGAAAGGTAAGGGAACAAAGAATTGCACAGCTCTGAAGACCTCAACATGCCAACTCCCTGTTCTAGATATGAAAACTATCCTTCCTCTGACATGACACTGAATTCATAGCAGAGGCAACACCAAACTGAAAAGGAGACAATTTGGGAGCTGACTCCAAAAAATTCACGGAATCATCATTACCAGGTTTCATTATTATCATTAATTCAATTAACATTTACTCAGCACCCACCATGTACTAGTTCAGTTCAGTTCAGTCACTCAGTCATGTCCGACTCTTTCCGACCCCATGAATCGCAGCACACCTGTCCATCACCAACTCCCGGAGTCTACCCAAACCCATGTTCATCGAGTTAGTGATGCCATCCAGCCATCTCACCCTCTGTCGTCCCCTTCTCCTCCTGCCCTCAATCCTTCCCAGCATCAGGGTCTTTTCCAATGAGTCAGCTCTTCACATGAGGTGGCCAAAGTATGGGAGTTTAAGCTTCAACATCAGTCCTTCCAATGAACACCCAGGACTGATCTCCTTTAGGATGGACTGGTTGGATCTGCTTGCAGACCAAGGGACTTTCAAGAGTCTTCTCCAACACCACAGTTCAAAAGCATCAATTCTTTGGCGCTCAGCTTTCTTCACCGTCCAACTTTCACATCCACACATGACTACTGGAGAAACCATAGCCTTGACTAGACAGACCTTTGTTGGCAAATTAACGTCTCTGCTTTTAAATATGCCGTCTAGGTTGGTCATAACTTTCCTTCCAAGGAGTAAGCATCTTTTAATTTCATGGCTGCTATCACCATCTGCAGTGATTTTGGAGCCCCAAAAAATAAAGTCTGACACTATTTCCACTGATATTAAATTCTGGGATTCAGAGAAAAAAAAGACGCAATTCTCATTCTGAAGACAGAGTCTCTCTCGCTCTCTATCACAAACACACATTTATATGGGGAATATTCATTGCATTGCATAATCACATGATCAAGGCGATGTAATCTACACATAACCACTTTGCAACCTAGTTAACCCCATGAGGATAGGCACTGTTATTATTCCTATTTTACAAATAGAGAAATGGAGGCCTCAGATCATAAGAAATTTTCCCAAGGTCTAAGTAAATATAGCTAGGATTCGAAACCAGGCACTCAGATTCCAAAATTCATGTGTAAGTCAACTCTAGTATAAGGAAGACAAACTCCTAAAGAAATAAAGCTTTCAAAATACTTCCAACAGATGGTAGGTCAGTTCTGTTTAAGATGAGACAGACCCTGGGGCTGATGATGGAGCCCACCACACTTGAGAACAGTGTTCTCCTGAGCTGCAGATCTAATAGAAGGTATGAAAGCAATTCATGAGCAAAGCTGCTGCTGGAATTCTACGTCCACTATCCAAGCAGTATCCTACCTCTTTTCTGAATTTTTTCGAAGCACCACTTCTTGATGATTCTGCAGCAGTCCCAGCCAGGATGACTGCAGATACAGCACTAAAAAAAGAAAGCCAGGAGTGGGAGTAGGTGAGAGATGGAGGGGGTTAGGCAGCATGGAGAGATACTTTAGTCTCATTGCTATTGAATCTGTTTTTTATCTTTCAAAGCTGAAACAAGCAATTCAATCCACACAGTCTTTCCCCCCTCCAACAAATTGCATTTTTAAAAGAATCAACTGGTGCAAGATTTATTGATCTGAGTTGACAGTGAACCTCACAAATTCATATAAAAGAGTTTTCTCATTATAGAGTCATTTAGAGGACTTGTTAGTTCAGAGCATTCGTCGTAAAGTTCACCTGTACTATTTTTTAAAAGGCCAGAAAATGCATAAAATTGGGCCAAAGCTATATTTTTAATCAATTGTATTTTTTCATCATATTCTTTCAGCTATGTTCTCTTCAATTTGGACAAAACCAAGAGGTGAGACCTTGACAATTTTTTCAACAAGAACCAGAAAGAGAAATCTTTCTAGGAGTTTTAGACAGTCAAAGCTTGAATCCAAGTGCTAGAATTAATCAAAATCTGATTGTAGGGAAAATGAGTTTGTCTGCAGGTTCCCCCATGACCTCATTCCATATGGAAAGGAAGTGGTTTGTCATCAAACCACATATTGGGGTTCTTGGCCTTCATATCAGATATATCAACCCCACCACCTACTCCTTTAACTTTTCAAATATAAAGATCTGTCTTCAGCCAAATACATGAAGTCTTATCACACAGTATCAGTCTCATAATGTCTATAGTCTGGCCTCTGACAGAAGTTCGTAAGTATTTAGGGAAGATACTCGCACGACAAAACCATTCCTTTAGGCATTTTACCATAAGGTCATGAAACCACACCTGAAATAATCACATACTTGTCCTGAGTTGCCCTTTAATCATATGACCACTGTTTCCATGGAGGGATCATATCAGAAATATTGTATTTCTTGCTGTATTTGTCAGAGGAGGAGTTAAAGGCACATGCTCCCTAGGTCAGGCTACCTACTATCACTTACTGGTAGTGTGTCCTTGACAAGTTGTTTAACTTCTTAGGCTTCCATTCCTCTATTGGCAAAGTGGGAATACTAACAGCATCCATCATGTAAAGTGAGAATTAAAAACAATGGACACATACATATTTACAGCTAACCCTGGCTCAAGAAATGCAAGTTATTAGATTTAATCATACTTATAAAACCTACCATGTGGACACTGTACGTTATATCATCTGATGTCTCCAATGTAGGGTCTTGACTGTAAACTTTTCTTAAGAATTCAAACTAAAGAAAATACAGCATCCACTAAGAATCACAGCATTCTCACATTGAGAAGCTCTGTAATCTAACCTTTTCTTTGCAGAAAGTGAAAGTCACTCAGTCAAGTCTGATTCTTCATGACCCCATGGACTACACAGTCCATGGAATTCTCCAGGCCAGAATACTAGAGTGTGCAGCCTATCCCTTCTCCAGAAGATCTTCCTGTCCCAGGAATTGAACCAGGGTCTCCTGCATTACAGGAGGGTTCTTTACCAGCTGAGTGACCAGGAAAGCAAATCAAAATGTGATGACAGCCTGTATCTGACTGACCACGTTTAACATATTCGTTTTACCTCCTTAACACCAGGATTTTGCTACTGCTTCAAATTCATTTTGGAAAGAGTCTACCTGATTATTTCTTGGAACCAAGGTGTCTATCATTCCTGTTTGCACCCCATATCTAAGCATTGAGCTCAAAAAAGCTGTTCATAAATATCTAGTGATTTGCATATTTGAGAGAATTTAAGAAAACGAAAGACATCTACAAGATGAGCCTGTAGTGTGATTATCAATGACATTACCTGAGATGCAATGAAAGAAATTTGGGCCTTCATCAAAACCTTTCAGTTTACTGCCATTAAAAACACTCTTTCAATATAGTGTAGTACCTGTTTAATCCAGTGTAATGGGTTAATTGAGGGACTTGATCTCATTCATCTTCCTTTTCCTACATCTACCCTTTGGTTAACACATTTGTGGTAAAGGTAATAAACAGACTTACAAATGAATATATGACTAAGAGTAACAGATGGTCAGAAAAATCCCAGAATGAAATGAAACTTACACTTCACATCAAACACATTACAGTTAAAACGACTCAATAGCTGCAGTTAGAATGGGTTCAGGCCATTGTCAGTTAATCTAAAAGAAAGATAAAAAGGAAGAGGACAGAGGAAAAGGTGCAGGAAGCCTTTTCTAGCCACATTTATGTCATCAATAAATATGTCTTAAGCAGCTGCTTTATGCCAAGCTATGTTCTAAATACAGTATTATAAGAGTGATGAATCAAAGGATCTGCTCTCATGGAGCATGCATCCCAGTGGAAACAAACAAACAAGGAAACAACAGAATAAAAAGATAAGCTCAGAGAGCAAATGCTACAGGGGAAATGACACTGGATAATGTAATAGCACAGAATTGACTATATAAAGGTGAATAACCTTAGATAAGATGTCTAGAAAGGTCCCCTTCTGGTCTCTATTTGAGTACTCTGTACTCTTTATATCACTGGGTTATGACTATCTTTTCCTACATTCATCTCCCAACTGCCCAACTGAGGAATAACATCTCTCAGTCTCAAGTACAAAACACAGTGTCTGGTGTCTATGAGTGAAAGTCAAAGTGTAGCCACTCAGTTGTGTCCAACTCTGTAACCCCATGGACTGTAGCCTGCCAGACTCCCATGTTCATGGAATTCTCCAGGCAAGAATACTGGGGTAGGTAGTCATCCCCCTCTCCAGAGAATCTTCATGACCCAGGAATCAAACCTAGGTCTCCTACACTGCAGGCAGATTTTTTTTTTTTTCCATCTGAGCCACCAGGGGTACCCTCAATGGTACCTATGAAGTCCTCAATAATTTTTTGCATGGATTC
Source organism: Antilocapra americana (assembly GCA_007570785.1). Taxonomy (NCBI): domain Eukaryota; kingdom Metazoa; phylum Chordata; class Mammalia; order Artiodactyla; family Antilocapridae; genus Antilocapra; species Antilocapra americana. Next base: position 5,990,094 of record ML661897.1, read on the forward strand.
AATTTTTTAAAGCAAGCCCTTTCTCTAACTTTGAAGACACAGAGGAAGGAAAAAAATCTTTTATTTCCCACCTCGGAAGGTAAGAGGAACTGAAATCACGAAAAGCTTCATAGTGTATGAGGAAAGGCACAGGACATTATATGCCATATATGAGAAACAGCATTAATTCGGGAAAGTAATGAACACTGATTGGCAGAGGTTGTTGGTAGCAAGGTCGAGAAAAGCCATCGTTGCCACGCTTGGATTTTCACCCTTAGGCAAGGTGGGAGCCATCAGAGATTTTACAACAAAAGAGCCACCAACAAGATCTGAGAGGTGGAAAAACCATTCTGGAATCTGAGAAAGAGCTAGAGGGAAGGGGGAGAGACAACAGGAAGGGAATAATGTCAAAAGCAGTGACAATGGTCTAGTTGAGAATAAAAAAAAAAAAAAAAAGAGGCTGAGCTGGGCAGTAGCAGTATGGACAGACAGTAATGAAATAGAATCAATAGGTCTTGGCAACTATTGCATCTGAACACAGAAGGAACTGGGATGAGGGGATCAGCAGCTGCCAGTTTGGTGAACCTTGTTTTCTAACGGTTTATCCATACGAGAGACGGAGACACATGTCTTAAGAAAACAGGTACCTTGAGCAGGTGGCAATTCTGTCAACAAACCCGGAATCATCTTCCTTTCAGCCTACATGAGAGTCTGAACCAAGAGGCATCCCAAACCCTTAATGGGTCAGCTACCAGCATGAACTCTCACTCTCAGCTGGCCAGTTTGACATGGAGCCTTTTTAATCTAAGGATGTCAGCCATTGAACTGTTGCAGGCTAACTCTCATCTTCCCAAGCAGAGTTTGTCTGCACTGCAATGGCTGGCAACCTAATATTTTGCATAAAAATTCATGAGGAGTAGTATCCATTTCAGCTATGTTATAAAGTAGTAAACGAAAGAGAGAGGGAGGAAAGGAAAAAGTTCAGCCCTGCACTCAGATAGGGTTCATTTTGAGTGATGATTGCGAGCCATCCTTGGAAATTACAGATGCTACTTGGTTCACTATTATTTTGCAGCATCTCCAGTAATCTTCCGTGATCATTTATAACAGCATGTCTGATGACTTTCAAAATGTAACGGGAAAGGGTACTTCTGTGAAGCATGTCTACTCAAAGGAAAAATCAATCGTGGCTGCTAAGGGAGTGAACTTTGTACCACCACGATTAGACAGTTAGAGATTTCAACATATAAAAATAGGAATGGCAGGGGTCCAGTCCTCCCAAATGTGTGTGTGTATAACGTGTGTTCCAGTTGCTTGAACAGTTTCAAGATTTCTCCTTTCATCCAAACAAAACACAACATGTGTCGGGAATCCAAATTGGCACACCCCAATAGAAAATAATCATGAACCCCATAATAATAACCACTGATGTTTACACACTGCCTTTACAGTTTGGTAAGTACCTGCCACACACCTGAGCTGCTAATCATCAAAAATACCTCACACTTTGCAACCTTCTTTTCTTCTCTGACAACCATCCCTACTGCCTGCAGTGTTCTATGACGACATCTGTGCTCCCGTATTTCAAGGACAAACTTAAAATCTCCCTGCCTGTGGCTCAGTCTCTGGTTATTTTAAATCTTCCAAGTGAATAATATTTTATCGTGTATAAATATCTCTGAAAGGTGGTGGAGTGTGATACAAAGTTAACAGAATCAGAAGACCTGGGTTCAAGGACTATGCCTGTGTGTTCAGTCATGTCCAGCTCTTTGTGACCCTATGGACTATAGGCCACCAGGCTCAACTGCCCATGGGATTTTCCAGGCAAGAATACTGGACTGGGTTGCCATTTTCTCCTCCAGGGGACCTCCCAACCCAGGGATAGAGCCTGGGTCTCCTGCATTACAGGTGGATTCTTTATCATTTGAGCCATGCATGTATTACCTGTATGACCTGGGCACATCTTTTAACCTCAAAACTAGAGTAAATTATTACCTACCTTTATATGACTTTTATGTAGATCAAAAGGGACATTATATGAAAACTTGTTTTGTAATACTAATAGGTACATAAAGTATTCGTTATCTATTGTGTTTATCATGGAGGATTATTTTGATGACTTATGTAAACATCTAGCCTTGTGCCTCGCATATAAATGTTCAATTAATGAAAGCAATTATTATTATAGTTTATTTATTAATGTAGCAATTATGAATTAAGTACATGTTATGTGCAATACACTGTAATATATATAGCATCCCACTCACCTCCTAAATTATTTAGCAATAATTTAGATAAAAATCTTACTATTGATTTTTTTTTTTTTTTTTTTTTACTATTGATTTTTAAATTTTTTTTTTACCACACTGCACAGCATGCGGGATCTTAGTTCCCTGACCAGGGATCAAACCCACGCTCCCTGCAGTGGAAGTGCAGTCTGAATCAATGGACTGCCAGGGAAGTCCCTACTGTTGTAAATAAACAGTATAACATAGTGATTAGGAACACTGGCTCTGGAATCAGATAACCTAGATTCTAAGCCTAATTCCAATTCTTTAGAACTGTGATCTTGGGCAAGTTACCTAATCTGTCTGTACCTTCATTTTCTTACCTATAAAATGAGGAAAACAGTAGATCTTTAAATACAGGGTTGTCAAAAAGATTAAGAAAATCAATCCATAGGAAGACCCCAAACAGTTCTTGTCATATGGAAATAAGTTCAATAAAAGGTATTATTTATTCTCTTGCTGTAATGATCTCAGAAATAGTTTTTCATGTGAATCAAGATAAAAACAATTTTGTAGTCAAACATGTACTCAATTATTCATTCGGTGAATCCATTCCTCTGTTCCTAATTCACCTCTCTGCTTCCATTCTTGGCCTCTCTCAATGTTCCCTCTACACTCTCATCAGTCAACTTTTCGAAGGCATCAAGCTGATCAAGTTGAAAACTGCAATGGATCCTTAAGATGCTTTATGGTCTCCATCACCTGGCTTTACCCTCCTCTGTGGCTGCTCTTCTGCAACTCATCTCAGCTGATTCTCCTGAATGACCTTGTTGCACAGCCATGGAGATGACTTGGAAGAGATTAGCCCATCCTCCCCAATAACACCCAGAAACCACACAGCCTCATTTTTTAACATGGGCAATGGATAGCTTGTCATTTTTTGTGTTAAAAGGCAGTGAGAATTCAGCTTCAATGCTTTTCTAGTTTTCTAGTTCTTTCTTCCAAGCAGTTTACTTCCCCCAAACCTCTCCCATGTAGAAATTCTGAAGTCATGTTTATCTGCCTGCCCATTCAAATCAAGCCATCTGCTTTCAGATCTCCCCATGATGTAGCCAAGCAATTTCCTTTCCCTGGGATTCCACCTCTGCTATCAACAACAATGCCTGTTTGTCGTTTCTAAACTCAACTCAATCATCATCTCCCTCTAAGAAGTCTCATAGGACTCTCCAGGCAGATTCAGCCATTCTCAGGCAACTTCTATACTTGGTGGAAGACCCCTATAGGAAGAGCTTCTCAAAGCAGGATTTGGCTCAGTACTTCTGGCACCTAGTATGAACAAGCACTTAGTAAATATTCAACAAAGCTTAATCTCAGTTAATATCTGGAGGATCATATTATATACAGAGAATGCTTTGGATAATAGAATCATAAAAATCAAAAAGCACCAAGGATGCCAGCAACTGTAGACTGCAGGCCAATGCTAGATTTTTTGGTTTAGCATCTTCATAATAATAATGAAACTCTTCAAAAATCAAGATAGCTATTTTAATAAATATCAATAACATTTTTATCACCATTCAAAAGAAACCACTAAGGGTTGTAAAATACTTATTTCTATTATGGGCCCTAGATACACACAGAGTGGGTGGCCATTTCCTTCTCCAGAGGATCTTTCCAACCCAGGGATCGAACCCATGTCTCCTATATTAGCAGGTAGATTCATTACCACTGAGCCACCAGAGAAGATCATAGATATACACAGAGATGTTAAAGTAGCCATATATTCTGAATAAAAAAAAAAACAAATCTTAAGGCTCTAAAATGATGAAGCAGCACAATAATGATAAAAATCTGCCACTAGGGCTTCCTTGATGGTGCAGTGTAAGAATCTACATTGCAGTGCCAGGGAATGAAGGTTTCCCTGATCAGGGACCTAAGATCCTACATGCTGAAGAGCAACTAAGCCCATATGCCCCAACTAGAGGGACTGCACGCCGAAACTACCGAGTCCTCACATCACAACTAGTCTCTGCACAACAAAAGATCCCACATGATGCAATGCAGATCCTGAGTGCCACAACTAAGACCAGACACAAATTAAAAAAAAAAAAAAAAAAAAAACTACCATGTACTGAGTACTATGCTGTCTCAAGACTATGTCTGAGTAGGACATGGAGACTCTCACTTTAACCCTGCAAAAATTCTGAATGTTAGATGTTTTTATCTCCTTTTTCTAGATAAAGAAACTGAGTTGGGAAAAGTTAAATTACTTTCCCAAAGTTATAACTTGGAAATGGAAATCAGAATTTGAACCCTCTTCTGAGTCTTCAGAACCTGTTATTATACTATTGATTTCAGGAATAACTTCTATCTTGATGAGATACGGTTTCAAGTCTCAAAGAATTCTTAGTCTGGACATACAAATAAGCACCAAAACATGAGCAAGCCTCCAACCTCTTTTGTTTTGTGACTCATGGACTTTATTTCTAAGGCTAGCCTCAGTGATAGCTTCTCCAGGTACAAGTGGCACACGCCTCTCTTCACCAAGTCATCCTATATATTACATATTATATATAACCCTATATATTATGGAGTTAGCCAAAAAGTTCATTTCGGTTTTTGTTGCAGCATATGGAAAAAACCAAACGAACTTTTTGGCCAACCCAATATTTCCAAATAAATCACCCTAGCATATCATTTCAATTTTGATAAGGTTAAGAAGATAGACTGGGGCAAAGTGGTGGAGGCCTTCGAGAACTTAGTGAAAAATTATCTTCTTATATGGGAGGGTCCTATTACATTGAAAGTTTCTGAGTACAAAAATGTTAGTATGCACAGCAAGGTTGTAGAATATAAAATGGTAAAATATAAGACAGAATGTAAAATATCTACCAGTAATGAAAAGACAGATAAGAAAGGCAAAGAGACCAGCTCAGAGAAAATATTTTGTTGTGATGGAAAACTAGAGACTTGATAGCACAATGGGAATGAACAGAGGAGTATAAAAGATGTTGTAAGTGTCTAGGTAATAGGGGAGAAAGCAAAAGTGGAGACAGATTAACTTTGAAGCTGGGGTAATGATTGTGAGCTGTGTTTAAACCATACTTCCTAAGGTGATGAGAAGATAGCTAATTGCTATGTCTGCAAATAATCAGAGTTGTGACATAGGAAGCAGGAAGACAGATGTGTCAATGGGTGCCAGCTGAGAGAGTGAGACTGGCTCGGATTTCTAGGGAAGTCAAGAAAGAGAAAGAATTTCACGATTAAGCTGAAGGATAAAGCAGTGAAGCAGAACTCCATTCACAAGATTCAGTCATGCAGTCAATCAATGTTTATGGAACACCAGCTATACGTCAGGCACTGCTCAAGGTCCCGGAGACACAGCTGTGAACAAAGCCCCAGCTCCCCGGCAGTGTACAACAGAGTCTGAGAAAGAACAGACAGAGAGGCACAGAAAAAATCAGGATGCTGTAATAATCAAGAGTTAGTAAGAAGTTTTGAAAGGACCCATGTCAACTTACAGTCTACTCCTTTCACCAGAAACCCAAAAGATAAAACCATGCATCTTCAAGGCGTGACACTGTCCAAATGATCTTCTTCCAGAGCCCATTCTTGGAGTATCAGAAACATCTGTCAGAAAAGCTAAAGTGAGTGAAAATTTAAAACCAGGTCTCTGAAACCTCTTTAGGATGGAAAATTGCAGGACCATCAATGTATTACTTTTGGCCATTCAAATAAAGTCCCCAAAGTGAGACAGAACCCTAGCCAGAGGGGAGAAAATAGAGAAGCTGAAGGAATCCTATATGTAACCTGTCTCAAACCATTTTTAAAGAGGAATGTGTATATTTTAAAAGGAATTTAATCCATACTTTCCAGATTCTTTAACTACAAATATTACAGTCTACAAATTGGTGGCACAAAAGAGTTCTTTGATGTTCAGAGATCTTTCCAAATCTTTTTATGAAACTTGTTATACAGAATCAGACAAACTGGAAGTTTGGTTTTACCCAGAGTAAACAGGCTCACACACGAGCAAGCAAGAGTTTGAGTCAAAGAAGGAAAGACACAACCCTCAGTAAACCTGTAAAATGTAAAAATGATTTCCTTCCTTGACTTCTGTGGTTCACATGTAAGGGGACATGAATCAGCTAAGGACAAAACCAGACTACAAGCAAGTACATCGTGTTGAAGACCAGCTGCTATAGACAGAGACAGGGAGCAGGGAGAGTGGCCAGAGAAAACACACTTGATAGTTGGGCCTATGAAGCAATCATAGAATAAATGACTTTTTTAATCTGAAGGGGAAAAAATTATTTTAGCCAACCCTTGGCCTAGAAACTGTTTCATCCACCAAAAGCCAGAGAGAGCTATAAAAACTCTCCCATCACAACAGTGCAGAGAAGGAGGCATTTTGTAATAGGAGTTTTACAAAACACGTTTTCCTGAAAGAATACTCGCTTCCAGCATTTTCATAGACTTGCACAATAGCAAATAAAAACAGAAATCATGGGACAAGTAGAAATACAAGAAGAAACCTTTACTACATAGACTGAACTTAAGAAATTTCATTCATAAGGATTAAAAACTGTGAAATCAGTATTGAGAATCTGCCAAGCAGCTTCTGTTTCTTCACTGAAACTGAAAACAAACAAACTGATGCAAATGTAGGACTGGCTCAGTCATCTACAGCATGAGTGTGGCAAGAGGCATTGGTGATGTATTATTTTTCATTATAAATGATATCATTTCCTTTAGAATAATTCTCTCTATGGGACACTGGATGTAACAAACTCTTTGACTGGTCATTTCTGAGATTTTATGTTTCATTAGAAAGAAATGTTTATTTTTTAACATCCTTCTACCATCTATGGAAGGCGGGCTCTGACAAATGGAGGACCCATGAGTTGTCAAATATTACAGAGCTAGGACAGAATGAAACTGGTTAGCCTAAGAGGTGAGAATATGAAAGTGAGATAATATATGGGAAAGCGAAGAAAGGAGCCAGTGAGATGGCGGCGGGGTGGGGGGCGTCGGGGGGGAAGGTGAGCTGGAAGAAACCCCTCTGATAATACATGTGGAAAGATTTGAAAGAACAGATGAATGTTTGAGACTTTACCTGCGTGATCTGCTATGTACAATTCAGTATGGCCCCTTAATGATTCTATTTCAAGCAGAACCTGACAAACAAGTAGAATGTTATGTCAAAATGGGTCAAGAATCAAAAAGAGTCAAGTCATGCAGGTGTTAGGGACTGGGACCATCTGGCTTGTATTTGGAAAGAATGATTTCTCTCCCCACCACTTATTCCCCAGCCAGTCCACTACTCTGATAAGTAGAAAGAGGCAGGGAAACATCAAACAACACAGACCTCATGATCAGAGGGCTCTGTCTCTATGGACAATGCTGGAACGCCTATCAACGACCCTGAAATCCATGTCCTAACCCAGAATGTCACCTGTGATATATATATGCTTAACGCAGTTCCTGACACACAGTAATGACTCAATGGATGTTGAAACAATGAATGAGCCAAGAAAGTAATCAGTCTTATATGAACTGACAAAGGGCAAGGGGATCCGCATAGAATTAGATCTGCAGATGCAACAGAAAGGAGAAAGACAATTAAAAAAAAAAAAAACCACAACATCCATTGCCCTGCTACTCAAAGTACAGTGGCCAAATAGCACTAGCATCACCTGGGAGCTTTACCGCAGGTCCTTCAATCTGAGTTTACATATTAATGAGGTTTCCAAGAGACTGGTAAGCCTGTTAAAGAAGGAGAAACACTGATCTAGGCCATAACTGAGGCGATACTAAAGGCACACCCAAATAAGAGTTATTACCATCACAGAGAGGTGGAATTGGTAGTTACCTGCAGATCACCCCATGGTGATGCCTATACATTATTTATCTGTCATTCTAATGAGTGAGCTCTATCTGCCACCACAGCTCTCCTTTTGCTTCATCAATGCCCAAAGAAAGAACATAGTTAGACAGAACGATGATAGGTAGGTAGGTAGGTAGACAGACAACAGACAGGGTTATTTTCCCTTCTGTTGGGTTCAATGGACATTTGCAGTAGTCAAATCAGTAGCCTAGGGAAAAATAAGTAGTTTTAGATGTACCACTTATATTATCTCTTGTAATAGTGATAACTATAACAACAATAATAAAGCGCTACCTCAGTAATAAAGCATTGAGTGATCACACGCACAGTTCACATGGTTTACACATCTAACTCTCTTAACAGCTCTGAGACACAGATTCTCTTTTACCCTCATTTACTCCTTCAACACTGACATGGGTACTTTTATGCCCACATTATAGTCACAGATATACAAGTCAGAACAACCTGCATTCTAATAGCAGATCCAACATTTTACATACCAGGGATTTGGGGTATGTAATTCTCCAAGCCAGGCTTCAGCAATACGTGAACCATGAACTTGCAGACGTTCAAGCTGGATTTAGAAAAAGCAGAGGAACCAGAGATCAAATTGCCAACATCTGCTGGATCATCAAAAAAACAAGAGAGTCCAAGAAAAACATCTATTTCTGCTTTATTGACTATGCCAAAGTCTTTGACTGTGTGGATCACAATAAACTGTGGAAAATTCTGAAAGAGATTGGAATACCAGACCACCTGATCTGTCTCTTGAGAAACCTGTATGCAGGTCAGGAAGCAACAGTTAGAACTGGACATAGAACAACAGACTGGTTCCAAATAGGAAAAGGAGTACATCAAGGCTGTATATTGTTTCCCTGCTTATTTAACTTATATGCAGAGTACATCATGAGAAACGCTGGGCTGGAGGAAGCACAAGCTGGAATCAAGACTGCCGGGAGAAATATCAATAACCTCAGATATGCAGATGACACCACCCTTAATGGCAGAAAGTGAAGAATTAAAGAGCCTCTTGAAGAAGGTGAAAGAGGAGAGCTGAAAAAGTTGGCTTAAAGCTCAACATTCAGAAAACTAAGATCATGGCATCTGGTCCCATCACTTCATGGCAATAGACGGGGAAACAGTGGCTGACTTTATTTTTCTGGGCTCCAAAATCACTGCAGATGGTGACTGCAGCCATGAAATTAACAGATGCTTACTCCTTGGCAGGAAAGTTATGGCCAACGTGGACAGCATATTGAAAAGCAGAGACATTACTTTGTCAACAAAAGTCTGTCCAGTCAAGGCTATGGTTTTTCCTGTGGTCATGTATCGATGTGAGAGTTGGACTATAAAAAAAGCTGAGTGCCGAAGAATTGATGCTTTTGAACTGTGGTGTTGGATAAGACTCTTGAGAGTCCCTTGAACTGCAAGGAGATCCAACCAGTCCGTCTTAAAGGAAATCAGTCCTGAATACTCATTGGAAGGACTGATGTTGAGGCTGAAACTCCAATACTTTGGCCACCTGATGGGAAGAGCTGACTCATTTGAAAAGACCCTGATTCTGGGAAAGATTGAGGGCAGGAGGAGAAGGGGACGACAGAGGATGAGGTGGTTGGATGGCGTCACTGACTCAATGGACATGGGTTTGGGTGGGCTCTGGGTGTTGGTGATGGACAAGGAGGCCTGGTGTGCTGTGGTTCATGGGGTCACAAAGAGTCGGACGCGACTGAGGGACTGAACTGAACTCACTTCTCTTAGCCTCAGGTTGTTAAAAATGTGGATTAGCAACTCTAAGATCATAGTATCTGGTCCCATTATTTCATGGCAAATAGATGGGGAACACATGGAAAACAGTGGCAGACTTTGTTTTCTTGGGCTCCAAAATCAGTGCAGACGGTGACTGCAGTCACAAAGCTGAAAGACGCTTGCTCCCCGGAGGAAAAGCTATGACAAACCCAGTTCAGTTCAGTTCAACAGCTCAGTTATGTCCTGGAGAGCGTATTAAAAGGGAGAGACCTCACTTTGTCGACAAAAGTCTATATAGTCAAAGCTATGGTTTTTCCAGTAGCCATGTACGGATGTGAGATTTGGACGATAAAGAAGGCTTAACACTGAAGAAATGATGCTTTCAGATCATGGTGCTGGAGAAGACTCTTGAGAGTCCCTTGGAGAGCAAAGAGATCAAGCTAGTCAAACCTAAAGGAAATCAACCCTGAATATTCATTAGAAGGCCTGGTGCTGCAGCTAAAGCTCCAATACTTTGGTCACCTGCTGCAAAGAGCCAACTCACTGGAAAATGATGCTGGGAAAGACTGAGGGCAGGAGGAGAGAGGGGCAACAGAGGATGAGATGATTACATGGCATCGGTGACTCAGTGGACTTAAGTCTGAGCAAACTCTGGGAGATAGCAAAGGACAGGGAAGCCTAGCATGCTGCAGTTCCATGGGCTCTCAAAGAGTCTAACACAACTTAGTGACTGAATAACAACGAATTGAAGCAAACGTTGTAGGCATCCCGACCATACTCCCTCAAATCTTCCAGCTTCCAGGAACTGCACTTTTTGCTTAATGATTTCTCTGTCTTCAGGTCCCCATGCAGCTCATCCATGGTAGGCCAGCAGCAGTGAAGAATTAACATACTCCAGGGCGCAGTTCTCAACCAATGAATGATCAGAACAGTGCATAAACCATCCCATCTCTGTCCCATCTTAGTTGGGACATGTCCAAGGCATTTGTCCACTCTGGTTCCAGATTTCCCCAGACAGAAGCCCAGTTGCCCACAGTGTTAACTTGCTTGATAACACTCCCTTCCTTGACGCTTCCCTCCCCCACTCACTTCCCCAGACCTTCACCAATGTCTTCTGGGTCACTTCCCAAATTAACGACTTGCATTGGAACCTTGTCTTAGGGCCTGCTTCTAAGAAAACCAAATTATGACAGTGGAATTTGCACTGCAGAATTATTTTCAGTGTAAGAAACCATGCAGGTAAAGAACTTGGTATGTAGGAGGTAACCAATAACCTGCAGCTATTGAAATAAATGTGTTTCCATTCGAGAGTGATGATAATAGTTGTGAGAACAGTGACATGAAAAGCCTTGCCTGCTTCGAGAAATACACTCTTCCTCTCTTCATACAGGAATGAAATTAAACCCCTTTCTGATGGAGTCAAAGTGAATTTTCATTCTAGAATGGGAAAAGGAAAGGAAAGGGCAGGAAAGAAAGCGTAAAAGAAGGGATGAGGGGAAGATATAAACTATTTTCTTTTTTCTTGTTCAAATACCAACTCCATCACTTGTGAAGAGTGTACCCTTGGACAGCTTTCAGAAGTTAATACTAACTTCCATGAAAAGCTGTAAGTGGTGGAGCTGGGAATCCTTGGGAAAGATTCATAAAATCTCAAAGCCTCAATTTTTTCAGCTGACTTGTTCAAGGTCACAAGGGTATCAGGGGATGGAACCACCCACTGAACCCAGGCAGTCTGCATCTCAAGTCTACATGTGTAAACACTACGTTCTACTCCTTTCCCCACAGGAAGTGCATTTAATCACCCAGCTGGGACTTGCATTTAAATCAGTCATACATGAAATTCTGAAGGAATAAAATGCCTTTGCATTCAAGTTAATGTACTTTCTGAGGTTTCTATAGCAACAAAAATCTAAAATCACCTCTGGTGGTATTACTTACAAAAGAAGAGAGCCATTCCTGCTGACCCTTTATCAAAGAATTTGTTTCTTCAGGACAGGTCTAGCCACATGGAAGAGAATTGTGCAATGGATTCTCAAAGATGTGATTGCTCCACTTGACTAATACAATCGACAAATATTTTTGAACATTTATTATGTGCTAGACCAAAGACATTAAAATATTGTTGCTTCTTTTCTACAGTCCAGGAGAAAAAAAAAATGTGTATTACAGTTGTCACAATAGCATGTGACCTGGTTTACTGATATACAAGGGCCAAATACAAAATGTAATGGGAACAAACAAAGGTAAAAAATCATAATTGGCTGGAGAATCAAAGAAAACTTCCCCAAAGGTAAAAATTAAAGAGCTGTTCTCCAGATGAAGGGCAAACCAATCATTACCACACAGCTTATCGTTTTTCCTCTTTGCCTATCTCATGTTCCCCATCCCCTCATTTGAGTTTCCTAGGGTAACCTCCTGAGTAAACTACCCTCACTCAAGAGCTTACCTTGGGAGTCTGCTTTCAGGAGAATCCAAACTAAGATGACATCAATCAGGTTGATTCATTCAGTTCCTTGGGGATATAATTTATAGTTAACTCAAGTTAATATGAAGAGACTAGCCCTTCAGCATCCATTAAACCAAGTTCATCTGTATTACAAGATTCAGGGTGACCACCTCCAGCACAGACAGTGGTCCAATACTTGCCCCTGATCACTTGCCTTCCTTTAGGGGATAAATTTGACTTTGTTTTGAATTCTTAGTTACCGCGTAGAAGTAGGTACAAAAGCAAAGCTCAAGAGCACGTCTCCTACATTCCCAAGTGTCCCTCTGTTGGGAGTCACAGGATATATGCCCTCACCTTCACAGCCTGCATTAGAGGTCGCTGTGTTCCCTCTGTTGTCATTCCAGAACGCTACAGGGAGAGCCATTAGGAATTTTCAATGAGGATGTTGCTAACACACTGTTCAGCACACCCTCCATCTAAGGCCCTTCATATAAGGTTCCACATTGGTCCACTGCTGCTCCAAAACAGGGTCAGGAAAAGTTTTGCTTCTTGTGAATGAGTGAAATACTTTTCTATTCCAGTCATAAGATCCAGGACACAGACTGTGTCTTCTTTTTCACTCCTGTCACCATGAACTCAATATCAAAAATGAAGTTCACCTATAGCCAAAATCCTTTGGCTCTCAGAGAATTCAGCTAGCGTTCTGTCACCAGACTTCATGTTTTACTTCTTTTATTGATATTTTTCTGTTTTCCTCATTCTGATTCTTCACTTTTATTTGATAAAGTTTTATTGCAAATGACCTTATAATCAACTAACTCTTTTGTGGAATTCAGCCAAAAAATGTTTTGAGTGTCTATACATGCCAGCACTATATTCAGAAAAAGGAATACAACAGCAAATAAGACAGGCCTGGTCCCTAGCACCATAGAGCTTGCTTTCAGGGTGGGAAAGGTGGAAAACAGATTTTATTATGTTGTAAATATTTTATAGAATATTGGCCCACCAAATGGACCCACTCTCTTCTATCAGGAAAAAAACATGACTTAACCCATTTTCATTTTGCATTTCTTATTGGGACACTTGGATAATGTTTAATATTAAAGTCTAATAATTCAACTCTGACTCCTCATGCAATTCCTTCTTTATTTTTCCCAAGTTGTTTTTGATATATTTCTGGACTATCTCCATCATACTTTTTTTTTTCCTGCAAGAGTCAGTATACCTATCTTAATAAACTGCTTTACCTCAAGTCCTAAAATTTCAGCCCCTCTGTTGTATGCTGTTATCCTTATAAAACTGCTCAATTCAATTTTAACAAGCTTGGAAAACCTGCAAACCCAAGGTTCTCAGTGCACTAATGCTGACCTGAGGTGAGAAGTCATGGCAGGCAAAATGAGATGGCAGCATCTCTTTCCATTCCCACACCTTTAAAGAAACTATGTCTTCAGGGACAGCAATGAATTTGAGTCTGGAACCCATACCTTGACTCAGATGATCAAAGAAAGAGCAATTGGAGTGGGGGAGACCCTCAAACAATGCCTTAGAAGGAACTGATGGAACAATTGGGGAAATTTAACTTGGAGAAGGGAACTCAACAAAGAAATCAAGTCCTTAAATATCTGATGAGGCAACAGATCTGTAATACATGGCTTCATTGGACCAAAGGTAGAATCATGGGTGGAAACTTCAACTATGAACATGGAAGAACTTTCTAAGAGATGTGGTCATGCTCCCTGTGATACAGATGGGCCTCTATACTGGCTGTTCTGTTCCTTGCAACAAGATCCAGAAAACCACTCTATTTTCCTCTTTTAAATAATGTGATTTGCAGCAATGTGAATGAATCTGGAGATTACCATGCTAAGTGAAGTAAGTCAGACAGAGAAAGACCAATATCGTATGGGATCACTTACATGTGGATAAATAAAAATGATACAAATGAACTTATTTACAAAACAAAAACAAGACTCACAGACCTTGAAATCAAACTTATGGTTACCAAAGGGAAAACATGGGGGAAAATGATAAATTAGGAGGCTGCGATTAACATATACATACTACTGTATATAAAATGGATAACTAACAAGGACCTATTGTATAGCATAGGGAACTCAATATTCTGTAAAAACCTATATGGGAAAGAATCTGAAAAAGAATGGATATATGTATATATACAACTGAATCACTTTGCTGTACACCTGAAACTAACACAATACCAACTCTACTCCAATAAAAATTAAATTAAAAAACTAAAAGTAATACAGCAGCTCTAAAAGAAAATGAGTTCCTCATCACTGAGAGTAATCAAGCAAAAAATAAATCAGACATTTACCAGATGGCGCTGTTGCTGACAAAATATGTCTTTCCCAGCTATCACGCAGAGCTCTGAGATCTGAAAGTATGTGTGTTAAGTACAGGGAAGCAACCTCCTCCCAAGATTCTGTCTTTGATGAGAACAAGACATCTTCCTTCTCTTCTCACACTCTGCCTAAGCCTCCCAATTCGTGTAAGTACATTCATCTCACCCCCCATTCCAACACATTTCTCACACGAGGTAGAACAGATGCTGGGGTAACGCTGGCTAAAAATAAAAGCAAGAGGAGGGGGAAAAAACCCTCTTTTACAATAAATATCTCAGTAGAAACTTCATATCCTGAATGGATCCAGCAGCAAATGAGCAGCTGCTGCCTCTTTTGTGGTTCTTCCATCTCTCACTTTTATAACCTGATTAATATGCCAATCAGAGTTTTGTAATCAGGAGCAAGGGACATTAACCTCGTAAAGCATATAAACTCTATCTTATCTGAATAGAGGAGGATGTATTTCATCAATTGGGCTCTTTGCTCTTTTTTAAATTTCTAATTGCATTGAGAAGCTAGCCTGTCAAAGAATACCAAAGATCCCTGCCATCTTCCAGCCCTCCAGGCCCTTAAATTACCCTGGTATGCTCACCCTTGCTCCAATGTGCCAGACAGCTACATCTCAAGGACATCCACTGCACTGAGGGATAGTGGTACCTACCAAGGCTGTCCCAAAAGACCACAGTCCTTAAATGAGTCTTGAGACCCTCTGGATCTCTCTAGCTATTCAAGCCAGAGACTGACTGATACATTAGAAAGGCTGACCCCAAGTGACTACACCAGTTTCTGAACATTAATAAACTAGGCCATCATTATGCAAGCCTTTGTTGTTGTTCAGTTGCTAAGTCGTATCGGACTCTGCAACGCCATGGACTGCAGCACACCAGGCTTCCCTGTCCTTCACCATCTCCCACCATTTACTCAAACTCCTATCCAACCACCTCATACTCTGTTGCCCCCTTCTCTTCCTGCCCCCAGTCTTTCCCAGTATCAGGGTCTTTTCTAGTAAGTTGACTTATTGTATCAGGGGGCCAAAATATTGGAGCTTCAGCCGTCAGTCCTTCCAATGAATACTGAGGGTTGATTTCCTTCAGGATTGACTGGTTTGGTCTCCTTGCTGTCCAAGGGACTCTCCAGCATCACAGTTCAAAAGCGTCAATTCTTTGGCACTCAGTCTTCGTTATGGTCCAATTCTTGCATGCAGTCTTTGGTGACACGCATACATGCAGTGATTAAGCATCCCTAGGTACAAGACATGCTGAGAAATATAAATCAATAAGGTGTGGCAGCTACTCTTCAGAAGCTTATAATCTAGCGGAAAAGACAGGTTATACTAACAAATAATTTTAAAAAGGCAAAATGAAAAGAGGTAGGGGACAGAGAAGCACCACTGATGAAATGAACAGAGGTTCAGAGCAAGGAAAATAATACTATTATATTGCGGGGAGAAAATACACTTGAAAATGAAGAGGGGCATTGTGGAATGAGGTGGCATTCAGCCAACTCTTGGAAAATGAGCAAGCTTTGGACAAGCAGAGATAGGAGGAAGATGGTGGTGAAGGGTGGAAGAGGAAAAGCAAAGATCAAATGAAGGAGACATCCTGAACAAAGACAAGGGTAGGGAAGCACAGGGCACATTCTGATGGTCAAGTCACTAATTCAACTAAAGCCTGGGGGAGACGGGAAAAAAAGAGCAGAGGGAGGCTGGAGTCAGGAAAGGGAACGGAATTTCAGGTTTAACTTTTTATGATGCCATTATGGAATATTAAATCCCTAGTCTTTTTAAAAATATATTTATTTACTTATTTGGCTGTGCCAGGTCTTAGTTGCAGCACTTGCAATTTTTAGTTGCAGAGTATAGGATTTAGTTCCCTGACCAGGGACTGAACCCTGGTCCCCTGCATTGGGAGTGTCGAGTCTTAGCCACTGGACCACTAGGGAAGTCCCAAAACCATATCTTTACTCCACCCTGTTGGTTAGTCAAGGCCACTCATTCCCGAATATCTTCCCAACCTTGCCAAAAAAAAAAAAGCAGGGGTGAACCCAAGGTCGGTTCTGGACAGTAGATCCTGTAACAGGCTGGCTCCTTTAAACCCTGATACATGGAATCTGTACTTTCTGTTAAAATTGTCCAGCAAATAAATATGTACATGTGTCTGTGACAAGCTTATGTATGTGTAAAGTATATTCAGCAAAATGTTGATAATTGTTGAACCTAAGGGATGGACATCTGTGCATTCATTATTCTTCTTTTTGCTCTTTGCAATTATGAAAAGGCTTAAAAACAGTTTTCAAAAGGTTAACAGAATATATAGGATTGATGCTAAAGCTGAAGCTCCAATACTTTGGCCACTTGATGTGAAAAGCTGACTCAGTGGACAAGATTCTGATGCTGGGAAAGATTGAGGACAGAAGGAAAGAGAGGGCAACAGAGGATGAGGTGGTTGGATGGCATCACTGACTCAATGGACATGAGTTTGAGCAAACTCAGGGAGATAGCGAAGGACAGGGAAGCCTGGCATGCTGCAGTCCATGAGGTCAACTGAACAACAAAAACAACAAAATAAATGAATTCCTGGGCTACTGACCTAAGAATCAGTGGAGGGTCTCATTTCCAGCAGAGTCCAACAGGATTCCCCTACACCTGAACTTCTGTGTATAAACCACCCCCAAGGCCACACTGTGCTCAGACTAGGGGTCATTGGAATCCTTGGTCAGGTCTCCGAGGTGCCGAGGATGTAACTGCAGAGTTAAGAGGCAACAAAATATCATCATGTGTGGGAAGCAAAAAGAGCAGAGCAGTTTGCCATGTGTTCATTTTCACAAGTTGTAGGCGCTTTCAGTGGCAAAAATATTCATGGGGTTAAGAATCAGCTTGTTTGGTAAACTGCAATTAGCATGAACTGGGTCTCCTCAGCTTCTAGAAAAGGGATAAATATAGATGTCGATATTTTCTGTGGGAAGACAGAGCCTGGAGCTTCTATTTTAGAATGTCAGAAGAAATGCTTCAGTGAGGGGCATCCCAGCCAGGAAGCAGGCCTGGGCTCTGGACCTGCCCTGAAGACCAGGGAATGCTACCTGGGTAGGCCAGCCAGATTCAGGGTCCACGGCCTGGAAGTATGCTCTGGTTGGTCCCTCAGAGAAGTATGGTAAAGAGACAAAAGGCAGGGAAGCTCAACATGGATTTGGGGAAACAGACAGCCCGAGCTTGATCCCTACTTTGCAGTCTATCAGCTGTGTGACTGGCCGCACACAGCTGAATCTGTCTTCATCTATAAGATGGAAACGGGACTGGGCACCAAGGAAGCAGCAGATACATATTAACTGTTATTCCTGGGCTTTCCTGGTGGCTCAGTGGTAAAGAATCTGTCAGCCAATGCAGGAGACATGGGTTCAATTCCTGGTCTGGGAAGATCCTACATGCCACAGGGCATCTAAGCCCATGTGCCACAACTATTGAGCCAGCGCTCTAGAGCCCAGCTCTGCAAAGACAAAAGCCACCGCAATGAGAAGCCCACACATGGCAACTAGGAAGCAGTCCCCCACTCCCTGCAACCAGAGAAAAGGCGGCGCAACAGTGAAGGCCAAAAATAAGTAAATAAAGTTGTCTGTAAAAACTGTAAGTCTTTAATCTTCCAAAGCATAAAAGGGAAATGTGCATGAATATCATCTACTACACAGACCTTACCTGAATGTCACCAGTTTTTCCACTCCTGTTCTTTTGCTCTGGTTTAGGATCCCGTATTGCATTAAATCATCATGTTTCTTGGACTCCTCCAATCTGTAACAATTCTTCAGTCTTTGTCTTGACACTTTTTAAGAAAACTGGCCAGTTGTTTTGCAGAAAGTCCCTCAGTTTCAGTTGGCTCTATGCTTTGAGGATTAAATTGAGGCCATATATCTGGGGCAAGAATATTGCAGAAGTAACACTATGCCCTTCTAGTACTTCACATCAGGATGTTCATGACTTCAATGTCGTATTACTAGAGATGTTCAATTTTACTACTAGGTTAAGGTGATGCCTATCAGGTTTCTCCATTTGGAAAGCTACTGTTTTCTCACATGTCATTAATTATCTTATAAGGAAACTCTTAGAGACTATGCAAACATCCTGCTTCTCATTTTACTTTTGAGAGACTATGCAAACGTCCTGCTTCTCATTTCAACTTTTGCTTTGCTCCTACTTTTATGAATCGAATGATTCTTGCTTTCCACAATTATCAGTACTGTTTGCCTAGTGATGATCTTCTATATCTAACATTTCTACATCTACCAACTAGCATTCTACTTAAAGAGCTGCCCTTTCCTATTTATTTGTTCAATTAGTTATATTAATATAAATATGACTCATGGATATTTCTTTTATCCTATGGGTTAAAATCTATTGTTTTATTTGTGGTTGTCATTGTTGCTCAAATCATTCAAGTGTTGGCCATTAGGAGTGAGTTTGAATTGGCTCCTGTATCTCTTTGATAATGTATTACAGTTAGCTCAGATGTTAACATTAGGAAAAACTGAATGAGGGGTATATAGTAACCTTCTGTGTTATTTTTTGCAACTTTTCTGTAAGTCTAAAATTAATTCAAAATAAAAATTTTTTTAAAATTTATAAAGAACTTGAAGGGAGCTTGAAGACAGTTTCTGGAGACTTGGTAGAGTTCTATTTTTATCCAGGTGCTGGTCACATGGGTGTATTCAAGTTTGTGAAAATTCATCAAGCTATATACAATTATGATTTGCATATTTTTCTGTTCATTTTGCTTTAGCAAAAGTTTTTAAAAGGAGGTCACAGAGTTTTATAAATGTGGTTTGAGGGGAATTTAGCTGTAAAATACATGGCAACAGAAAATAACATGCACGGATTTCTTCATGCAGTTGAGTTCCAAATCATGCAGGATCTAGATGAGGGTTTCTATCTAGATCCTACTCAGAGCCCTTCCTTGCTTCTTCTATGTTCTGTGTCATCTTCTATGTTATTTGCATCCACCAACATGATCCATCGAGCTGGTCACTTCTTCAGACTTGAACTGAAACATTATCAAGCCTCAGTCTATCTGCAATTTCCTGACACTCCATCTCTAGGCTATTCAGACAGTCTGCTTTGCACTATATCATTTTCAGAAAACTTGCGATGATAATTACTGACAGTATTTATTATTTCAATTGATGGATTCTTACCTGTGTTGCCACAGCCCTTTGATACACCTCTATTAAAACACATGCTACGTTGTTTCTGTAGACTATGAATTTCTCAAAAGAAGAGAGTTAATCTTCCTCATATCTGAGTCCCCAGTGCCATATGGGGGCCTCTCTTAGTAGCACCTGACTTCACAAGAGGGGGCAAATGAGAGGGCCTGGGAAGAGTGTGTTAACAAGATGGTCATCACAAACTTTTGTAACCCTATAGTGAAAGTGACACACTGCCATTTTTGTCACAGTCTATTGAATCAAAGGAAGGCACTAGAATTAAGTCATACTCAAGAAGAGGGGATTACACAAGGGCATGAGACCTAAGAAGCAAAGATCACTGGGATCATGTCAGAGATGCCTGCTACAAATGAGATAAAGAGACAGTGATACAGTATAGGTAGCTTAAAAAATCTGTTCTAGAAAATGCTGGCTGCTCTGCTTCTTCATTTCTACTGGCACCTATGTGCACCCCAACATAGCTTATGGTTTACTTCTGATAGAAGTAGTTAAGAAGTGTTTCAGCGGCTCAGGACACTTGCAAGCCATGTAATAAATTTCTGTTAATTCCCTCCTTGATATGACATCACCTTGCAGCAACCCACGTTTCATCTATATTATTAATAATGTCAAAGACAATAAAAGAGCGTAACTCAAATTCACAATGCATGTGTGTTAGTACACGCTTCACTCTCTTTCTCCCTCTGTTGGCTCAGAGCCATTTTTGCCCTACTCTGCCCTCACCTAGGCACAAGTGAAGGTGCAAAGAAACCTCTGATCTAAATGCAAGACAGAAGTGTTGGCTTGCATTCATTCGTACCTCTAAGGGCTATATTTGCCTGAAGATGGAAAATAGGCATGAGAGGGAAGAGGAGAGGTAATTAAACATTGGGAAGAAGAATCTGTCAACCTGAGGGCCAGGTAGGACTCAGCACTCACATATTCCAGGAGGAATATTCTAGGATCCGTTGTCCAAGCTGTTTGTAGTAAGCTCCCTGAATAGATGGTAGAGGCCTTGGACACTGTGTGCAGAGGTAAGGCTTGAAAGGACAGCCTTGCTCCTTGACCAGAGTGGAACCTAACTAAACATATTAACTCACTCATTAATAAACTAGTAATACACATATCTAAGTTGAGGATTAACCCCTATGAACTAAAATATCAGTGAAAGCGTTACCTGTTTTTATAATTATAACTCATCAATAGTAGCAACTATCATTTTCAAAGGTTTTTTTTCTTTGTTTTGTTCTGTGTTATCCAGATAGGATAAATATGTTTTTCCTGTACTATCTGGTAAGGATCATTTCTTGCTTGTGTAAAGTTGGCTCAGTGGCCTTCCTCCGCCCTGTTAGCTATGCTATCTGAAACACATGGCATCCAATGTCACCACAGGAGAAAGAGATCGAGAAGATATACAGGCTCTTAATAGCCTTGACCTAAACGGACCAACATCAGTTCTGCTCACAAGTCATTGATTGAAATTAGTTGTGTGGTCAGACATATTGGCAAGGGGATGTTGAATATAGAGGAAAACATGGATATTTATCACTAACTTAAGGCATCATTGAGGCTCTGGAAGCTTAAAAAACTTATCCAAGATCATACATTAATGAGTGATTACATTCTTAAATATTTTTTTATGTTCTGTACTTAAATACCACAAATGCTCTTCAACTCAGATTACCTTCTTTCTGTCTCACTCATCTCTATCCATCAGAAAAACAAAATGCTGGTCAACACAACAGGCAATGTCATTCTTACCCAAGCTTATACAAGCTGTTAGAAAGGTGAAAACATTAGACAAAATTCTTGTGAGCTCAAAGGATGTCATGTTAAAATTTAAAAATGGTACCATTCATATGCGGATGGTAAAGTACGTTCATAAATGAAGACCCCAGTCTGCACGAGAAATAAAAATATCCAATGTTTCAAAGGGAAGGAAACATTTTTTTCATGAAAAAAATGTTAAAACATTTTCCTGGCCCATCAGTCACAATGACATAGGCTTTAATTATTCAAAAAGAAATTTTATTTCTGGAATCAAAGATTTAGAGCTTTCTTCACAGGGCAAAAGTTTTGAGACATTCACTTTGTTGAGTGATCTGTAAGTTTTTCTCTGAC
The DNA here is from genome assembly GCA_007570785.1 of Antilocapra americana. Lineage (NCBI taxonomy): Eukaryota > Metazoa > Chordata > Mammalia > Artiodactyla > Antilocapridae > Antilocapra > Antilocapra americana. The sequence continues at coordinate 6,012,051 of ML661897.1, forward strand.
CTTATTAGAATGTAACATTCCATGAGATAAATTGGTGCCCATGACTCAGAATAGGAAGGCTCTCTCAATCTATTTTCCAGAAAGACCATCCTAAACCACAAATCAGATGTCAATCCTCTACTTAAATGTCTCTTTGGCTTCCTTGTTAGACATTGGTTGACTGTTTAATCTCCATTCTTTTCTGGCTAACCAAACCCAGATTTCATTCAAGCATTGGATAGATCTTAACACACTGCATATGTCTAATGAGCACATCTCTCCCAAAATCCAGGATACGATTCAAAATAACGTGCATTAATCCCTGAAGTGGATGAATCGAGAGACTGTCAAACAGAGTGAAGTCAAAGAGAGAGAAACAAGTAATGCATGCTAATGCAAACATGTGGAATCTAGAAAAAGGTATGAATGATCTTATTTGCAAAGCAGAAATAGAGACACAGATATATGGATATCAAGGGGGAAAGGAAGGAGTAGGAGGAATAGGGAGACTGGGACTGACACAAATATACTATCTATACTATGTATACAATACATAACTAGTGAGACTATACTGTGCTGTAGATAGTATAGGGAGCACCACTTAATGCACTGTGCTGACCTGAACAGGCTATGTTGGGATATCCCACATCATCAGTGGGATATGACCTTGAATGGGAAGGCAGGCCAAAAGGGAGGGGATGCATGTATGCATATAATGATTCATTTTGCTGCACAGTAGAAATAAACTGCAAAACAACTATACTCCAATAAAAATTAATTTAAAAAAATCACTCCCCATTCAGATGCTTACTTTTCTAACCTCACAGTAGCCCATTAAGGGTGATCATGTGACATAATTTAAATCAGGGAGATGTAAGAGGGAAGTCATCTTGAAAATTTCTAGGAAATTGATATAAATCCGAAAGGAGAGGTTTCTGGCACTGCACCTTCATCTTTCTTCCTACTTGAAAGTGATTCTGTAAGAGGCCGTACTGAAAGCAGCATTATCCACACTGTAACACGTGACAGAGTCTGCTAGCTGACCAGACTCCTCTTCTTCCAAGGCTCACTGATGCTCTTCATTTCCCATCTTCCTTTGCAGTTAGGTATAACTGAGTTCTAGTCAGTAAAATACAGGGCAAAATACTGTACAACGCTTTCAGCACGGGCATATTCAGGAGCATATATGGTCCTTCATATTCTTTCCTTCTCCCAACTTGAGGCAAATAAGTACATTTGTCTTTGAGGATATACTAAAGCTGGTGAAGAAGATGAAAACTATCTGAATAAAAGCCACCTGCTTATTATGAAACCTGTTTTGGACTTTATAGAAAGGGAGATATAAACTTTTGTTGTATTAAGACACTTAAAACTGGGGGAGTTTTCTATTATCTCAGCTAATGTTACATTGACTATACATGACTATGACACAAAAACCCTATGAATGGGAGGCCAGCATGGTGAGGATGCAAAAGAAATAATAGGAAGATGTTGAGCCTTTGAAGACATTGTTGAGATGCTGCATCAAACTGCATGGATCTCTGAAATTACAGCTATGTGAACATTAAATGTCTCTGCACTTAAACCACTGTGAGCTGGATAGTCTGTTACTTGTGGCCTAAACATTCCTAGTTAATAAATGACAAATATCCAAAGGAAAAAAGATATTAGCTTTCAAGCTCTTTATCAATTAGACCCCAATCTACCCTTTCAGCCTATCTGCATCTCAAGAATTCATATCCCGTAATGAATTAAACTCTTCCCTGATTTATCTATGGATCATCATGCTTCTTTGATAACAAAAATGTTCATCCCTGACACAGGACTTTTATTCCTCTCTTCTCCATCAAAGTCTTCCTTAAAGATCTCAACTCAAAGGGCACCTCTTCCTGTGTTTTCCCCTGACCAGCACACAGATTTAACTGGCTCCCTCAACTATATTCCATAGAGCCTTGGAAGAATATCTAGCATGTCCTCAGCTGCCCATTTACCTGCCAGTATACCTGCCTGCCTCCCTCACTAGACCAAAAGCTTCTTAAGGGCAGAGACTATATATTTTTCTTTTTCCTTTTTTTTTTTTTTTACTTAGCACAGTCCCCATGGAAGACTCTTGACAAATGCTTACTAAGTTGAAAAGAATCATCAAATGCTGAACTGTTGATTTTTTTTTTTCCAAATTGACAGGATCTTTTAAGATTAAATTGTCCTTCCTCATTTCATAGATTAAAAAAAAGAAAGAAAGAAACCCTGAAATGACCAACAATTTAGTGTCAGAACTGGTATGGAACATAAACCTTCTGACTTTCAGGCCACTGAGAATTTTTTTCCATTCTCCAGTTTCTAGGCTTAAGCTATTTTTTAGTTTGACCACTTTATTCAGCTCTGGTGACATGACCTTCCCCCAGCTCTAGCTTTACCAGTCATAGAAATAATTTTCCATAAATCCTACTTTGAGCACAAAGAAGAGAGAAATGTCAGAAAGGAAAAAAAAAAAAAAGCATCCATCCCAGCTTGGAAATCAATCTTTCCCAGGATTATACTAACCTAGCAAGCCCTGCCTTACTGGAAACATCGTGGCTTGCAATCCAGACCCCACACTGGGCCTAGAAGCCATCCGTGACTCCCAGAAAGAATGGGCAGGGTTTGGTATTCTGTATGACCCTACCCAGTCAAAATCCTTTCCTGGAGGCAGCTGAATTCTGCCCTCTAGTCTAACAACCACTGCTTGATCTCTTATTCCAGGCTGAAAAGAACACACAGAAACACAATGACGACACAGAATTCAACACACTCAATTGTGCAGAGATGCCTGCTGCCCATCCATCCCAGGTGGGAGGGCTTGGCTACCAAGCTCAGCCGGGATGCTCTTTAATCTCTATGATTGGTCTGACACCAAATCCCACAATGCTGAGTTCATCCAAGATGAGGGAGGAAGTGCTGGCAGTAGCCTTCTAAGGGAGCCCTGTGTAGGATCAATATTCATTCACCTGCTCAACAAAAATTTGTATTTCTCAACATCACTAATGAGTAGGAAAAGGCAGGTCAAAATCATAGAATATCACACAACACCCATCAGGATGGTCACAAACAAAAGAACACAAAATAAGTGCTGGCAAGGATGTATAGAACGTAAAATGGTACAGTCCCTGTGAAAAACTTAAGTATGGAGATTCTTCAAAACATAAAATTACCACATGAGCCAACAATCCAACTTCTAGGCATACATGCAAAAGAATTCAAAATAAGGTATCAGGTATTCACACACTCATGTTTACTGCAACACTATTCACAACAGCCAAGATTCAGAAGCAACCCAAATTTCCATCAACACATGAATGTATGAAGAAAATGTGGTATACATACACAAAGAAATAGTATGCAGCCTTGAAAAGAAGGAAATCCTATCACATGTTACAACCTCAAAGATATTGTGCTAAGCAAAATAAGCCAGTCACAAAAGGACAAACACTATATGTTCTCACTTATATGAAACACCTAAAGTCATCAATATCTTAAAAATATAAAATACAAAGTCGGTAATCAAGGGTTGTTTTTACTTACTGCTTCTTCTCCATCTATAGTTTTCCTTCTGCAACATCATATATTTATATGTTTGGTGCCATGAATCTCTGCCCCAGTAACTTTGTTTTTAGGATTTCCTTATTTTTATGTTTCTGCTGAAGTATTTGTAACAGATATGACTTGTGTCCGGCTTCACATCCATCTGACCAGTCTCTGGTGTCAACCACAGCTGCATTGTACAGTTTCACAGGTGCTAGACTTGCCTTGTGTTGACAGCTGTCCACTTCAACCACTGCCCACATCGTGAAATACAATAGAGGTAATGTTCCCAGGGGTATCCCTCAATCACTGGAGATCAAATTGCCAAATTCCACTGAGTCATTGAAAAATCAGAATACCAGAAAAATATCTACTTCTACTTTACTGACTATGCCAAAGCCTTTGACTGTATAGATCACAACAAACTGTGGAAAATTCTTCAAGAGATGGGAATACCAGACCACCTGATCTGCCTGAGAAGTCTTTATGCAGGTCAAGAAGCAACAGTTAGAATCAGACATGGAACAACAGACTGGTTCCAAAATGGGAAAGGAGTACATCAAGGCTGTATATCATCAATACTGTCACCCTGCTTATTTACTTATCTGCAGGGTACATCATGAGAAACCTGGGCTGGATGAAGCACAAGCTGGAATCAAGATTGCTCAGGGAAATATTAATAACCTCAGATATGCAGATGACACCACCCTTTTAGCAGAAAGCAAAGAGGAACTAAAGAGCCTCTTGATGAGGGTAAAAGAGGATAGTGAAAAAGCTTGCTGAAAACTCAGCATTCAAAAAACAAAGATCATGGCATCCAGTCCCATCACTTCATGGCAAATAATGGGGAAACAGTGGAAACATGAGAGACTATCTCTTTGGGCTCCAAAATCACTGCAGATGGTGACTGCAGCCATGAAATTAAAAGACACTTGCTTCTTGGAAGAAAAGTTATGACCAATCTAGAAAGACAGACAGCAGCATATTAAAAAGCAGAGATATTACTTTGCTGAGAAAGGTCCACCGAGTCAAAGCTATGGTTTTTCCAGTAGTCATGTATGGATGTGAGAGTTAGACTATAAAGAAAGCTGAGTGCCAAAAAAAAATCAATGCTTTTGAACTGTGGTGTTGGAGAAGACTCTCAAGAGTCTCTTGGACTGCAAGGTGATCAAACCAGTCAATCCTAAAGGAAATCAATCCTGAATATTCATTGGAAGGACTGATACTGATGCTGAAACTCCAACAGTTTGGCCCCCTGACATGAAGAACTGACTCCTTGAAAAAAGATCATGATGCTGGAAAAGATTGAAGGCCTAAGGAGAAGGGGACCACAGAGGATGAGATGGTTGGATGGGATCACCAACTCGATGGACATGAGTTTGAGCAAGCTTCAGGAACTGGTGATGGACAGCGAAGCCTGGCGTGCTGCTTTCCAGGGGGGTCACAAAAAGTCAGACACGACTGAGCAACTTAACTGAACTGAATATTCCCAGGGTCATCCCTCCATCAACGGAGAATGGGAGACTGTAGATAAACGCTCCAGCCTTCCATCCTTCAGGGTCTCAATTATAGGAGGCATTCTGGATGTTTCTCAGGAGGTCCCAATGAAATTGAGTCATGTTTCCCTTAGCAAGGGATTCCCAAGTGGCTCTAGTGGTAAAGAACCTTCCTGTCAATGCAGAAGACATAAGAAACAGGAGTTCCATCCCTGGATCGGGAAGATCCCCTGGAGAAGGGCATGGCAACCCATTCCAGCATTCTTGTTTAGAGAATCCCATGGACAGAGGAGCCTGGCAGTCTACAGTCCAGAGGGTCGCAAAGAGTCAGCCACAACTGAAGCTACTTAGCACGCATGCACGCCCTTAGCAGTGGTTTCAAGAATGTATCCTTACAATGGATTTTACTTGCTCCCTGTCTCAATCCCCATCATCTAACTCTTGCTTCCAGAAATCACCTCCAAAACACACTGTCTGCACCCCATAATCATAATCATCTGTGCAGAAAAAAAATCTACAAAAAAATCTCCTGGAACTAATTAGTGCAGTGTACAAAGTTAATACACAAAAGTCATCTGCTTTCTTACATACCAGCAATGAGTAAAAGGAACTTAAAAATACAATATAATTTACATTGGCACCACCCTAAAAATTAAATACTAATATGCAAATCTAACAAAATATATATATAAGATCCACATAAGGAAAATATATAAGAGCCACATTCATTCTGATACATGAAATCAAAGAAGAATTTAATAAGTACAGAGATATTACATGTTCACAGGTAGGAAGACTGATAATGTTAAGATGTCAGTTCTTTCCAACGTAATCTATAAATTCAAAGCAATTTCAATCACAATTCTAGCTTCTTATTTTGTGGATATTGACAAACTGACCCTAAAGTTTCCAGGGAGAGGTGAAAGACTTAAAGTACAGTCAACACAATCCTAAAGAAGACCTCAGTTAGAAGACTGACACCACTCAATATCACAACTCACTATAAATTTGGACTAATCAAAACAATGTGGCATTGATAAAAGAATAGGCAAACAGAGCAATGGAACATAATAGAGCATCCAAAAGTATATCAGTTTAAACTTTTAGTCATTGATCTTTGATAAAGGAACAAAGACTTTTTAACTAATGGTGTTGAAACGAGCTATCAACATGCAAAAAGGAAAAAAAAGAAAAAAAAAGAATCTAACCATAGACCTTATATCCTTTAAAAAAAACTAACTCAAAAATGGACACAGATTTATACTGCAATATTGTAATTAGCCTCCAATTAAAATAAATGAATTAATTAAAAAAGAAAAAGTCAGAGTATAAATAAAAGTTAGTAAATAATTATACTGATTCAGAATAATCAAAAAAAATGGATCACAGATTTAAATGCAAATTGCAAACTATAAAATTCCTAGAAGATAACATAGTAGAAAACCTAGATTACTTGGGGTACGGTATTGCCTTTTTAGATACAAACCAAAGGCATGATTCATGATTGAAATATCTGATAAGCTGGACCTAATTAAACACAAAATTTAAATTTTTTTCTTAAGAAAAACTAATGTCAAAATAATAAGAAGACAACCAACTCCATTATTCTTGCCTGGAGAATCCCATGGATGGAGGAGCCTGGTAGGCTACAGTCCATGGGGTCACAAAGAGTTGGACGCAACTGAGCGACTTCACTTTCACTTTCAGTAAGAAGACAAGCCACAGAGTAGGAGAAAGTGAGAGTCACTCAATCATGTCCAGCTCTTTGCGACATCCTGGGCTATACAGTCCATGGAATTCTCCAGGTCAGAATACTGGAGTGGGTAGCCTTTCCCTTCTCCAGGGGATCTTCCCAATCCAGGGATGAAACCCAGGTCTCCCATACTGCAGATGGATTCTTTACCAGCTGAGCCACAAGGGAAGTCCCAGAGTAGATGTTTGCAAAGATATATACGAAAATGACTATTGAAACATATGAAGAGCACTTAAAGTTCAACAGTAAGAAAACAATTCCGTTTAAAAATGGGCCAGAGAAATGCAAATCAAAACCACAATGAGGTACCACTTTACACCAGTCAGAATGGCTGCAATCCAAAAATCTACAAGCAATAAATGCTGGAGAGGATGTGGAGAAAAGGGAACTCTCTTACACTGTTGGTGGGATTGCAAACTAGTATAGCCACTATGGAAAACAGTGTGGAGGTTCCTTAAAAAACTGCAAATAGACCTGCCATATGACCCGGCAATCCCACTGCTGGGCATATACACCGAGGAAACCAGAATTGAAAGAGCCACGTGTACCCCAATGTTCATCGCCACATTGTTTACAATAGCCAGGACATGGAAGCAACCTAGATGCCCATCAACTGACGAATGGATAAGAAAGCAGTGGTACATATACACAATGGAATATTACTCAGCATTAAAAAAAAATTCATTTGAATCAGTTCTACTCAGGTGGACGGAACTGGAGCCCATTATCCAGAGTGAAGTAAGCCAGAAGGAAAAACAACAATACAGTATACTAACGCATATATATGGAATTTAGAAAGATGGTAACAAGAACCCTGCACGCGAGACAGCAAAAGGAACGCAGATGTATAGAACAGACTTGTGGACTCTGTGGAAGAGGGCAAGGGTGGGATGATATGGGGGAATGGCATTGAAACATGTTGATTATCATATGTGAAATCAATTGCCAGCCCAGGGTTGATGCTCGGGGCTGGTGCACCGAGATGTCCCAGGGGGAGGGAACCGGTAGGGAGGAGGGAGGGGGGTTCTGGAGGGGGAGCATATGTAAACCCATGGCGGTTTCATGTCAATGTATGGCAAAACCAACACAAGAAAGAAAAGAAAATTAAAAAAAAAAAAAAGGGCCAAAGACCTTAACAGATATCTCACCAAAGAAGATATACAGATGCCAAATTAAAAAAAGGAAAAGATTCTCAGCAGCATATCTTCAAAGAAATGTAAATTGAAACACTGAGATATCACCATACACCTATTAGAACTATCAAATCTGGAACACTGACAACAAATGCTGTCTAAGATGTGGAGCAACAGGACCATCATTCAATGCTGGTAGGAAATGCAAAATGGTACTGTCAATTTGGAATACAGCTTGACGGTTTCATACAAATTAAAACATACTCTTCCCCTATGATTCATCAAGTGTGGTCCTTGGTATTTACCCAAAGAAGCTGAAAGTCATGTCTGCACAAAAACCTGAACATGGATGTTTACACCAAGTTTACCACTCTAGAGGAGGAGGCTACACATGTACAGGGGCAGGGGGAATGTAGGAAATCTCTTTCCTCTCAATTTTGCTGTGAAGCTAAAATTTCTCTTTTAAAAAAAAGTTTTCTGAAATATAGAGGGGCAGTACTGAGAACTGTGTGAGCAAAGAGATCCTAGAAGACCCAGTGAGTATGGTAAGTGACTCTTCAACCTCAAACAGTTTAAGACAGAAAAGAGAAACAACATGACAACCATTAGTGAAATTAGTTCAGGTATCTTTCATTGGCAGAAAAAACAAGTTGCAAAGGAATTATCTCATGAATTCAAAAACTGAGGGGCATGCTGGCCAAGCAACTTGGGAGATAGAGCCTGTGTCCACACAGCAAGGGATGAGATGGGTCCTAGGGAGGCAATTTAGCCATTTGCTACACTCAGTGAATACCAGCATGCTTCATCTTATTGCACTTCACAAATACTGAATTTTTTTTTCTTTTTTCTTTTTTCCACAAATTGAAGATTTGTGGCAATCCTCAGTCAGAGTCAAGCCTGCCTCTGTTCCATTTTGCCAACAGACTTTGCTTAGTTCATATCTCCCTGTGACATGCGTTGGAAGTTCTCGCAATATTTCAGACTTTTCCTTATTACCATATTTGCTTTGGTGATCTATTATCACTGATCTTTGATGTTAGCCCAGAGAAATCCCAATAAAGTTGGGAAGCCAAAGACAGGAATAAAGGTATATCCCCAAGGCTCTCATGATTACCAGGAAAATGGACAGAGTCCTTGGTTGCATAGTAGGGAAACAGTAGTTTGGATAGAATTCTAACTTCTATAAGAAGTCTGGAGACCTAGTACTTCTTATACGGGATACATGATATTTTACATCTATTAAACTCTTTATTACGGGTCTTACAAAAGTGCCTTCTCCACATCTCAGAGAATCACAGAAGACCTTGGGAAAAACAAACATGCTATCCAAAAATATCCATGAAAATATTTACTTGGATTAATTTGCAAAAATGTGGACGGCCAGGCATGCTACTTAAATAATATGTATACTTAGAGAACTTGCCTGTTTGAATCACCTTCACTTATCTGCTTTAATGCAATTTTTAAAACAGTCCTGCGTGAAAGGTAGGGCAGGTATCATTAATAACCCCATTTTATAAGTAAGGAAATTAAGGCTTACAGAAGTTAAAGGACGCACTCCAGATTGCATGCTAAGTGACAGAACTGAGACCAAGAACTGGGGCTGGTACTGCGCTACTGAGCAAGTCCTGGAAGGAAGGGTAATGACTTGTAATTGAAATGTCTACCAGGAGTGCGATGAGCTCGTGTGGGTAACGGCTGCCCCGACCCGGGCTGGGCCGGCAGCAGGCCAAGAGCAGTCTGTTTCCCAGGCATTTCTTCACTTGTTCAAGAGATCATGAAAATTAAATTGGGCTATAAGCAGGCCTTAATTCCCCACCCTTGATGTGAGGAGCCATATTTATCTCATTAGCCTAGGTCATAAACTCCAGCAGGAGGGATAAGAGGAGGCAGAGGATAAAAGGCAGGAAGGCAAAGGAGACAACTGTATGAAGAGAAAGCGCAAGGGAAGGAGGTGTGGGGAGTGAGGGGCAGGCATACCTCCTTAGATGAGGTGCATCCTCTACCTGGCAGAAGCATAAGTACATTATAAGTTTATAGAGCTCTTTGCAGTTCTCTAAACAAGAGGGTGTGCTCTCTCATTTAGTCCTCATTATCTTTTGGGGAGGCAGACAAGGCAGAGACAACCAATCCCATTTTACCAGAGAAGGGAGGAGGCTCTGAGAAATTGAGACTTACGGAGTGGCAGACCCAGGGCCGATGAAACCTGTGGTTTCCGACTCCTACTCTGCAGGCCCCTGTCAAAATCCCCTTGAGGAATGCAGGGGCAAAGGGCCGAGCTCCAGTACTTTTTTGAACATATCATGCTACCTCTTTTGTACCTTTCAAAATACAGAAATACATTAAATGAGGATTTCTATTCCCCGGTAAGTCAGCAGTAAAGAATCTGTCTGCAATGCAGGAGACACAGGGGATGCGGTTTGATCTCTGGGTTGGGAGGATCCCCTGGAGAAGGAAGTGGAAACCCACTCCAGTATATATGCCTGGAAAATCCCGTGGTCAGAGAAGTCTGGTAGCTACACAGTATGGGTTTGCAAAAGAGTTGGATACAACTTAGTGAATAAACGAACATTCTATATAGCAGTCAGGGGTGGATTATGAAAGTTTTATTACCAAATATTTAAAAAGCCAGTAGAACATCCCTCTTCTTCAGCTATATTGGAATATGAATGAATCACCTGTTGATTAAGCTAGTGCATCAAGAGTGGGAACTTGGAATTATTTTTGTTTACTTTATGGAGAGCTGTACCGTAATGGTATGGATTAGAGACATTTGATCCAAATTAAGCATGAAAGTCTTAAAATTACATCTCTTGGATGCTTGCCTTCCATATACAAGAAATATAGCAGTCAACAATCTCCAAAGAATCAGAGAGCCAGAATAGATACAGTTTTAGAAAAGCAGTAAGATCCTGTATAATGATATAGGCTGTCAAACCAGAAAAGCTGGGTTCAAATCCATCTCTACCACTTCACATGAATAATACAATAATTAAGAATGCAGAATTGGGGTTCTAAAACCTTGCCCTACCACCTTAGCAAAGTTATATGAAACCCTCAAAGTGCAAATCTCACCATCTGTAACTTGGCAAATAACTATGCTTTACTTGCTGGATTATGCTTAACAAATAGTAATTATTAAGAAATATCTATTCTTCAATGAAAATACATTTTATGAGATCTCTTGCCTAAATGGGACTTAAATAGCCCAGCTGTACCATATAAGGCTTTTCCCAATAAAAATACTGATTGGACATCATTCTTATCTTTTCTCATTTTCAGTATTGGTACTAATTTGCTAAATGCGTCTAAATCTGCCTACCCTAAAACATCAACATAGATTATATTTCTGCTTCAAGTAGACAGAGTTCACTACATACATGACACTAGTAAACTTCTGTTGAACTGTATTGGAAAACAATAGGATTTTGTTAATTGAAAGATTTCACAGATTCAAAAGAAAGATAAAATATTTGATATCTTTTAAAAGGAATTCTTAAGGATTTAGTTGAAAAGTTTAGTTGGAGGCAAACTTTAAGCTTTCCATATTTAAATAGTTCTGCAATACACCAAAAGTAATGCAGCATTTGCTGTGACTTTTTGTTTGCAATGAAGAGAGACTGGCCCATGTTCATAATACTGAACCTTCAAAGAAAAATCAGTTTGTCAATATGTAGTCAAGTAAAATTTTGGATTCTCAGGAAAAAAAAATCTTTCAATAATTAGAGGGTCGATGACAACCTTCATGACCGGCAGAATTTCCATATGTCTTTATAAGGAAATAAATGGCCACTTGCAGAGTAAATACAAAATCAGTTAGGCCCTGCAGCCCCTTCTTGGGTGAATCTTAAAGGATTAAAGAAAGCAACTCTATCTCCTGACATCTGAGACATTGCCTGTGGCTCTCCGTTGGCTGAACTAGAACTAGACTGCTAGCAGCCAAGCCTCTATTAGTCCTTTGGAAACTCAAATGTTCCTGCTTCTGTCCCTGGAAGAATTATTTTTGGAGTAGAATAGCATAATAGTTCTAGAGTCGGAAATGTCTAGATGTGAATCCCAACTACTCATAGGTAACATGTGCAAGACTGAATTCTAAGAATATATAATAAACATTTTATATAGATACACATATAAAAATGCATCTGATCCTCTTAACAACCCTATGAAGCAGATAAACTTGAGTTATTCCCATTTTAAAAGTGAGGAAACTGAGGCCCAGAAAAGCTGAGCAACTTGCTCAGGATCACACAGAAAGTACTGGCGCTAGAATCCAACACAAGCAACCCGGCTCCACTCTTCTCTCTCTCAAGGTCAGTCACTAGCTGCGGGGCTTTGAACAAGGTACCCAGTCTCTCTATGCCTCCTGTGCTAAATGGTGACAATCACAGATCACTAAAGTACTGCAAACTTGTAGGGCTGTTAAAAACAAATTAAGAAAGGTAACTCCCAAGTTTTTCTCAGCGCAGCAACTGGCACATGGTAAATGCTAACCAATGACTACATATTATTTACAATACTGCATTTTATTCATTTATCCACACTTGCTAGTCATTTAACCTCTCTGAGACCTCATTTCTTCATCTGTAAAATGGGATGATATTAACGTCACAAAGTTATCTTGGCACATAAATGAAACTCACAAACTACTTGATGAATTAGTGGGATCTTTTTTATGTAGTACCTAACATAGTTCCACATAAAAATAGGTACTGCAATAAAAACTCCTTGATCATAGCCATCCATAATGTAAAAATGATAATAGTGCTGCCTCCGCATCCCTCGGGATCTGTGAGGATAAATGAGACAATCTTTAGGAGAGACATTGTTAGGAGAAAGGTGCTTTATAAATCTAAGGGGTTGCTATTAATGATCACCATCATCATAATAAATTTGATATTGGAGAAATCATAACTCATCATGCATGACTCCTCCAGGGAAGCCTATGAAGGCCTCCTTCAATGACAAAGTGGCAGCTGGTGCCTGAGGCCGTGATTCTATGGGAACATGAGAGGGAAGACAGTGACAGAAAAACCAGAAAGGTACTGGAGCTGGCCATTTAGAGAGCATCTTCCCTTCCACGTCCTCCTTCCCCGCCACCCACCACATCTCTCAACAGAAAGCACCAGTACTTGGGTTCTGGTCTTCCAATTCCTAGGCCTGGGAACACAAATGTGTCCATACATCCAGAGCCCAACAGACTCTTGGAGACACTCCCTATAGGAAAGTCTCAGAGACTCAGACAAGTTGGACAGAGTGTTTCCTTAGGGCAGTCTGATATAGTTATCTATTCTTGGGAGACTGTTTTACTCCAAAGGCAAAACACTGGCCCAGATCAGAGAGATGAAGTTAAGACAAAACTAGCATCACATCACAGTGATTGAGAAGAGACAGGTCTGGACAGGAATTCAGTTGCTTAGACACATGTGACAAACCTGAGTCTGTTTCCAGGAAAACAGAAGTATCTCCAAGGGAACTTGTAAAAGTTAAAGCAAACGGAGTCCATGATGTGTCCAGCACAGCATCTGACACAAGCAATGCCCTCAGATAATGACAGCAATCATTATTGTAGTTGCTGTTAAAATTTATATTTCGATTATTCAAAGGAAGACTGTGTAGCAAAGCCAGGCTGGTATCAGGGGAAAGGAGCAGGCCAGAGAGTAGATCAGATGAAGGGTCTTCCCTGTATGTTTCATAATCTAGTCAGCAGTATACAGGGTATGGGTGGGTCAATGGTGTCTTTAAAGGAACTGCACCAGGCTGAACAAACTTCCTCAAGTCAGGACACACTGATGCAGAAACCAGACACAAACATATTCACTTACAGATTCAGGTTTCCAGTTTTTGTAACCATGCCATGTCAAGTACACAGGAAACCCAATTAGCTACGGGAAGATCACTTGGTAAGCTTGAGTCAATAGGAAATTAGGAGGTTCAGTAGGGTATTTATCCCGGTATGCCCAAGCTAAACTGGCTCTCTCCCACAGTAGACTCCACCTCCTAAGTGGTTTGAATACTTGACATTCATGTCAAGTACATGACATTCAGATACTTCTGTTTTACTAGAAACAGAGCCTCAGAGAGGTTGCCATGTGAGACTAAGCAGGGCAATGGTATTCCTGTCCAGATCTGTACGCTCCTGGCCATTACACTGCCCTGCTACCAAATATAATGGCTCCTTCTGACAGATATACAGAACTGAAGTCCTACTCCCCTTTCCCCAAAACCCACACAGAACCCTCTCCTCTATGAAGTAAAGGTTTTGAAGTCAACTAAGCCTGCTCCATCATTGACAAGCTGTGTAACTTTGTAACATAACTCAATTTCTCCGAACCTCAGTTTGTTGATCTGTAAAGCAGGGCCAACAAAGGTCCGTATAGTCAAAACGATGGTTTTTCCAGTACATACGTATGGATGTGAGAGTTGTACCATAAAGAAAGCTAAGCACTGAAGAATTAACGTTTTTTGAAATGTGGTGTTGCAGAAGACTCTTGAGAGTCCCTTGAACTGCAAGGAGATCCAACCAGTCCATCCTAAAGGAAATCAGTCCTGAATATTCATTGGAAGGACCTGATGTTGAAGCTGAAACTCCAATACTTTGGCCACCTGATATGAAGAGCTGACTCACTGGAAAAGACCCTGATGCTGGGAAAGATTGAAGGTGGGAGGAGAAGGGGATGACAGAGGATGAGATGATTGGACGGCATCACCATCTCAATGGACATGAGTTTGAGCAAGCTCCGGGAGTTGGTAGTGGACAGGGAAGCCTGGCATGCTGCAGTCCATGGGGTCACAAAGAGTGACCGAAATGAACTGAAAGTAGGGCCAGTAGCCTATTTCATAGGCTGTGATGATGCTTAGCAAGAATGTACTCAGCACAGCACTTGTGTGATTGTTGTTAAATTCTTAGTGGCTACTACTTTAATTCTATTAAGCCAACTGTTTCTGGGTCTTCCCTGGAGGCTCAGTGGTAAAGAATACACCTGCCACTGCAGGAGATGCAGGTTCAATCCCTGGGTCTGGAAGATCCCCTGGAGAAGAAAACGGCAACTCACTCCAGTATTCTTCTTGGGAAAACCTATGGACAGATGAGTCTGGCGGGCTATAGTCTATGGGGTTGCAAAAGAGCCAGACCCAGTGACTAAACAACAAAGCCCTAAAAGTTAATCCTAAACACACCATTTGAATCTATAACTGCCCTGTGTCCACCTTCATGTCCATTCAATCACTCAAGTATAGAACATATCAGGAGGTGACCAAATCTGACGATGGTTCAATTGACTGAATCTTTCCTGATTTCTGGATACTTTACCTTCAGAGGGCCATCTCATTACCTACTTTGAGGACATCTAATGGTAGCTAACGTGTGCAGGGAAAAGAAGAGGAATTCTGAAGGGCCAGAGGAATCCAAAGGACTGAATATCCTGCCAACACCAAACAGCTCTGGACCTCATAACTTGCAGCCATTTCTATTTTTCTGCCCAGAACATTTTATTCTTCTCTGAGACCAGCCTTACTCCTCAGGGGCAGTTTCTTCTCCTTGCTACTATTTAGTGAAGCAATTGGCATTAATTCAATGTTACCAGGATCAGCTACAGTGATGCCACATTTTACTTTGGGCCATTCTTCATTTACTATAAAATCTCAGGATAAAATGAGCCAGACAGCACTTCCCCCAGTATCTTCAAAAAAGGCACTTTCTTTCTTTCCAAATGCATGCACAAGCCCTGTTCAATGAAGAAACACATTAACAGCAACCTCTCTATTCCCTCTAGGTTACTTGCAAGTCTTCCTGTGTTTTTAATCTTCACCGAGCTCCAAAACCAACCATGTTGAGTGATGTGAATACCAGGTTTCTCATTTCAGTAAGGAGAGGGCTGGATTGGAGTCTGCGAAGATTAATAACAAGGGGAAGAAAAAAAAAATCCACTCTCAGAAGAAAACCACCAGTTTGAAAAAAATTTAGATCGTGATAAAGACTAAGAAGAAAAATAGGAAGATGTAAAATATTCCATTTTATCTAGAATGGTGAAAAACTACAATACAAGTGGAACAGTGCTGATCTGCTCTTTAGTAACTCGGGAGACAAGGAATAGAGACCCAGAATGAAGAGGGTATCTTCAGCCAAGCACGAGGCTAGGGGCTCAAGATGTGGATCACACAGGGAAAGGGGTTGCTGATTTAAGTGGAGTGGGCAAATGGAGAAGCTACTGCTTAAAGCAGTAACCAAAGTTGTTTATTTGGGATACAAGCAAGAGAATATTATTATGGTGGAGAAAAGAAGCCATCTATTGCAAATTGTCTTCAATTATGCAGTGGGGAGCGAGAGAGGCTCATCACGCATGACATTTAGAACTGCAATTTCTAAGCAGAGTGCCATGTCTGATGTATCATTTATTGTCTCTGCGACCATCCTTGCAAAGCTGCGTTAAGGACAGAGGCAAAACTCACTTCCCTTGGTCTCCATTTTCACGTTGACTTCGAGGACATTTATTTTCCCTTTGCAACAGAATCGTCTTTTTCCCCTTCTCCAAAGGTTTAGTTCATCAGTAAATATTCAGGTCTAGGAGGTGATTTTCTTTTCTCTTTGTGCATGATTTGCCTCTCCGTGGAGCTGAGTCCCTTTGGTTGAAAGCAAGAATCCACACAAATAAAGGTCACAGGTGAAGAGAGAGAGTGGGTGGATGAGGGAGTGGAGGTTTCTTCAATTTGTGATGGAAATTTGCACTTGAGTCTTCCCATTTTAGCTGATTTTACAGGAAGGAGGAAACAATGCACATCCGATCGGGTATCAGATCCTGCTGGCTTAGAAGATTCAAAAGGCAGTTTCAATTATTACGCAGGGTACACCTCCTTCCTGCTGAAAAACATTATGCCTACGTGCAGATTCTGGGGGTCGCTCTTCAAAAATGAAGTTTGCACTCCATTCTCCCTGCATTTCAGGTGGAAATGAAGCGATTCCAGAAACAGATGCTCCAATTTCACAGATTTAGTGAAGTTTCGAACTGGAAGGGACTGATACACCCTTTTATTTTTCTTGGTAACTAGAGAAACTGAAGTTTTCGAAGGTAACTGACTTGGTCAAGATGATATTCTCACAAGTGACTATAGATGTAATTTATGTTCTTTCTGCAGCACTTTAAAATTACTATTTTGTTGCACATATACCGAGAATCTCACATTTAGCTCAGGGTCTTTGCCAAGGCTGGGCACTGGAGGTACCTGGAAGTACCATGCAGCCTTTCCTTAACAAGGTCAACCTCCCTGGGGCTGTGTGAAGGTGTAGGAGCAGGTGAAACTGTCCTTGCAAAGCCCCGGAGTTCTGGGGGAAAAGGCTTTTCTGTTCTCACTATTCTGCATCCTTATATAAAGGCATTCATCACTCCCTCTCTCCTTCCTGTAACTTCCCCAATAAGCTGAGGCATCTGAATACAATAGCTAGCAAAACCTGTTGTCCTCAAGCAACTTCTGCTTCTAGTCCTACAGCTAAACCTCTGCAGAAAATAGGTCACAAGACACAATTAAAATCACAGCAAATTATCCTGCCACACTTGCTTTGTATATGCCAGGCTCTGGGGCTTTGTTTATGCTTTGCCTACCGCCAGGAACCTTCTTCTCTTTCTCCCCAAGCTACCCAAGTTTTGTTTTCCCTCCATCATCGGGAAGCCCTCCTTGACCTCTTCACAGAACGCCTGAGGCATTCTGTCTCTGTCAATGGCTTTAGCTGTTTTATTTCCTGTCTCTGGCCTCTGTGACTTTTTTCTTCAATCAGGTTGTTAGTTCCCAGGTGGCTCTACGGTATCCCCAAATTACCTAATAAACTAGTCAGGTGCCTCGAAGTGAGGTTTGGATTTGAATCCTGAGCGAATTATTTTCCCTCTTTGTGACAGCATAATAACCATAGAATGTGGCTGGTAGTATTTTTTCCTCAATGGCTTTATTATAACTTCCTTGTTTGTCTTCTGACTATATCAATGATACACTGTCATTGTAAAAAATTCAAAAACTACACAGTACTATAAACAAAATGCAAAGGTCACATGAATTCCACCTTCTTGAAGGTATAAGCACCATTAACATTTTCTTGGCCATCTTTCATATATTTTTTTCTATGACTCACTACAAAGGTGTGTGTGTATATATATGATTTGACATTTCATATAAATGGGCTTATTTCATACATACTGACTTTTTAAACTAGAGAATATGGATCGTATGCAAAAGCGTCAAGTAACATTATTTAAATAAAAAATACTAGCCGAATCTGAGCTCCTGTAGCTTTCCTGTAGAATGTGGAGAATAAGGGAAAGCTGAAGTTGTCCCATAGACCGTTTTCCTGTGTTCTAGGCGGAACGTCACTGAAAGTGTCTCATTTACATTAGCTTGGGGCCCAGAGTATGTGGCGCAAAGGACAAAGGAACATTTTAATTGGAAATCCTATGACGCTAACATCAGATTTTTTCAGCCTAGAGCAGCTTTCAGACTTGGTCTGTATTCTCAGTTTACAAGCTAGGAGCATGGAATGGGATGGACATAGCCATACACTCTGAGCAAAATGCTTACCAAAGTTAAGACAAACCAGACTACACTGATGTGTATCTTCCCTGGACATCTTAGGGAAGAGACTCCAGCTTTAGAGCTCAGGGAAGAAACTAAGCTCTCTTATCTTAAATTATCTTGTTTTCATTTAAGCCTCTCGTTTCTGCTTGTGAGGGAGAAAACACACACACACACACACATACATACACACACACACACACACACCACACCCGCCACACCCCCCACACCCCCCTTTCTGCAGGCCTAATAATTTTGATGTCCCTTCATTCCTGGGCCCTTTAATCACCCTGGTGGCTCTGTTCAGCATAACCCTCCACTATCTACATCCTTTCAAGTTGGATATAAACTCACCCTCTTCCTGCCTTCAAATGAACTGAAAAAGACAAATATGTTACAACTCAGATCACTCCTTCTCAGAAAATGAGAAATTAACATATTGATTAGTAACAATGTTAACATTTACATTACAAAAAAAAAAAAAAAACTAAAAGAGCCATCTCCTTTTAGTAGTCTTCAGTTCAGTCCCTCAGTTGTGTCCGACTCTTTGTGACCCTATGGATTGCAGCATGCCAGGCTTCCCTGTCCATCACCAACTACCAGAGCTTACTCAAACTCATGTCCATCGAGTCGGTGATGCCATCTAACCATCTCATCCTCCTCTGTCACCCCCTTCTCCTCCCGCTTTCAGTCTTACCCAGCATCAGGGTCTTTTCCAATGGGTCAGTTTTTTGCATCAGGTGGCCAAAGTATTGGAGTTTCAGCTTTGGTATCAGTCCTTTCAATGAATATTCAGGATTGATTTCCTTTAGGATTGACTGGTTGGATCTTGGTTGACCAGTTGGATTGACTGGTCTTCACTGAACATTAAATCCAGATCTATGAGGAATTCTGTTTTCAGATAAGCAAATGTGCTAATGGGACTTTCCCCACTCGGTGACCACACCCACTCTCTGGGCAGTGGCCAGCAAGCTACTCATAGTTTTTTCTGTCCCGTGCAAAGAGGCTTGAGTCTGTGTGTGAGTCAGACAATCCATCATCAGCCATTTATGTCACCAAAAGTCTGACTAATAGATTATAAACATTTCTTCTTCTGTCAGCTAATCAGCTGGAATACAAGGCCTGCTATGACACAAGGCAATCCTGCTATCCTACTCACAGACGCATAGGTTGTGACCACCTCCCGGCAGGTATGTGTTGGCGATAGAAACACACTGATCAGCCAGATGGCCATGGACTGTCAGCAGCCTCTTGGAAGAGCCAGACGTCCAGGGCTAGAACCTTAAACGTCTCATGCGATCCTCTTTTCTACAAGGCATGTATCACTATTTGAGATTAAATGATTTATTTACTTGTTGTCTGTCACTTTAAAACTAGATGGTAAAAGAAGTGCCTCGCTCATTGCTAAAATGAACTCCCTTATCTCCTTCTCATCTCTTCCCCTCCTCACTTCCTCAATGAGAAATAGATTAAACTGCAAAGTCTCCAACACACACCTCACCTTCCTTTTCTGCTTCTGTTAATTGCTTTTTTCATCTTCCAACATATTATGCAATTACCTATGATAAATATCGTTTGTTTATCTCCCTTGCCCTTTGAGAATGAAAGGTCCATGGGGATTGAAATCCTTGTCTAGAACCTGGAAGAATGACTGGATTACAGCAAGTGTTCAATAAATATTTATTGAATAAATGAAAATAAATTATTCACTTTATTCTTAGCTACTGTAACAGTGCCTGGCACACAAGAACTGCTCAATGACTGTTGAATGTATTGCTTTCCTATGTAAGGCACTGAGTTTTCAAGTACTTTCTCCAGTGTCCAAGTACTAGCCCATCTAAAGGCCCTTCACTCATTTTTTCCTCTATCTGTAGTTAACAGCATCTGATAGGAAATAAATGAATGTCTGACCAACTAACCAATAATTGGATTGATCATGCTCCGTGCTCAGTGCACAGTGGCTGACATCCAGGCCTGACACTCTTCTGACTCCCCCATAATCAGCAGCACCAACCTATCCCTACTGCATTTCAATTCAACAAACACTTCCTGAAAATCTACTGTATTCCAGTCATTCTGCGAGATTCTAAGTGGGACTGTCAACAACAACAAACCAACAAGTACTTACTGAGCACTCACTTGGTGCCATGTGTCACGCTAAGACCTTCACACGCATGATCCCGTTTAATCCTCATCATTACAATATGAGGCAGGGATTCCTGTTATGCCCACCTTACGGACAGAGCAACTGAAACCTATGGAGGTACCTTGTCCAAAGTCTGGCAGACAGTCAGCCAAGACCTGGATCCTCATCCAGACACTACCACCCCAGAGCTCATACTCTTATAAGTTTGAGAATGACCTAAAGGTGAACAATCAGAAGTGTGTTTTTTCAAAGAAAATTGGATATATCGAGGGAGGTTAAAAAAATTTTTTTTCCAAAAGTGTTGAATCTCTCATCTTTGGGTCCCTGAGAACTACCATAGACTATAGCACACAGCAGACAAGGAATACATTTTGGCTAAAAGAAATTGATACTAAGAGATTAAAAAGAGTGAAAACTATGAGAGAGAAACATGACTTATACTTGGAAAAAACTGAGAACAATCCAAATCTGAAACAGTTGAATCAAGAATATGTAGGATTCAAGAAACTTCCCTAGCTGTCTAGTAGTTAAGACTTTGCCTTCCAGTGCAGGGGGTGTGGGTTCAACTCCTGGCTGGGACTGAACTAATATCCCACATGCCTTGCAGGTTAAAAACAAAAAAAGAACATAAACAACAGAAGCAATATTGTAACAAATTCAATAAAGACTTTTAAAATGGTCCCTATCAGATGATATGGGAGAACGGCATTGAAACATGTAAATTATCATATGTAAAATCAATCGCCAGCCCAGGTTTGATGCTCAGGGCTGGTGCACCGGGATGACCCAGAGAGAGGGAATCAGGAGGGAGGTGGGAGGGAGGTTCTGGAAGGGGAACACATGTATACCCATGGCAGATTCACGTCAATGTATGGCAAAACCAACACAATAATGTAAAGAAAATTTTTAAAAATTAAATTAAATTAAAAATAAATAAATAAAATGGTCCCCATCAAAAAAATCTTTTAAAAAATAAGAATCATAGGATTCTAAAAGACTGAGAGGACAGCCATTCTTCGTGGAGAGTGTAATGGTCAGCTACTGCCACATAACAAATGCAGCAGATGTAAAACTTAGTAGATTAAAACAGAAATAAACCTTTATGGTCCTTCTGGTTTCTGTGGGTTTGGCATTCAGCAGCTGCCTGGCTGATTTCAATTTGGGACCTCTCATGAGGTTGCCGTTAAGATCTTGGCTGGGGCTGCAGTCATTTGAAGAGCTGACTGGCAAGAAGATTCTCCTTCAAGATGATAAACACATGGCTCGAAAGTTGGGGCTGGCCGTTGGTGGAGCTCTCCACTCCTCCTTGCAAGGGCCTCTCCATAGGCTGCCTGAATGTATTCAACAACATGGTGACTAGTTTTCCACAGAGTTAAGGGAGGGATTTGAGAGAGAAAGAGAGTGAGATCCTGGCAGAAGCTACTCTTTAACATAACCTTGGAAGTCATATAGCAACACTTCTGCCACACACTAATGTCAGAGGCAAGTCATTAAGTCTGACTCACATTCAAGAGAGGGAGAATTAGGCTCTACCATTTGAAGGGAGAGGTGTCAAGAATTTGCAGATATATTTTAAAACCACTAGAGAGGCAGCCCACAGAAAAGTATAGGGAAGATTCAAGAATGACAAGTTTTCCAATATCCCAGTTAATGAACTTCTGTAATCTCATTTTTGCAATTTTTCACATCTCTCCATCTATTTCTCATACTTTGTTCCTTTGGTCTTTGTCATTTTGCAGAGAGAATCTTTAGCATTTCTTGCCCAGTTCATCCACTACCCAATTACATTTAAATATCATTCTATTCCATGTGTTTAGCACTGGAAATACAAAAGTGAAAAAGAAACAGCCCTTGTTCTCAAGAAGTTTGTCAATCCATTTCACAATCATATAATGTGTGCTAAGTCAATCGTGTGTGACTCTTTGTGGCCCTATGGACTGTAGTCTGCCAGGTTCCTCTGTGCATGGAATTTTCCAGGCAAGAATACTGGAGGAGGTTGCCATTCCCTACCACAAGCGATCTTTCCAAGGATATTTAACCAGCGTCTCTTGTCTGGAAAATCCCATGGACAGAGGAGCCTGGTAGACTACAGTCCATGGGGTTGAAAAGAGTCAGACATATCTGAGTGACTTCGCCTTCTTTCTTTTCTTGCATTAGTAGGCAAATTCTTTACACAAGTGCCACCTGAGAAGCCCAGTCCATATAATAAGCACAAGCAATATACCAAGGGCCATAAGAGAGTTTATGACTGAAGTGCAGGGTAATACAGAAGAAAGAATTTTCTTGACAGAGGAATCTTATTGGCCTCCTAAGGAGCTTGCACTTCATTTTCTATGTAATAAAGGATATTAAGCAGGTATGTTCCAAGATTCAGATCAGTATTTTAGAAAGACAATTTTGAGGATGAAATTGGTAGAAGTTATGTGAGCAATGGTATGTGAAATGGAGGGGAAAAAATATACTTGAGAGATGTTTATTAGAATTGACAAGGCCTAGTGATTAATTACACATGCAGAAAAAAAAGATGGGAAGTAAATTCTAGGTTTCTGGAAGGCATATGACCTCATTATCTAAGACAGGAAATACAGGAAGGGGGTCCAGGTGTTTTGTGGGGAAAAGAATGAAATAAATTCATCTTTAAACATAATGAGTCTGCATTGATTTTAGTTATATTGATAAAAGATGTTATCACATAGGTAATAAGAAATATGAAATCCAAATTCCAGGAGAGAAGTCCCAGCTGAACGTATAAACTTTGGAATTACTATCATTCAGTACTACTGCACTAGTTAAACTCACAGTATGAAAGGAGATCATCTAAAGTGCTTATGATGTAGAAAAGGCAGCCATGAAGGGGACCTCTGGGGATACCAACATATAAAGGGTAGTGAAGAAAGAAAAGACATTAAAAACAATGAAAAGGAAAATCTAAAAGCGGAGGAAGGGTCATAAAATACAGAGAAGGCAAGATTTTCAAGGAGAGAGGATCAACAGAGGCAAAAAAAAATGGAGATGTCAAATTAGATGCAGACTGAAAATTATACTTTGCGTTTGTCAATTAGGAGATTATTAATCACATCAGTTTCAGCAGGGTGATGTAGGACAGAATGCAGCTGCAGTAACTTGAGGGGTGAACGAGAGGTGAGGGAGTGAACACAAGGGTAGACCACTTTCACCAAAAGTTTCAAAGTGAAGAACAGCAAAGACATTGAGTGTTATTACTTTGAAGTGGGAACGTGAAGAATCCATACACTTCCATTCCATTCCATTGTGTGTGTGTATGCCTGCGCGCTCTGTCACGTCCAACTCTTTGAGACCCTCATTCCATTAGAGCTGTGTTTTAAGGTTTCTGTTTTATTCTCAATCCAATCTCAATAAAGAATATTCATTCTCCCTTTGGTTTCTACAGTTGCTTCTTCAAGAATAATGTTATCAAAGTGAAGCTACTTTAAAGAGCTGAGGAGAGGACCAAGAACAAATACAGGATGTCAACTTCAAGACAGAATGCCAGTAATGGAGAGAATCTGGATTTACCAGCCTGCTCATTACATTCAGTGGAACAAATCTCTGCTCAATTCTCAAAGGAATTAGCTGGTCAAAAATTTATAACATTTTTCAAGGTAAGTGAAGGTCGACTAATTATTAATGAAGGCAACCAAAAGAGAGAGAAGTATGTGTTTATTTGATTTATGGAAACCTTCTCTCTCCTCTAAGGACACAGCATGTGCCTATGAATACAAAAATCTTAGATTCATAATATTTTTCATCAAAGCAATATTTTCTTCATTTATCAAAACATACACAAGAAGAACCAGAATCTAAACATAAATTTCAACTCTTGGTAGACTGGAGGACAAAACATGGAGATCCGAAAGGTAGAGGAGCGCCACTGAATGGCTGTAATTAGCTCTCTGGTGGGTAAATCTGGACAACTTGGCAGAGCTTCACCAATCAATCTCTGTTATCAGAAAGAACACAGAAACAGAGGCAAACTCTCAAGAATATAGGACTCTGTTTAAAGAGGTCTTACCAAGCAAGAGTCAATTCTTTCTCTCCCAGTGAAAAACAAAATAAAAAGTATATAGAAAGTATGAAAAATAAAATACTGCCCATAATCCCAATATTTCAGCATTATAATTGTTGTATTTGAGTACTTGTTTTTAATAACATAGAACTAACAATACTTGTTGACAACCCTTTGTTTCACAAACATTTATCGAGCATTTATCTTAGGCCAGAGACTGTGTTAGATGCTGGCAATCAAAGCAAACTTCTTCTTGGCCTTATGTACTTCACATGCTAATGGGAAAGTAGACATTGAACAACTAGATACATAATTATTTGACAACTGGGACTGATGAGATGAAAAAGAAGCATCAGGTATTTAGAAAGCACTGGTAGCCAAACATCCCCAACTTCTTTTGCCTTATACGGACCTCTGTCTGTCCTTTACCACTTGAATGCAACAACTCAAGCTCCTTTGCGCATTTGGCTAGGAATCCTGTTTCTGCAGGAATGTTCCCAAGAGGTCCTGAGGCAGATGCTTACCAGTCATGGTTGTCTCCTACCAGCCCAAGTTTCCTGTAAGTCCCCTTGGGCCTCCTCGTCAGCACTTCTCGTGCTGCCCCGTCTCTTTCGGATTGATTTCACAGTAATCACAAGAGGGGCCCGCTATTCTTCAAGGTAGCATTTATAGTACAAGGCTAACTAAACTGGTTGCTAATATGGGTTTATTAAAACTTTACAGTGATTGAAGAGAAGGAAGGAGAAAAAGGAAAATTAAAGCTTAAGTATTGAGTATCAGATATCCTTGCATCAGCGCCGCATCCATGCACCTTGTCAAAGGAATCTCCTGCTGGAACCCTCCTCTCTCATTAGTCAGATATACTCCTCCTATGTTTCTAAAGGCAGGAAACTAAGAGGAACTAAAGAACCTCTTGACGAAGGCCAAAGAGGAGAGTGAAAAAGCTAACTTATAACTCAACATTAAAAAAACTAAGATCATGGCATCTGGTCCCATCACTTCACAGCAAATAGATGGGGAAAAAGTGGAAACAGCAACAGATTTTATTTTCTTGGGCTCCAAAATCACTGAGGATGGTGACTGCAGCCATGAAATTAAAAGACACTTACTCCTTGGAAGAAAAACTAGTACAAACCTAGACAGTACATTAAAAAGCAGAGACATTACTTTGCAGACAAAGGTCCTCTAGTCAAACTTATGGTCTTTCCAATAGTCGTGTATTGATTTAAGAGTTGAACCATAAAGAAGGCTGAGTGTTGAAGAATTGATGCTTTTGAATTATGGTGCTGGAGAAGACTCCTGAGAGTCTCTTGGATTGCAAGGAGATCCAACCTGTCAATTCTAAAGGAAATCAGTCCTGAATATTCACTGGAAGGACTGATGCTGAAGCTGAGACTCCAATACTTTGGCCACCTGATACGAGGAGCCAATTCAGTGGCAAAGACCTTGATGGTGGGAAAGACTGATGACAGGAGAAGGGGACAACAGAGGATGAGAAGGTTGAATGGCATTACTGACTCAATGGACATGAGTTTGAGCAAACTCAGGGAGACAGTGAAAGACAGGGAAGCCTGGTGTGCTGCAGTTCACAGGGTCGCAAAGAGCTGGACGTGACCAGCAACAATCTTTCTAAGATCTGTATTTACTGAGAACCAGGTCCTTCCTTCCACCTTCTCTCCCCTTCCCAATGCTTAGGCTCCTTACAAACTACTGATCAGAGATACACTCTGATGATCTCAAACATGTTTGCATAGCAAAAGAGCATCTAACCTTCAATTTATCATAATACAGCAAAACTTACTATCCTTAAACACTTCATCATACCATCTCACATTATCTTAACTTCACAGCAAAAGTTCCATTAGTATGCCTTCTAAATAAAATACCAGGTTTCTCCTTGAGAATTCCTCATCAACCTTAGAATGCAGAAGTGCTTCTAGTTGTTTTACTGTCATTGTTTAATAGCAATTTTTCCTTTCAGCTCAACAATTCATCACTGGGGAAAATGAGCTCTTGGTAAACTAAGGAGTGCAAATTTAAAAGGTCATTCTAATCTAAACCCTGGGCAAAGATTTATGCATAAAAATTCCCAAGCTGGAGTTATACTTCACTGTGGGGGGTGGGGGAAGGAGAAGCAATCTAAATGTCCAACAATGGAGAAATGACTAAATTATGGTAAAATCATTTGATGAAATATTGTATAGCCATTCAAATGATATTCAGTTAGGTTTCTGGCGATAAAGGAAAATGTATGTTATATTAAATTAAAATGTAGGATTCTGAATTTAATAGAGGACTTAATATCAAATATTCAAAATGTTTGTATTTCTAGATCCGGAGAAAGTGAAAAAGTAATTGGTGTGACTGGTTCTCTCTCCGTCCTCACTGATCAACCACATTGATCACTGTGATTGAAAAGGGAGAAGAAAGGAAAGATCTGGCAACTGCTTAATACTATGAGAGCCGCTTAAGGAGCCTGAAGGATAAAGTAATCCAGAGAAGGAAGGGAGCAGGAGTACGCTGACATATATTAGATGCTCCAGGGATAGCAGAGGATGAATTGAAAGGTAGCTTTTACATTCTGCTCCAGCCTCACTCTAATATCATCTTAAATGGATAATGGCTACCCCGTTACCCCTGTGAAATAAAAACCACAATGTCAGCAGGACAGTGACAAGGAAGACCCAAAGCCCTGTTGGACTGAAGAATCAGAGAAAAAAAGGTATAAATAGATCAGCAGCTTTCCTCAGCTTTCTAGGACTAGTAGATTATAATCCAGGACAATTACTTTCAAAATATTTGATTTTGCTTCACAGTAAGGAATACATTTTTTTCCACTTATATATATTTTTCTGTGTTAGAGATATAGAGTTGAAACAAAAGTTTCACTCAACGGTACTTTTATTTATCAACTGTGATGTTCTATGACATTTTCCATTATATTCAACTTTACTTCATTTTTAAAACAGTGGTTGTACTCTATTAAACATTCCCCTGGAAAACCACTCTGGGATTAACTCTACTCAGTGCTATTTTTACTAGATAGTTTAGAAAAGAATCCCTAACCAGAGATGTTGCCAGGTAGAGCAGTGGCCAAAAAAAAGGCAGTCAACAATTTTTTCTCTCCTCTTTCCTATACTCACTTCAAAGAACGTAACAGAGGTCGAGTACTAGTCTCTTGCCCAACATACACTAATAGATCGTAGTTAATGATCCAAAGAGAAAACAGACAGCTAAGGTGAACAATGATTTTAAAAAAAAAAAAAACAGCCAACTGAGTATCATATGTCACAGGAAGCATAATTATAGGAACATAAATGTTTTACATTAAGTATAATAAATATTTTCAGAAGAATAAGAGAAGATATTGATTAAATAAAACAGAAATAAGAATTCACGAAAAGGACTAAATACTAACTGTGAAAAATACAACAGTTAAAGATGTAAATAAATGAAATAAAGTGCAGAGTGCATGGTGCTGACAAATAAATCAGTGAGCCATAATATACAATTTAGGAGCTCCTTCAAAAGGCAAAGAATCATAATGACATAAAAAATATGAAAGAAAAGCTAAGCAACACAGAGATGAGATTTGGAAACACTAACTTCCAGATAACAGAAGTCCCAGCAGGTATGAGGAAAAAAATAAAGGAAGAAATAAAGATGATTAAAACTTTCAGATTAAAAACAAAATGAAAAAGATGAAACATGTTTAAAGGCTCAACAGAGTGCCAATCACTATAGATACAGAAAAACTCTCACCAATACATATTAAGACAAATTTTAGATTAAGGTGAACATTAGAAAGATTAATAAATTTATTTTTAAAATCCAAAAAGGGGCTGCAGAAGACCAAAGAATCATAACATCATATTTCTCAAGAGCAAGCACTGGATGCAAGAAGGCAGTGGTTCATCATTTTCTTACAAGAAGAAAAATATTTGGAACAAGTTTTGTCCAATCAAATGATCATTTAAAGGTAAGATTGCAGCAGTTAGATTAGCAGTTAGATTCTGGCCATGACAGTAACCAGAACAAATTTATGTTCTCAAATAGGAAACTAGAGAAAATGTATGAAACAGGAGTTTTCAAACAGTGGACAACAATAAAATAGACATAGCTCCAATCAGACTAACGAGCAAGAGAGAGAAAGGAAAGAATACTGAACATCAGGAATGATGAGGATACATTACTACAAATCCTACAGATACCAAAAAGATAATAAGCAAAATACTGAGAACAAATTTATGCCAATAAATATGACACTTCAACTGAAATAGTAAAATACATTGAAAGAGACAAACTACCAAACCCCACTCTCATTTATTAAAAAGAAGTCTTAACTTTATCTTTTTTAAACCATATTTTCATTGGTTTTAGAAATCTAAGTTGACGATTATTTCTTTCATTACTGTTATACGTTGAACTGTGTCACTCCTGAAAAGATCTGTTGCATTCCTAATCCTCGGTGCCTGTTAATGGGATGTTACTTGGAAACAGGGTCTTTGCAAATGTAATCAAGCCATTACAATGAATCCTAATGCAGCATGACTGATGTCCTCAAAGGAAGCAGATTATGCCATGTAAAGAAAAAGACAAGCAAGAGGGAAAAGCAATGTGATGATGGAGGAAGAAACTCAAGAGCTGTAGCTTCAAGCTAAGGATTGCCAAAGATCACTAACAAAGCATCAGAAGTTCAAAAGAAGCAAGGAAGAATTCTCCCATAGAGGAGATCCTGCCAACACCTAGCTCTTGGACTGCCAGGCTCCAAAATTATAAGGCAATATATTTCCATTGCTTTAAACCACTAAACTTTTGGTACTTTGCTATTTCTGTCCTAGGAAACTAGTTCAAATTTATGAAATTGCTGCTCCACTGTCTTCTTGCTTGCGTTCTTTCCAAAGAGAAATCTGTTTTCACTCTCATTTTTTTCTGTGGGCTTCCCTGGCAGCTCAAGTGGTAAAGAATCTGTCTGCCATGCAGGAGACACAGGTTCAATCCCTGGGTCAGAAAGATATCCTGGAGAAGGAAATGGCAACCCACTCCAGTATTCTGGCCCAGAGAATTCCATGGACCAACAAGCCTGATGGGCTACAGTCCATGGGGTCACAAAAAGTCAGACGTGACTGAAGTGACTGTGTGTGTGTGTGTGTGTGTGTGTGTGTGTGTGTGCGCGTGTGTCTTTTTTCTCTTGCTTTTAAAATTTTATCTTTATAACTGATTTTTAGTCATTGAATTATTATGTTCATTGGTGCAGTTTTCTTTGTGCCTTGTACTTCGAGTTTGTTGAACTTTTTGGATCTGAACCTCCAGCTTAGATCAAGACAATATCTAGTCTTGCTTTCATGATGTGGTGGGCAGGACAGAACCAATGCTTAGGCTGGAGATGCCGAATCTCTACCACTGAGGCAAGAGCCTTCTGTGTAGTCCACCCAGTGCCCAGTGAATCTTGAGTCTTTCCCATTTGTGTTTCCTTGTCCTTTTCTACTAATTCTATCATCTGCGTCATTCCTAGGTTGTTTCCTACTGACTGACTTTTCTTTATGAATAGTATTTTTCTGCTTCTTTGCATATCTGGTAATTTTTTTAATCAGATAGCAGACATTTTGAATTTTATCTTGCTAAGTTCTGGATATTTTTGTGTTATTACAAATATTTTTGAGCTTTTCTCTGAGACAAAGTCTTTGGGAACAGTGTGATTTTTTTTTGAGGTTTTATTTTAAGCTTTGATAACCAAGAGCAGAACAATATTTAGTTGAGGGTTAATTATACTCCACTATTGAAGCAATATCCCTCTGAGTTCTCTATTTCCTGTTCCATGAATCATGAGTTTTTTTCCACTGGACTGGTGGAAACACAAATTATTTCTGGTCTTGGTTGAGCTCTAGAGATTGTCCTCTCTAATCTAGTCATTCTAAACTGGAGGCAATCCCCCACCACCTCAGGGAACATCTGGTAATATTTGAAAACAGCTTTGCTTTTCACAACTAGGAAAAGGTACTGCTAGTGTTCAGTGATTAGAGACCAGAGATACTAGGAAACATCCTCCAAAACACAAAACAACCCCCCTGTCCCAAACGCACACAAAAAAGTTTTTGGACTAAAACTTTAATAGTACCAAGGTTGTATTCAAACTCTTTCAGATGATTTTCTCCAAGTTTTGGGACAGGAAAATCTTCAAATAGACAAAACCAAAGAAATTTATAATGTATAAAATCTCTGAAAACATAAAGACAAAGTCATGGTAGGTAATAAAAGGAGATGTTACATTCTTGTAAAACAAAGAATAGAGCCTCCCTGGTAGCTCAGCTGGTAAAGAATCCTCCTGCAATGCAGGAGACCCTGGTTTGATTCCTGTGTTGGGAAGATCTGCTGGAGAAGGGATAGGCTACCCACTATAGTATTCCTGGGCTTCCCTGGTGGCTTAGTTGGTAAAGAATCCACCTGCAATACATGAGACCTGGGTTCAATCCCTGGATTGGGAAGATCCCCTAGAGAGGGAAAAGGCTTCCCACTCTAGTATTCTGGCCTGAAGAATTACATGGACTGTATAGTCCATGGGGTCACAAACAATAGAGCAAAAAGATCTAAAAATCATGAACCTATATGGATCTAACAGCAGAGTCTCAAACTATACAAGGCAACAACTAAAGACCTACAGAGGGAAGCAGATGAGTTGGTAATTGTGGGAAGTGGGCTTCCCCAGTGGCTCACCGGGTAAAGAACTTACCTGCAATGCAGGAGACACAGGGGATGCAAGTTCAATCCCTCATTTGGGAAGATCCTCTGGACTCCAGGATTCTTGCCTGGGAAATCCCATGAACAAAGAAGCGTGGTACACTATAGACCACAGGGTCACAAAGAGTCAACACAACCAAGTGCACGCACACACACAACAGTGGTAATTAATTGGTAATTGTGGTGGAAAATATGCCTTCAAAAGCCAAAAAGCAATCAGATATACTGAAGATATAAATATAATTTAAAAGTTCACAGTATTAGATATATAGAGATCTTCTCATATTATAAACAATATCCCTTGTTTTCAACACATGGTCAAGATTTACATAGATTGAGCATATTCTGGGCTACAAAGAAAGGGTCAGTATATTCCATATAATATCATAGTAAAAACAGTAAAAACATTGAAATCAAAACACAATATATGAAATTCCACGTCACCCTTACCACCACTGCCTCTACTGCTTTCAGAATCCATAGACTAATGGGGAAAAGGATTTGCAAAAATAGAAAAAAGAAAAAAACAATGTAGTCCTCTTAAAGAAGAGTTAGGGAATTTACATTTTTCCCTCTTTTTCCACTGCAGTTTGTCTCATGGTGCTGCTGATGCTGCTAAGTCGCGCAGTCGTGTCCGACTCTGTGCGACCCGACAGACGGCAGCCCACCAGGCTCCCCCGTTTCTGGGATTCTCCAGGCAAGAACACTGGAGTGGGGTGCCATTTCCCTCTCCAATGCATGAAAGTGAACAGTGAAGGTAAAGTTGCTCAGTCGTGTCCGACTTTTTGCAACCCCATGGACTGCAGCCCACCAGGATCCTCCCTCCATGGGATTTTCCAGGCAAGAGTACCGGAGTGGGGTGCCACTGCCTTCTCCATTGTCTCATGGTGAGCTATGCAGATTTACCTGTTTGCTGCCTGCACAGTGTTTTTTGTCCAGAGAACTTCTGTTATGATTCAACACATTTCTGCTTGAATCATATGCACTTCCCTCTTCTGACCTCATGTGCTGCACGGCAGACTTGGTCCCTCTGACCTTGCTTTTGTCAAAGCCTGCAGCAAGAAGTGAGCATACTCCAATATGTCTTATCTGCCCTTTATACCCCCCCCCCACGTGCCTACTTTCCTCAGTGTACCCTTGTAGCCTCGCATGTGAAGTGGACTTGACTCAAGCACCACCTGAGGGTCGACAGAATAGCAAGTAACTAATATTCAAACTGCAGAGGACCTTAAACCTACAGTTACAGACGTGATGATCATATAATTTGTTAGCCAGACCAAAGCACTTCCAGATGACAAGCCAGGATTGCAGAAATACTCCAGGATGTTTCTAGGAAACTGGAAAACTCCCTCATCACTCCAGTTAGAGAAATGGTGGCTAGAAAGCCTCTGTGGACATCTTCTGATTGCTCCTTAAACAATTTTTTGCAAACTTGATGGAAATTTCTTGGCTAAACTTTTTTCCATAATTTGGTAATTTAAATAAGAATGGACTAAATTACAAATCTCCAGGCCAGACTAGCTCTATTACTGAGGTTCTGTCAGAAGATTTTGATTAAATGAAGGTGCAATCTCTCTGAATCTGGTCTTCATAGCCTTTAGACACTCTATTAACAGGATGATGATGTTTATGAGGAAATCTTAAGTTGTTTTTGTTTTTTTAATTTGGATCAATAACTAATGTTAAGAGGATGCTGAATGATTACACAAACAAAGGATTTGTATCTTCTCCCAGAGTGGCCTTCAAAGAACTGAGACTGAACTAGTACACTGTGCTCCAGTGTGTTTCTTTGGCCCAGAGGAAAGGAGGAGGAAAGGAGAGCATCATTAACCAATATATCCAAGGATGGCAGGAATGAGAGAGTTACCTGACAAAACAGTTCCATAAGCTCAGGGAAGACCTCCTTAATCAACTAGTTCATGTGAGAACTAAATAAAGGCTGACAGTAAAACCTAGAAGCCTTAAAGGCTTCTAGGAAATATTAATGTCATATACTAGTCTCAGCCATGCCTAACCTTTTAGATCCCTGGATCCAACTGGTAATGTTACAGTCTCTGGGCCTCTCTGTAACCCCTCAGAGAGTCAAGATTCCCATCACATGCAAAACTTCACAGCTCATGCCTCTCCTCCTCCCAACCCTCCCGCCCACTGCCTGCCTGCAACCTCTCCTGCATCTGAAGCTGTTGCCTCCTAATAAAGATGCCTTTAAAGTGAGCAGTCCATATATCACAACACAGCCTTTTTGGTCACCTCCACTTGAAGTTTCTGTGCAGAGAAAAAAGGGAAAACTGTCCCCGGGGGTGCTGTAAGAAATTCAAAGAAAATGTTGGTCCCATTTATCCAAATCTTACCCTTGAACATGGCTTAAAAACTGACAAGAATGAAGACAAAGGTTGGTAACTCTGAGCCTCCACCCAGACTGCAGTCTATGAAGTCCCTCCCTCCAAGTAGATGGGTAGAGGCAAGAGCTATGACTTTGTGTCCTCAAAAAGGAAACTCCCCAGTTCAGTTGGTCACTCATGTCCAAATCTTCGTGACCCCATGGACTACAGCACGCCAGGCTTCCCTGTCCATCACCAACTTCCAGAGTTTACTAAAACTCATGTCCATTGAGTCAGTGATGCCATCCAACCATCTCATCCTCTGTGGTCCCCTTCTTCTCCTGCCTTCAATCTTTCCCAGAATCAGGGGTTTTTTTCCAATGAGTCAGTTCTTCGCATTAGGCAGCCAAAGTACTGGAATTTCAGCTTCAGCATCAGTCCATCCAGTGAATATTCAGGACTGATTTCTTTTAGGGTAGACTGGCTGGATGTCCCTGCAGTCCAAGGGGCTCTCAAGAGTCTTCTCCAATACCACAGTTCAAAAGCATCAATTCTTCAGCACTCAGCTTTCTTTTTCTTTTTCTTTTTTTAGTTTATAAACAGTATATATTTATTTCTCACAGTTTCAGAGGCTGGAAGTCTGTCATCTAGGGAGTCAGCATGGTCAGGTGAAGATTCTCTGTCAGCTTGTAGACTTCACATTGTATCTTCAGGTGGTGGGCCAAAGAACTTAACAGACATTTCTCCAAAGAAGATATAAACATGGCTAACACACACATGAAAAGATGCTCAACATCACTCATTATCAGAGAAATGCAAA